>WEKX01007719.1:35677-75497 GCA_013390025.1 Pitta sordida
GATTATAGGTTGGACTAGATGATCTTCAAGGTCCTTTCCAGCCTTATCTATACTATGATACTGTGATACTGTGATATTTTTCCTGTGAATTGCTGCCAACACTCATCATGTTGTGGCTTCTTGCATTGTTATAAAATTCCATTGTTCTTGGATGATATATTCCTGAGCCAGGAATATTTTCACAGATGTAGAGTCCAAGTCATTGAACAGCTCTTTTGCATAACAGAAGTCAAAGTACTCTTTTTTTTTGGTGTTTGGTTTTATGTACTTCTCAGTCTCTATGTGCAGAATTAAATAGGACATATATAAAATATTAACTCACAAAATAATTTCAAATATGTAAGCAGTTAGTGACAGTTTGAACACTTCACAGGCTCACACAGGTTCACAGGTTATTCTGAGTTGGAAGGGACCCACGGGATCATCTAGTCCAACTCCCAAGTGAATGCCCACCCAGGGATCAGGCCCACAAGTGTTGAGCCACCGGCAACAGGCTCCATCCATCCAAGCCTCAAATAATTGTTTAGGAACAGTAGATACTAACAGTATGTTAACAGTTCATAAGAATGGTCTAGGGAAAAGGGGGTTAATTCATACTTAGGTATACATTTCTTGTCCACATCCAGGACCTAATATATAGACATTTCAGATGGTTTCCCAGACATGTACTGGGAAGTATTTCCTGACTTCTTTGTATGGTACTGCCATACCTTGAGCTAAGTTGTGCCTTTCTCACAGGTTCCCTTGCACAGACTTATCTCTTCTTAAAGTTATAGTTAATATGGAAGTTAAAATATTAATGGAATTTAATCCATGCAGCTCACGTCTCTACAATTTCACAAAGAAAAGAACAAAAGAAAACAAAAATTAAGAAAATATCAAAGCAAAACAAAATGAAGGAGGGTTTTGGTACAAACTGCTCTCACTAATATCTAAAGTCAGTCAACTAGTTTTTAGTTCTGTAGATTTCCGTTTTTTGGTTCGCTTGGTTTGGTTTTTATCTTTTCTTTAGGTTTGGTTCAGTATTTTTATTTCTTTGTATATATAGGAGAAAGAAAGAAGAAGAAATGTCAACAGAAACTAAAGGCTTTTCAAAACTTGAGGCAAAGGAAAACAGAATCTTAAATCCTGTGCCAAATTTTAGCCTAGAGCAAATTACTATGCTGCAGCCTTAGGTGGAATGAATACACATAGACAGGCCTTTTGTCATATCCCTGCTGTATTAGGCAGGTAAATAGTGAATTGAATTCATGGAGGGTGACACATTTTATGATTTTCCGCTGAGAAAATGTCACAGCAGGGAACATGGACACCAACAAATTTCCTCAAAAAATCAGAATTAGGAATGAACAGAGACCATTAGCTGGTTTTGCAAATTCAGCATCAGATGGATTTCTACTGTCACACTGCAAATTTCCAGTTGACTTACTACTGGCAAACAGCCATTTATTTCATGGATAGTTTCACACATGGAAAAGGATGTTTGTAATTTTATTTTCTTTTTCAAAATTGTAAATCTCCTCGGACAATATGTGGGTGTTGGTTTGTTGGGTTTTGGGTTTTTTAAAGTTTGCTTTCTTTGTTTTGGTTTTTTCCTATTCTGTCTTGGTTTAAAATATGACCAGACTAAATTCTCATGAGCAACATACTATTTTTTTGAATTACAAATCAGATGTTGCAGAATGAGCACGTTTAAATTATTTGGGATTCATTTTAGACAATCTTAAAATGTTGCTCTGAGAATGAACTGTAACTTGACAAAAAACATTTTTTTTCCTTATTCTGAATTCAGATTTTAAAACTTTTATCAATTTTTACATTAAAGTAATGTTTGCCTTATGGGTTTTTTATGCTTTTTTTTTTTTTTTTCCCACTGAGAAGTTTCATTATCTATATTAGCCATTCATCTGCACTGGAATATTAAGGAAATAAGTAACTCCATGTTTTGACTTTTCCATGCCCACTGCACATGCAACATATGACAACACCTTGAACCTATTATCCACTGGATTTGAGGAACACATGTTAAGTACATATATTTTTCAGTATACATTTCAGGAAACAAGCTGAATAACAGGAAAGAATTTGGTCTACAGGAAAGCGTAGAATGTAAAAATGGCAATAAAAAGAACCCTAAATAAGATAACAAATTAGAGATAATTTAACGTCGAGGTATACCAAAATACTGTGTTAATTTCTAAGAGTCTGAAGACACATGAGTGAAAGGACTGTTGTGTACTTTTAATATTGAGACTAAAGACACAAAAATCAGTGATTTATCCTTTTTATAATTTTTATCTTATTATCAATGAGGAAAGAAATCATGAAACTGATTGCATCATTCTAATTCAGGAGGAGGTACTTAGAGACTTGCTGAGCTGCTTGGATCCTCACAAGTCCATGGGACCAGATGAGATCCACCCTAGGGTGATGAAAGAGTTTGCAGATGAACTCGCTAAGCCAGTCTCCATAATTTACCAACAGTCCTGGCTTACAGGTGATGTACCACAAGACTGGAGATTGGCTAATGTGACATCCATCCACAAGAAGGGCTGGAAAGGTGATCCAGGTAATTACAGACCTGTCAACCTGACCTTGGTCCCAAGTAAAGTCATGGAACAGATAATTCTGAACGTTATTACACATCACCTGCAAAATAACTATGCCATTAGATCAAGTCAGCACTGATTTAGGAGATGTAGGTCCTGCCTGACCTGACCAACCTGATCTCCTTTTATGATCTGATGACTTGCCTGGTTGACAATACAAAGGCTGTGGATGTTGGGTACTTGAACCTTAGCAAAGCCTTTGACACGGTTTTCCATGGCAAGCTTCAGAAGAAACTCTCAGAGCATGAGTTGGATAGGAGCATTCTGTGTTGGGTTAGGAATTGGTAGGATGGATGAGCTTAGAGACTGTAGGTAAACGGTGCCACATCCAGCTGGCAGCAGGTCACTAGTGGAGTCCCACAGAGATCAGTACTTGGCCCACCACTATTGATGACATGGACAGGGGACTTGAGTCCACCACTAGCAACTTTGCAGATGATACCAAGTTTGGGGCAAATGCTGAACTGCCAGAGGGTAGAAGGGCCTTTCAGATGGACCTTAATAGGCTAGAGAGATGGGTAGATTCTAATAGTATGAGATTTAACAAGACTAAGTGCCGGGTTCTTCACTTTGGACGTAACAACCCCATGCATAGTTATCGACTGGGGAACGAGTGGCTTGATCATGGTGAAATGGAGAGGGATTTAGGAGTAATGATTGACGGGAAATTTAATATGAGGAAGCAATGTGCCCAGGTGGCTAAGACGGCCAATGGCATCCTGGCCTGTATCATGAATAGTGTGGTCAGTAGGACTGAGGAAGTTATTCTTCCACTATACTAGGCACAGGTTAGACCACATTTGAGTACTGTGTCCAATTCTGAGCTCCCCACTTTAAGAAAGATAGTGAACTGCTTGCGAGGGTCCAGAAAAAGGTGACAAGGATGGTGAAAGNATAGGCTAGAGAGATGGGTAGATTCTAATAGTATGAGATTTAACAAGACTAAGTGCCGGGTTCTTCACTTTGGACGTAACAACCCCATGCATAGTTATCGACTGGGGAACGAGTGGCTTGATCATGGTGAAATGGAGAGGGATTTAGGAGTAATGATTGACGGGAAATTTAATATGAGGAAGCAATGTGCCCAGGTGGCTAAGACGGCCAATGGCATCCTGGCCTGTATCATGAATAGTGTGGTCAGTAGGACTGAGGAAGTTATTCTTCCACTATACTAGGCACAGGTTAGACCACATTTGAGTACTGTGTCCAATTCTGAGCTCCCCACTTTAAGAAAGATAGTGAACTGCTTGCGAGGGTCCAGAAAAAGGTGACAAGGATGGTGAAAGGACTGGAGGACAAGCCCTGTGGGGAGTGACTGCTGGAATTGGGACTGTTTACCCTGGAGAAGAGGAGGTTTAGATGTGACTTGATGGCTGTTTACAGCTACCTGAAGGAAGGTTGCAGTCGGATGGACAGAAATCTCTTTTCTCAGGCTGTCAGCACGTGAACAAGAGGATGTGATCTTAAGATCCACCAGGGAAGGTTTAGGCTGGAGGTTAGGAAGATCTTCTTCAGCGAGAGTGTGACCTCTCATTGGAATGGTCTACCCAAGGAGTTGGTGGAGTCACCATCCCTCAAGGTATTTAAGAAAAGACTGGATGAGGAACTCTGTGATNCTTTAAGAAAGATAGTGAACTGCTTGCGAGGGTCCAGAAAAAGGTGACAAGGATGGTGAAAGGACTGGAGGACAAGCCCTGTGGGGAGTGACTGCTGGAATTGGGACTGTTTACCCTGGAGAAGAGGAGGTTTAGATGTGACTTGATGGCTGTTTACAGCTACCTGAAGGAAGGTTGCAGTCGGATGGACAGAAATCTCTTTTCTCAGGCTGTCAGCACGTGAACAAGAGGATGTGATCTTAAGATCCACCAGGGAAGGTTTAGGCTGGAGGTTAGGAAGATCTTCTTCAGCGAGAGTGTGACCTCTCATTGGAATGGTCTACCCAAGGAGTTGGTGGAGTCACCATCCCTCAAGGTATTTAAGAAAAGACTAGATGAGGAACTCTGTGATATCATCTAGATAATGGGATGATGAGACAGGGAATTAGGTTATGTCCATGGCTCTGGGGTTGTGGGTTTGATCCCTGTATGGGCACTAAGTTGGAATTTGGATTTGATTATCTTTCCAACTCAGAATATTCTCTGATTCTCTGCAGCCAACATTAGTCTATGTGTGCAGCTTTGAGAATTATTTTCCTCTGTAGGTTGATGACGAAACATCTATCCACTAACTCATACTTATATATCCTCACAAATGTTATTTTTTCTCTCATTAAGCCATATAGATAAGCTTAAAAGTACAATATCTTCACAAATGAGGAAGTGATAGGGGAAGCTGAAACAAACTTTGATAATGGGCCTTTTTTCTCCACCTTTCAGATTAAGAAATTTTTCAGAACTGAATGACAATGACCTTATTGTCAGGATAAAATTCCCCACCTTTTCAGCAATATTAAAGGTTACATTGTATAGCAAAATAAAGATTTTTTTTCTAGGGGTAATTTTTTAGCTGTTAATGTAATTCTAATTGGCAGCCTTAATTTTTCACTGATCAGGAATCTTCACTTTGTTATCTTTTTAAGTATTTAATCAGTAGGGACCCACAAGGATCATCTAATCCAACTCACCAGCTGACACCCGTACAGAGACCGAATGCACACCCCAGAGTGGTGAACATAAACCTAGTTCCCTCACAGGCGCACAGGCCACTCCGAGCCAGAAGGGACCCACAGGACCATCCAGCCCAACACCCCCCAGCTAGACCATGTCACTAAGCTCCTTATTGAGTCTTCTCTTAAGCACCTCCAGGGACGGTGACTCCACCACCTCCCTGGGCAGTCCATTCCAATGTGCCATCACTCTCTCTGTGAAAAACCTCTTCCATATATTCAGTCTAAACCTCCCCTGGCGTAGCTTAAGGCCTTGTCCTCTCGTTCACTTAGGTCCAAATCATCCGGGTGATTCATTTGGAAAAACTTTCTGAATTTAAACTTGAATATTATTTTAGTACTTCTGTAGGCATTAGACTTAGGCTAAGTAGTTATTATTTCCAGATGTTGTTCCTTTCTGTCTGTACTCAGGTACTGCTCAGCTGTGTTTGAAGTCAAGGAATCTATTTACACACAAAAAAAGACACACACGCACAAAGAAGTCCAAGTTGAGAAATGTTCCATACAGCTGAACTGTAGACTCATAAATTTCTCACTCTAATGTTTACATACCTGTGAATGGCTCCAATTGCTACCAGCCAGGGGCCTGGGTGTTCTGCTTGCCACAAAGAAATCTGAAACCTGTAACAATTTCATAAACAATGGTCCTTGACCAAAAACATATGCTCACCAGGCCACTATGTAAGGCATTAAATTTCCAGGGAATATAAAGGAGGGTGAAAGGGGGGAGAAGGAGAAAGAGAAGAACACTGAATGCTTTGCTGAGTGAAGTTGGATTATCAGTTAAAAATCGTTATTGTTTTTCTATTTCAGGAGACTTTGCACCCTCAATACTTTACCTGAAATATATTTCCATTTTTGTGTCAGTCTGCAACTATCTGCTATGAAACATTTATGTTAAATAAAAATGTGCCATAAAATATTTGATCTTCCTTTGCTGCTGCTTTCCTAGTTTGCTCACCTTTTATCCATTGCATTTTCAAGCTTACAAGGCAATTTGTCACAGCAGTAGAACATAGAATCTCACTCTCCTCACTACCTATAAATCAGAGTACAGAAACAATGTCTGAACTAATTTTCCAGCCTTATTAACCAATTAAAATATCTTTCTCCAGAGCTTAAACCATCTCCAGCTATTAGGATTCCAGAATTTCTCTCGAGAAACTATATCACAATCTAATAGAGTCCACCATAGGGAAATTCTTCTGATATAATTTAGCCTACATTTGCCTAATATGTATTCTTTTGTTTGCAAAATTCATAGTTTTCATTGTCGAATGGAGAAAGGGGAGGTGAATCTTGTGACTATGTCAAGCTTTCAGACTGTAAAT
Source organism: Pitta sordida (assembly GCA_013390025.1). Classification (NCBI taxonomy): domain Eukaryota; kingdom Metazoa; phylum Chordata; class Aves; order Passeriformes; family Pittidae; genus Pitta; species Pitta sordida. The sequence continues at coordinate 42,283 of WEKX01007719.1, forward strand.
GAAGTTCAGCTCAAAAAGTGGAGAATTGATTGCAGAGCAGAGCATCTTTTGTTGGGGAAATGTGATGCAATGTCTTGAATTTTGATGGCTTCCTTTGTTATTATTTGAAAACGGCTGATTTCTCTCCTCAGGAAGGAAGTCCCGATAAAATCTCTATAGTTTAGGCAGGATGATTATATATACGAAATGCTGAGGTGATTTGACTTGTTTTATCCTTCCATCACTGCTACACAAGCAACATCATGTGCATTTGAATGTTTTCATGCCTTAACATATTAACAGAATATGTGTGTAGTTTAGTGTATTTAAACAGGAAATATAAATCCAGCGTTCTGAATAATGTTTGGTTAAGAACATAGCTTAGCAGTAAAATATCAGACGAGCTAATCCACCATTATAAAGTGAGATTCAAGATCAGCACCAAACATACTTCCAATTTTGCCCCATTCTGGTTTTCAGATTTACTATTAAAACTAGTGATGCACAAATGCTTAAACAGCTTTTATTCAATGTATGAAGTGTAACTATAAAAATCATTCTTATTTAAGAAATATACACATTTACCCAGAAGAGCATTTGCAAAAGCAAATTCTAAGAGCAGACTTACTGAAATCACTTTCAGGTTTTCCGCTCAAGAAGAGTAAAACTCAGAAGGAAAACAAAAACAGGAAAAATGAGTAGCTGTATTTTCTTCCTGTTGCTTTAGTTGGATATGATCTAACTTGCTTATATCACAGGTTATTCCCTCGGTTTTGTTTCTTGGACTCTCCCACTGTCTTCATCAACAAAACCATACTCTGCTAAACTGAGACCTGCTCTGCCTCACCACAGCTGTACTAAAAGTTTAAAATATAACTTGTTGGACATCTAGCACCTGATGGATCTTAATGAATGTGGCTTGACAAATACTGTGCAAGACATTTTGAGAAGAGTTAAAAAGAAAGAAAGTCACATGGATTAAAGAGTAAAGAGATAGTGCATTTAGAGAAATACGATAAATTGTAGTCTCATCTTCTCAACAGTAGCTTCTTCTAAAAGAAAATTTGCTAAAAATACTACCGACAGACAGGATGCAAATGAACCTGCTCACTCAGGCTAAGCTGCAGCAGAAAGTTGCATGCAGTATTCTGAACTTCAAGAGCAACAAACATTTGTCTGTTTTCATTCCTCCATGGCTTCTTAATTTGAGCACTCACATGTACTGATAATGCCGAAAACAGCACTTTTGAAAACACCACATTCAGGAGCACCTTTGTACTAAGTAATGGCAGCTGACATGTTCTATCCATATCTGTTGTGATCTGTATCCCATTACTGTTACACTATGAGAATAGAAGAATATGGTACAAAATAATGAAGAGGCATAGCTTTGGCTATTTGAAATAAATGTGGGGAACAGATGAATTTGCAAAAAAAACCCCACAGATCAAATCAGGAATGCAATTTCTACATGGTATAACCAAGGTCAACTTGTCCTCTTTCCCATGGTCATAATAATGAGTTAATATGGAACAGTCTTTATAACGTAAATTTGATATTCCATTATGAATCACACACAAAGATGAACAATTAGAAAAAACATTGTCCAGAAATATTTTGTGAACATTAGAGAGATTAAAAAAAATCAAATCTCATGAGTATATTGTCACAAAATTATGTAGAAAGAGAGATCTTTTACTACTTACTAACAAACATTATAAATGTCATTCCTAAATTCCAACCCAGGCAATTTTATTCCACAAAATGTCTGCATGATTTTTGATCTTATATATGAAAACTAAGGAAGAAACAGCATTGTAAGCCATTATAAATATGCTTCCTTTGACTGGTCTGTGAAAAGAAGGATAATCTTAAATTACATGCCTGAATCCTATTGTTTATATTGCATGGACACTGTATGATCTCAGACATGTCTTTTAATAACTTTACAGCTCAGTAGTCTTATGTACTATTGCTATCCAAAGACTACACTCTGAAAATCACCTTCTAGTTGGAAACATTTAAACCACATCCTTCTTTATACTTCATGAAATCAAAAGTCTTGCCATCCTCTGTAAAAATATGAATTCTTGAGTTAGTTGGCTTGAAATAAAATGCCAGTGCAGATAGAGCTGTTTATATTTTTCTCTACAAACATTAGAACAGGTCAAGGAAAATTGAAAACCTCGCTGTAGTTTTTTAAAGGAGCATATGAATCATGTAAGAATTCCATTTTTCCTAGTCTCCAGTAAAATTTGACATTGTGAAAAACTCATGTTGAGAATAGACTTTTTCCTCTCACACAGAGAGAACACAGATGGACAGATTTAGATAAAATAACATTCCCAGATTAAGTGGAAACTCATGCATGTCCCTTTTCACAAGACAGATCATAGCGCAAATTATAAACTGTAGTAATTTGATGGCTCTGTTTGTATCTCTTGGCTGATTGTTAGTCCTGTAAGGCTAGAGGGCAATTTGTTGTGGTTACAATATTCTGATCAAAAGGGTAAAAAAAGAGAGAAAAAGGTATGTCTGATGTCAGGATTAAGAAGCATCAACAAAGATTGTAGAAGCTAAAGATCTGGAATTTCAAATCTTACCACTTCAGCTAGTGACTGAATCATAATGTCAAGTTTGTGCATAATCCCTAGCAGAAAGAGAGCAAAGATGCCCAGATCTTGTGACAGTTTTACAGTTGTATTTCAAGAGTTCTCTTGAGGATTGTAGGTGTTTGAGCAAAATAATGCTCCTATCTCTAATAGTTGAAGCAATCTTTAGTCACTTAGATAAAGTTCATATTCAAGCTAAAATGATAAAAATAAATAAAGTAGAATTTGTAACTTAAGATATCAAACTCACCCTGATAAAATCTTTTATTATGAAAAGTCAGTAAGAATGTTAGGAATATAGAAGTGAACAATTTTGATTGAACACAATGAATTTTGATCTAAGAATAGAATGTCACCCCCTACAAAAATGTATGTATACACACTTACACTTCTACACCTATTCGGCATATATTTGTATGTTACAAAAAAACCAGCATTTTTGTTTTTTAATAAGAAAAAGTCCTTGATTTTTCCATATCCACTTTAAAAATATAAGAGTTTTTATTATCTGCTTATTTCCCAGTGATGCTAACTACTGTTTTTCCTCTTTTTGCTTCAGAGTTCGTAGGAACTGCTTCTACGTAGCATCAGGAAAAAATTAACTGTAATCAGGGTCATGATCTTTCATTAGAACTTATTGAAAATGTATAAAAACTTGAACCTGTAAGATTTTTTTAGCATTATTTTTCCAACAGATATTTCAAGGATCATTGCTGAGAGGGAAGAAGATCAAAAATATAGAAAAGAAAAAAAACCCCAAACAATTCTATTTTTAAAATAGAAAGGATGGAAATGCACTGGCACATAAGGTGTCAGTGGCTGCTGTGGAATTTCTTTAGGACAGATATTTAGTATTAACGGGGAGGGTTTATGGGGATTACATTTGTTTTTTGGGTATAACAGATAAAATTTCTTCTTGAACAACCTTTTAATTTTATAATTTGTTAGTCTTTTACAGTAATTATGAAATGTTGATTTTTTTTTAAATTTCAGATTTGAAAGAATAAAAAGAATTTGCATTGAGCTCTTTTTCTGATTTGTAAACAATTTTTCGGTTTTGGTTCATGTTTTTTTTATTCTTTGTTTCATGACTGAGTCCACAAGGAAAAAAAAATAATGTATCATAACTCAATATGTTAATCTCAGATTTTAAACATGAATGTTTTAGAAGTTCAGATAGATAGACATCACCACAGTTATTAAAAAAAAAAAAAAGTCTATGCTTATTATTCCATCCAAAATGTATTTAAAAGGAGAATGTATCAGCTGGCTTTTATGGATAACAGTTTGATTACACCCTTTATTGGGCTGTTTTCTGCTGCTCTAGTGAATATCACAGAATCACAGAATACTACGAGTTGGAAGGGACCCACAAGGACCATCTAGTCCAACTCACCACCTAGCGCCCGTACAGAGACCGAACGCATACCCCAGAGTGGTGAACATAAACCTAGTTCCCTCACAGGCGCACAGGCCACTCCGAGCCAGAAGGGACCCACAGGATCATCCAGCCCTACACCCCCCAGCTAGACCATGTCACTAAGCTCCTTATTGAGTCTTCTCTTAAGCACCTCCAGGGACGGTGACTCCACCACCTCCCTGGGCAGTCCATTCCAATGATTGATCACTCTCTCTGTGAAAAACCTCTTCCTTACATTCAGTCTAAACCTCCCCTGACATAGTTTAAGGCCATGTCCTCTCCTTCTGGTGTCGTCAGCCTGAAAGAAGAGGTCCACACCCACCTGGTGGCAACCTCCCTTCAGGTAGTTGTAAACAGCAATGAAGTCAAACCATAACATTTCTTAACTTTGCTTATAGACATGCTCTATTTTATGACAGAACATGGTGGCATGACTTATTTTACCAATTATTTGAAGTATATTGGCTTTTTCTGTATGATGATTCATGCATTTGCTGAAGATCATATGTCACATTATTCCAAATAATTTTTCCTATTTACTGGAACTCTTTCCAAATTTATTCTTTTCTTTTGATAATTAGGTAAACTTTTATTCTAAAACCAATGTAAACCCTAGAGCTGAATATTTTGGGGGTATTTTTTATTTTGAAAGATATTTTTCAAAGGTTAGTTTTTTCAATCTAAAAAATGAAATTCGACTCATCATATCTACAGTAACACATTGTGCATGAAGAAAATTAGACAATTTCTCTCCCAAAATGTTATATGATTCTATTTTCTTTCCTTTGTATTTTTATGTGAGGGTTTTTTGTTTGTTTGTTTTCTTAATGCTTGCTAATATTTCTTTTGTATTTTCTCTACAGGTTTTTTTTTCACAATTTATATTCCTTGTAACCAAGTCAGTTTGACATGTACTACCTTGTTTATACAGCCTGAAGCATTTACTTAACAGAATTTGATGTGGTTTTATTTGGAGGGAAAATAGTAGAGGATAGAAAATCCGCTGACAAATACTTTGTGTTTCAAACATAAAGAAGGTTCGTTTGCATACAGAGAGTTGCTTTTGTGACTTACTAAAGTCTTTTAGGGTATAAGGATGTAAGTTTTGGAATGTAGACTACAGAGTTCTCAAGAAATAAAAATTACAGGAAATTCGATACTATGCCTCAAAAGTGCTCCAAGAGACAGAGTGACAACATGGCAGCCTATAGATCAGAGATTTTCGAAAATATATTTTTTGCCTTTTTTAATGACATCTCTAAACTGGATCCCCGTTAAGCAAGGAGATGTGTAAGAGGAGCTTTTCAGTTCTTTTTAGATCTTTCCTTTAGGTTCTTCCCTGACTTCTCTTTCCAGGAAAAGCACGAGTTCTCGTCTTCACAAGGATAAAACCATTCTAAAACAGGAAAGTTTTAAAATATATCCCTACTTACTTTCCTAGAGAAGTCCAAGAGTGCATCTGATTACAGTGAATGGGATCTAACAAAGAATTGAGAATTAAAGTGACACTTTGGATAATTATTTTTAATATGTCAACAGCCACATTAACAGAAAAAAAAGTGTGGAATTAGCTTAGATGTTCTGTTTGGAAGCTGTATTTCCATATTTTTCTGTCTTAACTATAAAATCTATAACACCTCTTATGTAGTTATGCAAAATCCCATTTTGCTATTTAAGCCTAACTAGTGTCTTCCTCCATGTGATGGATAAATAAGTAGGTCAGCTAGATATCAGCAAGAAGATAAAAAAAAACAACTCCAAAATTCCTTCTTTGTATTATAATCAAAAGATACTAAGACTTAAGTTTCATGGCTGACACATCTGGTCCTTTTCTCGGTGTACCAGTGATACACTGAAGAAGACACATTGCAATAAGAATATGTGGAGGACAGTAGGCTTTAGGAAGAAGTTTAGGAAAGCTTTACAACTGAAATAGAGGTAAAGTAAACAAATAAAGATTTTTCTCAAAAACAAACAAACAAACAACATAACCCCGTGAAATAGTATTAAATATACTCAGAGCTGGGTTTTTTTATGTTTCAAAGGTTTCAAAGTATTTTCTTTCATTAACTGGACTATCTGTGTGTCTATATGTGCTGCTACTGTGAAAGTATAGATCTTCAAGTGAGTTGTATCCAATAGAGATTATGCATGGTTAAACAGAGGCTTATACTTATTCAATGACTTTTTCCTCCTGTGATTCAACGGTATCACAGTATCACAGTATAGATAAGGCTGGAAAGGACCTTGAAGTTCATCTAGTCCAACCTATAGTCCACCTAACCTATCCTCTACATCTAGATCATATCACTCAGCACCTCGTCCAGACTCCCCTTGAACACGTCCAGGGTTGGTGACTCAACCACCTCTGCAAGCAACCCATTCCACATCTGAATCACTCTTTCAGTAAAAAACCTTTTCCTAATATCAAGTCTAAACTTTCCCTGCTGAAGCTTAAGACTATGACCTCTCATCCTGCCCTCAGAGACCAAGGAGAAAAGACCAACCCCTGCCTTGCTACAACCTCCTTTTAGATAGTTATAGACAGCAATAAGGCCACCCCTCAGCCTCCTCTTTTCCAGGCTAAACAGACCCAGCTCCTTCAACCTCTCCTCATAGGGCTTATCTTCAAGCCCCTTTACCATCCTAGTTGCCCTTCTCTGAACTTGTTCCAGCACCTCGACATCTTTCCTGAACTGAGGGGCCCAGAACTGAACGCAATACTCGAGGTGCGGTCTGACCAGTGCCGAATACAGTGGAAGGATAACCTCTCTTGACCTACTAGCCACTCCATTCTTGATGCAGGCCAGGATGCCGTTGGCCCTTTTGGCTGCCTGGGCACACTGCTGGCTGATGTTGAGTTTGCTGTCCACTAATACCCCCAAATCTCTTTCCACCTCGCCACTCTCCAAGAATTCCATACCCAGCCTATAGTTCTGCTTGAGGTTATTATGACCAAAATGCAGAACTCGACATTTATACTTATTAAATTTCAATCTATTGGAATCTACCTATCTCTCCAGTCTGTCCAGGTCTCTCTGCAGGGCCTTCCTACCCTCTAACTGATCAACACAGGCTCCAAGCTTAGTGTCATCTGCGAATTTACTCATACTGAGAAGCTTAATCCAGGAGCCTTGATGTCCACATCATTTCTCTTCTCTTTTCACGGTAATTCCTTTTGTCCTGTCCAGAATTAATTACCATCTGTCTAGTCTTATCTTTCTAGTGGAAGGTGAACTAACAGTTATAACATAGAGCCTACAATAATTCCTACCAGCTGATTTCTTTGGGCTATTGCCAAACTGACAGGGTACCACCTGCTTTGTGAGGCCGTTGCAACAAAATCAGGTGCTCTCTTAATGACCTGACATAACTATATAAAGAGATCTTTATTATATATTGCTCTCTTGATTACAGCAGCAGGGATTAGCTCACTCTATGCTCCTATGCTCTTTGGGTTTTTTTCTTCAATCTTCTTTCCTACTCTGTCAGCATATAAATTATATCACATTCAATTCCTTTAGATTTATCAAAATTCAGACATGGTGCTTAAGAGAGTCTAAGTTTTCATTTATTGCATGAATGCACACCAGAATGGCAGTGGTCCTCTCCTCTCTCTGATTAACTGCATGAGAAACTTTACTGTCCTGAACTCAGTTTGGATGTTATTGAATGCATGCAGTGTAGAGTAAATATGCTTTTGAAACTGCAAATGAAGTAGTTTTCTTCAGCTTCCTTGTTCTGCCTGTGTTGATGAACTATCTTTGAATTGAAATAATTAAAAAAACATCCAAGGATTTTTAGTGGTCCCATATCACAGGTGTAGGAACACACTATGAAATCTAAAATTGCAGAGAAAAGAAATTGTAATGTTTGAATGAAGCATCAAAACAATCCCTATAATCCTTAGGAGAATTTTTCACTTTTGGAATGTAATTCATATAGGTGGTATCTTCTAATCTGGACACCTATCTTTACATTTTCTTCAGTTATAAAGGGATATTAGGGTGACTGGATATCCGCTATAGAGTTATCTACATGTGAGCTAGAGGTATATGAGCTCAGAAACACCTGTCTTCCTTTCCTGAAACCAAGGTGGTTTGCATTTAGTGAAGATTTATTATTCCAATGACCAGTCACTTATGACGAACTAAAAATAGGTGCTTTTATGAAAAGTTGAAAAATGCATGCTGGAGGAGTTTAACTCACTATGGAGAGTAAGTACAGCGTCACGCTCCTAATGGGTTTTTTTAGCTACAAAATCAGCATATTCTAGCTTCTCAGACATAGAGAGCTGAGACAGACATAGAGAGACAAAGTCAGGAGAACTAACCATTATCTTAGAAAATATATGTCATAGGAACTTTCTGACCACTTTCCTTCACTCCCTACTTTGCCATTTCCACCAAACGTCAGCGCTGGCACTCTCTGAAACCTATTCCATAGTGACCTGATTCTAAGAGAGTTATGCCACTGGAGTCAGAAATTACCCCAGAATTGCTACTCATTCGACCTATTTTTAATGACAGACCCATTGATGACTTGAAAGACAGTACCTTTCACAGCGCAGATCTGCAAGCATGGCTTCTGATACAGCTGTAATGCAGCCTGTGGGAACCCACATCTGAGATTTCCAACATCTTCATGGATTGCCAGACACACTTACACAAGTCTTCCACAGGATACTTGTGAGATAAGCATGTTGATGTAGTATGTGAAAGAGAAAGAGTGTTCTCAGTTTATGGGTGCTCTGGAACTGCACTTTTGATGTAGTATAAATTTTGCCTCTACGTCCAAGCAAATGAAATTGAGCCAAGTCTGGGCAGTTGCAGTGCTGAGAAAGCAAATAAATATTTTTGTGTCTGTCCTAGTAACAAAATAGGTTAATGCAGGCACTAGTGATTGGAAAACAGGTTTTTTTAAAACAGTCAGTCAGTCAAAAAAAACCCAACAAAGTGCTAGCATTAAAAATGCCATAGTATCATGAAACATTTCCTTTTTACATACCACAAAATTTAAAAATACATAAAAAGGCTTCAAATTCTCCACTTGTAATCAAACTAAAATTTAGATCCTTAAATTGGTCTGGCTCTATCAGTGTCTTTTTTTATGGACCTTTAGCCTTCATGTATAGAATATGCATAATTTGTGCCAAGGTCATTCATAAAGCAGTCTATTTCAGATTCATGGTGTCAAAGGGGCCTTGGCTATACTGATTCTACTAAACAAACCTCTTTGAAGTGAGTATCAACATTCACATTTCTATGTAGATATAGATTGGTAATATTGACTCTAGTGATAGGAAGTGTCTTTTATAGGCCACCTTTTCATTCTCCATATTTAAAATAATACTAAATGGATTTTTCTTTCAACAGGATTTATCCTTCTAGATCTACTTGATGTATGTGTGTTAGCCTAATAGGAGAAATGGTCTCATTAGACAGCCATCATCTACTTTCACGGAGGCATCTCTAACTATAGTCTTTTTAGGAGAGGGAGTGAACAAGAATCAACTGTAAAACTAATTATTAGGCCTCAGAGGGGCAATAGTCTTTAATTTTGTGCACTTGTGATTAACTTGTCTGACATTTTAATTGAGACAAAATCTAAAGCCATCTAACCTTCTTTTATCTTGTTTCTGTGTTATCCTTTCTTAGGTGTCAATCATAAAAAGTGTTCTCATCATAGAAAGAAAGAGAGTAATGAAGGGGATGAAACAAGTATGAGCGTAACTTTCTTATAATCCTCTAATGAGAAAGACAAATTAGCCTCAAGAGCAAAGTGAGAAAGGACATATGTACAATAATAAAAATATAAAAACACTGATATTTCTTTAGAGTTTATTAGCTTCAAGGAAATGGAGCATGAGAGAAAAGCATGTTTTTGTTGAGAAGAGGAAGTCAGTCATTTATTATTCCAAGCCTTTATTGTCTCAAAATGTCTACAATCTCAGATTCACCTTTCCCATTCACTTCAACCTTTGAAACTTGCTAAAAATGGTACTTCACTGCTGGTTTGCATATGTACGTTTTCCTGTCCTTTCTACCAGGTATGGTCTCTCTCAGAGGAAGAAGAAACTGATACAGTTATTTGTCAATTCAAAACCTATTTCCGTATAACAAGATTATTTCCTCTCTTTCCCATTCCTTTAGTCTAAATGAACTTCTGAGGCTTTCCCCTTATCTCTCATCTGATCCTTGATATGATCCATCAGTATGTTACTGGTCTTTGCTTAGGGATCAAACTTGATATGAGCCAGGTAAACCTGGGGAAGCATTGTCTGAGTACGGGATTTCTTATTACAAAGGTCCGGGTCAAACAATCATTTCAAATTCCCTCAAGCTATTTTTATTGTAAATTGTAACTTAGATATAATAATTAGTCTCCTCAGTTTTAGTTGGAACAACTTTTAGTACTGGACCACATGACTTCCCAAATGGCACAGACTTAATCTCACACACACAGGCTGGGTCTCAGATGGTATAATCCAGGCTAAATTCTAATGTTATGCTCAGAATTCCTGACATGGCCACCATCACATCATATCTGATTTTTTTGTCTAAGAGAAAATGAAGTCAGTTATGTAGTGCCCCTCACAGATGAGGTTTAGCCATATCTGCCTACAAAATGTAGAGAGCGCTGCCTTCAAAATTTTTTAAGTTAACAAAAGAGTGTGTTTCAGACAAAATTTTTCTTAACCACTGTTTCAAAATCTATGTTCACCCAATATCATCAATTGCCATTATGTTTGGTTACAATAAGCAGCTTGTAACAACTATATGCACTTCCTTGACTTACATGCTTTCATGGAGTTTGTGTATTAATTAATATACTAAATTGTAATGGAGAGTAAGGTTCAAAGTAAGAAAAGCTTCATGTTGGAACATACTAATGAATTACAAAGAGGGAAAGGGTAGGATTCAGTATGAGTTTTTTACTAGTCAATCAAGTGGAGCATGTTAGACCTTGTTGAAGTATGTCCCTCATGTAAAGCCATGGCATAGCTACAAGCTGAAGACATTGTGTCAGTTTGAGATCTGACCTTCCTTTTTTATAAATCAAAAGGAGAAAGATCTTTATTCCCATTACATACACATCAAATTGAGTGCTGGTACCACATAGATCAAAAGGGCTGCTCTCAAAAATCTATAGGCAATCAATCTTTAGTATTCAGGAAGCGATTTGAGATCATGCTTAAACCTCAACAGTCTTAATGTGTGCATCCCACTGATGTGTTTATCAGTGTAAAAGAAGATTGGCCACACACAAAGAAATTTGGTATAGTAAACAAGATTAAATGCTACAAAAGAATTACTTTTACTGTGGTGCTTGATTAATCCCTTCTACAGTGGAAAGGTCTTTTCTTTTTTCAGATAAATTCTTCCCTTGATGATAGATCAGCTATAGCAGACTAATCTTAGCTGCATGATCTGTTTTGCCTGTAACAAATAATCTAATATTTAATAAGATGTTGTATTCTTTAGATAATTATGTCACATATGTCATAAACTTATTCACTTTTTTGTTAGAAGAATGAAAGTAAATATGTCGGAGATATGTGTTATTCTCTTAAGAAAAAAAATATATTTTCCTGCAATTACCTGCACTATGGGCAGATCAATGAATATCTCAAATACCTCAGTAACCCGAAGTTATTGTTGGATGTATTTGTATCTCCAGTTCCAAAGATTTTCTGTTGTCTCTGCAGATGCCAGAAATTTCAGGGGCTAGACAAGGGTCCTTTTCAAATTTCCTATCATCTTTAGCTTTTCATGCACCAGCTGTGAAAATCAATTAGCCTTGGTGAAACTAAGCTGCTGTATGTTCTAAATAAAGAAAAATACCAACTGTGCTCTGGAAATTTTCTCTGTCTGTGAAAAGAAGGATGATGCTTCTGAATTTCTTTCTCACATATTTTCTACATAGAACTGTCATTTCACTTCTGCTTTTGAAAGTTACCAGATGTGCCAGACGGATTAACACAAGGCACTCTTCAGAAAGACAAGAAAGCTATACTATAGCCCAGTCCTGACATTTGTGATTCCCTAAGGTTTCTATGAAGCCACCTCTAAAAGTAAAACCATCTAATTGGGTGCCAATGTTGGCTTACACTTATTCCTTGATAATGGTATGATGCCTCCCAATTCCTTGGGAATTGGCAAGCTTTCCGCTTACAAGTATCTTCTGCTTCTTCTTTTGCTTAGGAGAAATATACAGCATCTTTGACCTTGAGAAACTTGAAGACAATGTTTGAAGAAGGGGATAAGAAGAATCTCAGTCTGTGTACTGACTACAGTTGGGTCTCCTTTATGTGGATCAATGGCCTTAATTGGGATCTGCATAGCCCAACTTCTGTGTTGAATGGCGGCCATGCCACCGCTGCCGCCGCCACTGCCACTGCCCTTACCACCGCCACCCGCGCCGCTGGGTCCGCCCGTGCTGCCTCCACTACTGCCCACACCACTGCCGCCACCCGTGCCGCCGCCTGGGCTGCCTCTGCAGCCACCACCGCCACCACAGCAGCAGGTCGCACATGTGCAGTTGTGAAATGGGTCTCCTACATCGCTAAAACAGCATGCTGCTAAGATCTGAAGATGCAACATGGAGGGTGCAAAGTGCTAGAGGGCCAACTGTGCAACTTTATAAACAAATAGAGATGTGCATCCATCTAGCATATGACATCACTGATTTCAGCATACATAAGAACAGAAATTTAAAAAAAAATATATCTTTTACGGTTCCAATGCTTATTATCTCTAATTTTCTGGGTTTGACTTTGTAACTTTACCTTCCCTCTCCCTCTTCTTTTCCCTTTCCCTTACAAGGGTCTTAAGTTTCTTTGATTCCTTCTATTGCTATTGCTTCTAGTAGCCTACATAAATCTAGGAACAAGTTAGGAATGGATCTGATTTAGACATAGAGAGTTGTAATAATTCACTGTCTATAAGTCACTCTTCCCAGAGTTTTCTCTACCTATTAAGAATATGCTGACTTGCTGAGAACCCTCCAAGTTCACTGTATCAGAGGGCAGAGTACTTTTCTCAGGAGACAAATTAAATTTTGAGTTAAATGTCCAAATATGCCTGTTCACTTATGGTATTATGTCCAGACATTTTTCTGAGCTTTCATTCACACTTCAGTGATATCAGTTATCTATCATACCACGGACTGAAACATCACTAGTCCAACTCATTGCTTACCACAAAATATCAGACAGAAGTCCTTTCTGTAATTTAATGTTCTGAATGATTATTTTATTTCTTCACAGAATCACAGAATATTATGAGTTGGAGGGGACCCACAAGGATCATCTAGTCCAACTCACCATCTAACACCCGTACAGAGACCGAAAGCACATCCCAGAGCGGTAACACAAACCTAGTTCCCTCACAGTCTAGCAGGCCACTTCGAGCCGGAAGGGACCCAGGATCATCCAGCCCTACACCCTCCAGCTAGACCATGTCACTTCTTAGTTCAAAACTAAACATATCCAAATTCAGTGATCCAACCTCTCCTTAAAATCAAGACCAGGTCTTATTTGGCTAAGGAAGGACTATGGGGAAAGTAGTGAAAGTGTATTAAACCTGCAATCTTGGCAGAAGCAGCATAAATATACTTTGAGTCATCATTTTATGGCTGCCTTCTACTATGAAACAATTATATGTTTAGCAGATAGAAGTTATATGTTTATATACAGTTCTACATACACCTGGATTGTATGCCTGGACATAAAAGAAAGACAGCACAATATGAAGTGGTCTGTCATTAACTCTGGCTTTCTATAAATAATGGATATTGTGAAGGGATTTTTATGCTCATGGTTACAGGACTATATATCAGTAGAAAATTCAGTGAAGTGAACAGAAACAAGCCGTACAACCACTTCTATTATAATTCCATTTCTTTATTAAAGGAAGAAATTAGAGTGGTGTAAAAAAAAGGATGACTTGGTAACTTCCGTATGAAGTCCTACTTTTTCCCATGCTTGTAAGGTATGTTTAGCTTCTGTAAAACCTTAATAAAATAAATCAAACCTGAATATATTATCTGTGAAGCTTATTCAAATAATTGAGTTATTTATAGTGCTTACACAGAAAAAAAAGTTTGTAAGGACTTATAAATTGCATCATAGATCACCTACAAATGAGTGGATCAGGCTTTTAATGTTTTACTTGTTATTTGGTAATACAGGGAAGAATATTAGAAATGGAAAACATCAGACTTAGTTAGAAATTTAGAATATACTTTTAAAATATTACTTTAGTATGTCCAAGCGAGACTGTAGAGAGAAAACAGAAGCTGTGTTTCAAATATGTAAAATCTGCTCAGTCATCTCATATCTTGAAGATTGCTTTCAGCAATGATTTCCTCAGTTCCTGGATATGGGAGACAAACAGTTTATATGAACTGTGATTTTATTTTACATGGTCTTCAATTATTTATCTATATTTGTAGAAACAAGTAGTAGTGTATATCAGAATAGAAATTCACCTCCAGAGTTCTGCATCACTAAGGTGAACAAAAATATACTTACAAGATATTGGATCAGTAATTAACTCAGAATATTTCTGCAGCTTTTAATGTACTGATAAAGTTTCAAATGCCTTTCTTAATTTATACAGAGATATGTGGTTTTCGCTATAAGTACCTGTTCTTTCAATAGCCAAAGATTTTTCTGTCAGTCAAAATTCTACCGACAGAGAAAAAGAAACAAGAAAACATATTAGTGAAATATGCCTAAAATTTGACCAAGAAGTAGGGATTTTCATTATTTCAGGGGCTAAAAGAACTTTTTGGTGTCTATTTGTTTTCATCACAATCAAAACTAGATAATTTGATACTCCATGGTGATGACTAATATTTTTAAGGATGGAGATGAGATTGCTGGTTCTTTAAAGCCAGTAGTACTTGGGTACATGCTTTTCTTAGGCTTCTTAATTGTAATTTTAATTTCTGGAATCAACAGAAAACCAGTTCTGGATCAATCCATAAATTATAACATGTAAGAATACATTAAAATATACATGGATTATTCAAAATACCAGTAAAAAGAGAACAGGTACTGCTTTTAGGAAAAGTTACATAAAATCAACATCTCTGTGGTCTTATTTCAATCACATCTGATCCACTTTAGTACAGTGGTAAGTGTCCCCACCTGGTGTGTGGGAGACCCGGGTTCTATTCCCGCCAGGGAGACAGTGTTAAGAGTTGGACTTGATGATCCTTGTGGGTCCCTTCCAACTCAGAATATTCTGTGTGATTCTGTGTGTGATCAAGTGGCATGTTAGATGACTGCAACAAAGTGCAGTTCCATTAACTGCCTACATCCTGGTCCAGTTCACAGGTTCAAAGGATATTCCAAGCTGGAAGGGACCCACAAGGATCATCTAGTCCAACTCCCAAGCAAACGCCTACACAGGTGTATTGGGTCTGTCTGAGCCCACAGCAGTCCTCGCAATGCTATGCTTTGGAAGGGTGTTGATAACACACAAGCGTTTTGACTACAGCTGGGCACACTGCCCCTTCCCCCTAACTGAGGATGAGATTCTGGGAGGGCACATGAGCAGGCCAGCTGACCCAGACTGACCAAAGGGATATTCCATACCATATGA
Source organism: Pitta sordida (assembly GCA_013390025.1). NCBI lineage: Eukaryota > Metazoa > Chordata > Aves > Passeriformes > Pittidae > Pitta > Pitta sordida. The sequence continues at coordinate 57,906 of WEKX01007719.1, forward strand.
CGTCAGTTCAGATATAAATGCTGAAGAAGGGAGCAAGGATGGGGGAGGCATTCATTGTTCTGGATGACTGCTTCCTGAGACACGTAGGAGCCCTACTTCCCTAGACGTGGACACTTCTGTGGATGGGGAAATAGCGATTAGTTCTTTTGCTTTGCTTCATTTGTGCTATATTAAACTGCCTTGTTCCGAGCCATCTTTGTTTATTATCTTACTATCAGGACTGAGCGACCATTCTGGCCCCTGGCATCCAGCTGGGGTAAAACCCGTTACAACAGGGATCAGACCCATAACCATGGAGCCATGTGCACCATGATCCATGCATCCAAGCCTCCCATCATCTAGACCATGTCACTGAGTTCCTCATTCAGTCTTTTCTTAAACACCTCGAGGGATGGCAACTCCACCACCTCCCTGGGCAGACCATTCCACTGAGAGATCACTCTCTCTGTGAAAAACCTCTTCCTAACATCCAGTTTCAACTTCCCCTGGTGTAGCTTAAGGCCACGTCCTCTTGTTCTGGTGCTAGCTGCCTGGGAGAAGAGATTTACGTGCACCTGACTGCAATCTCCCTTCAGGTAGNAGCCCTACTTCCCTAGACGTGGACACTTCTGTGGATGGGGAAATAGCGATTAGTTCTTTTGCTTTGCTTCATTTGTGCTATATTAAACTGCCTTGTTCCGAGCCATCTTTGTTTATTATCTTACTATCAGGACTGAGCGACCATTCTGGCCCCTGGCATCCAGCTGGGGTAAAACCCGTTACAACAGGGATCAGACCCATAACCATGGAGCCATGTGCACCATGATCCATGCATCCAAGCCTCCCATCATCTAGACCATGTCACTGAGTTCCTCATTCAGTCTTTTCTTAAACACCTCGAGGGATGGCAACTCCACCACCTCCCTGGGCAGACCATTCCACTGAGAGATCACTCTCTCTGTGAAAAACCTCTTCCTAACATCCAGTTTCAACTTCCCCTGGTGTAGCTTAAGGCCACGTCCTCTTGTTCTGGTGCTAGCTGCCTGGGAGAAGAGATTTACGTGCACCTGACTGCAATCTCCCTTCAGGTAGTTGTAAACAGCAATGAGGTCACCTCTGAGCCTCCTCTTCCCTATGCTGAACAATCCCATCTCCTACAGTTGCTCCCCATAGGGCTTGTTTTCCAGTCCTTCCGTCATCCTTCTTGCCCTTCTCTGGACCCTCACAAGCAGTTCAACATCCTTCTTAAACTGGGGACATCAGAACTGGACACAGTACTCAAGATGTGGTCTGACCAGGACCGAGTATAGTGGAAGAATATCTTCCCTAGTCCTACTGACCACACTGTTCCTGATACAGGCCAGGATGTCATTGACCCTCTTAGCCACCTGGGCACATTGCTGCCTCATATTAAGTTTTCTGTCAACCAATACTCCTAAATCCCTTTCCATTTGATCATACTCCAGCCACTCGTCCCCCAGCTGATAGCAATGCATGGGATTGTTGTGTCCAAAGTGAAGAACCTGATGCTTGGACTTGTTAAATCTCATACTATTAGAATCTATCCATTTCTCTAGCCTATCGAGGCTCCTCTGAAGGACCCTTCTGCCCCCTGGTAGCTCAAAATTTGCCCCCAGCTTGGTATCATCTGCAAACTTGCTGACAGTGGACTCAATTCCCCCATCCATATCCTCAATAAAGATATTAAACAGTGCCGATCCAAGCACTGATCCTCATGGGACTCCACTTTTTGATATATTATTCTAACATAAACCTGTTCTTTCTGGATCAAGTGACCAGGAATCTTGACACATTTAACTTCATGAGAAGAGCAACTTAATGGGAGCCTAAGAATGACAAGTAACCAAGTACTACTGGCTTTAAGTAAGCCTCCTCCTCTCTAAAAATCCTATTCATCACCACAGAGTATCAAATTTTGAGCCTGCTGAAAAATGAGTATCAAAAGGCTAGCACTGTAGGAGTCAAGAGGATATATTTCAGCAACAGCATAACTCCATTCATCAACAAGAGCAAAAACAAATTTTTGGTCCAAACTCTACTAGCATAATTTTCCTTGAGACAATCTGGCTCAATGTTATTATTAGCACTTATTTATCCAATCCTGCAGTCATCAAGCACCACTTGTGGGGTAGGTTGTTGGAAGTTAAGGACTACACGCTGCTTTATATGTGGCTTTTTTCCAACTTAATTCTCTTTACACTAGTAATTTAAAATTCTGTAAACAATTTTTTATCAAGTACTGTTTTATACACTTAGTATAAAAGATGAGTCAGAGAAATTAATGGTAAGTATTTTTTCTTATTCCATTAGACCTCTCTCACAGAGTTTCTGATAATCACACTACTTTGTAAAATTTTAAAAAATAGCTCCTTTAAAATCTGGATTCCAGTCTTGTTCTCATCACTCTTATTTTCCAGACCACATAAGAATACTTTTTTCTTTCAAGTGAAGGCTTTGTTTCATCTTTTCATCTTGGGTTGAGAGTCTTTTGTCCATAATACTTCCTTGTTCACTTCTTTGGGTTTTTTTCAATAAAATGGAAAATGGAATTTTAGCTTTCTAATTTCTGTTTCTCCACTCCAGATGATCATTACATTCCAACCCTCATCTGAAAACCCAGAAACAAAAGCTCTACCAGGTCAACTGAAGTCACATGTTCCAGTAACTCGTTTTTACATCATGCTGTTCAAACTGTCCTGGACAGAGACAAAATGGAAAAGGCAGACACTTGTCAATGTGGAACTGAATAGAATGGAACAGGCCTTGTAGAATAAATCTTATTTTAAATTTATAAAATCTTTTATTGAGTAGTAATTTTATGGCAAGAAAATTGCAGCAGCTTACTTTATTAAATTGATCAGTCAATTCCAAGATTAATTGGTTAGCCTTTAGGATCAGGAAGGAAAATAACTTTCAAAAGTAAAGATATCCTCAAATTAATTTGGAATGTGTGGCCCAATTAATATGAATTTTACTGCTTACCCAGAAATAAAATCTACAGAAAGGACTACCTGCGGGGAGGTTGCAGCCAGATGGGTGTAGACCTCTTCTTCCAGGCTGATGACACCAGAACAAGAGGGCACAGCCACAAGCTACGCCAGGGGAGGTTTAATCTTAATGTTAGGAAGCGGTTTTTCACGGAGAGAGTAATTGCATATTGGAATGGGCTGCCCAGGGAGGTGGTGGAGTCGCCATCCCTGGAAGTGTTTAAGAGAAGACTGGACGAGGAGCTTAGTGACATGGTCTAGCTGGGGGGTGTAGGGCTGGATGACCCTGGGCCCCTTCCGGCTCGGAGTGGCCTGCTAGACTGTGAGGCATCTAGGTTGGTATTACGCTCTGGGATGTGCTCTCGGTCGCTGTACGGGTATTAGATGGTGAGTTGGACTAGATGATCCTTGTGGGTCCCTTCCAACTCATAATTTTCTGTGTTTCTGTGATTCTGTGACTTGTGTCGTAATTAAAATCACACTTTTCCAGCAAAAAGCTCTAAAGTGAGCAGCTGAAGAAAACTAATTAACAGAAACCAGTAATTCTGAAACTTAATGTAAAAAATATTCCTTTTATTCCAAAATATTTAATCTAAATATCTTATATTCTACCGTACTTATTATTACTTTGAAAATGAATGCAGATTTATTCTGCAGCACATACTTTTGTGAAATGTCTTCCAACGGTAAAAAAAAAAAAATTGCTTTTTATTTCCCTTTTTGCTTAAAAAAAAAGTGTTAGGGTTTCCTTTCCCCCCCCCCCCTTAAGTTTGTCCACAATAAATATGATTTTATCAATTGCAAGATTTCTCTTTAGATCAATTCTTTCAACATTTCAGAAATTTTCAATATCAATGAGAAAGATATATTTAAAAGTAGATTTTCAAATCCATGAGTGAAATAAAGAACTATTTGGAGAAAGGAAAAAGTAATTTGTCATATGTAATGTGTGTTTTCTTTTTACAAGAATTACGAACTTTATCATTTTATACAGTTTCTATCCTCTTTTTCTAAGAATCACTACACATCAGACAATAGAATCCATCATCTACTATCTTCCACACTTAAGCCTTCTATGCTTTGAGTATGTTAAGGTCATACTTTTTTTTTTTGAACAAGAATTTTAATAATTTATAATCATTCACAACCAGAGGGCACTGCCTGAGATCCTCTACGTATATGCCTCATATTTTTTTAATACAGCATTTCATGACCTCTGGATATTGTGGTTTCATTTCATTTTCTCATCACCTTTCTTGGCCTGACGGGGGAATTTTAGGCATCAGAGAACATCAAATTCATCACTTCTTGAAAATGAGACCTCGAGACAGACCTATTACTTTACAAATTGATTGAAATAAAAGTAATTAGTAAGTGTTTTTTACCAAAGAAAATTTACCTCTACAGAGAAATCCTTCTTGAAATTCCAAGCTTACTGGAATCACCCCTGGGGATGATCCAACAAAAGAAGAGTAAATACATCATTAGCCGATTACATGTAATGACTGTAAGACCGTTGTGGTGCTGTTCAGGTGATTTATTAGATTTACTTCAACGAGTCTAATTCTAATCTACACTTATTAGAGAAGACATTGTATCTATGCAGTACACAATATGCAGTTTTAAATCTTGCACCATGGTACACTAATACCAACATCCACTTTCTTTCAAAAAAGAGGGAAAAAATGAACCTTGCACACAGTCTGTAAATATAAAGCTTACATCAAATATTTCCTGAAATATCCTAGAATTTAAAGCCTGAATATTAAATAAACCAGAATCTTAAACCTGATGTATTTATGGGATTACTGCAAATGAATCTTCAGTTTGATTCCACTTCTAGTATTATCTAACAGAAGAAACACGAACAAAGATACAGTCATACCTCCCCATCTGCAAGGAATGGGTCTCCCAAGGGTCTCACAAAATGTCTAATTCACTAACATGTGCGGGTCATATGCATACAGGCCATGCCCAACACTCCACCCTCCACCAGTTCGGAGCACTAGAGAGAATTTTCCACTCCTCCCAATGGGCTGTCACAGCACAGGGGAGCAAAGAGAAGTGTTTCTGAGCCCTCTCTGCCTGGGGAGGCCCCCAGAGAATCCCTGGGCTTCTCTTCACCCATGCTGCCTGTTCCGCAACCACTGCTGGGCTTCTGCCACTGTGCATGCTTACACTGCCTCCACAGTGTGGAACCTCTGGGGCCGCGGTGGGGAAGGGTGTCCCCAGGCTCTGTTCAGTGCTCTTGGAGCCTTGGAAAACTTAACTTTGCAACACTGCAACACCCAGGGCACCTTATGGTGGGGGCTGGTGTCAGAGTCTATTTCCCTTTAACTGCAGTGACTATGATATATACATCAGCCGGTCCTGAGTGCAGGGGTGGGACCACTGGCCATATGGACCCAGTAGAATACTCCTTCCCCCTGCTGCAGCAGGGAGAGGGCACACGAGAACAGAAGCCTCCTCCTGGTGCAGCAGCTGTGTGCGTTTATGAAAGGCATCCTCTAATCAGGGCTTGGAAACTGCTTTCTACAATTTCTTCCTTCCTTTCCATATGTGATTTTTTTGTTACTTCATCAAATTTTCTTTTTATCTTTATTGCACCTACTGCACTGTCCTTCACCATCCCTCCTCTTCCCATGAATTTTAGCTTTCATTAACAAGTCCATAATTAAAAAAAAAACAAAACACAAAACAAAAATATGCAACAAAAAAACCCAACCCAATCCAAACCACACACAAATACACACACAACAGTATGAGGTTTAACAAGACTAAGTGCCGGGTTCTTCACTTTGGACATTAGGTGTAGAGACTTAGGTGTAATGATCGACAGGAAGCTCAATATGAGCCAGCAGTGTGCCCAGGTGGCTAAGAAGGCCAATGGCATCCTGGCCTGTATCAGGAACAGTGTGGTCAGTCGGACTAGGGAGGTTGTCCTTACCCTGTACTCGGCCCTAGTCAGACCACATCTTGAGTACTGTGTGCAGTTCTGGTCTACCCAGTTTAAGAAGGATGTTGAGCTGCTTGAGAGGGTCCAGAGAAGGGTGACAAGGCAGATCCACTTTATTACAGTGGTAAGTGTCCCCACCTGGCGTGTGGGAGACCCGGGTTCGATTCCCGCCAGCAAGACAGTGTTAAGAGTTGGACNACAAAAATCTACCACACCAAAAAACCACAAAAAAATTAGACAATTGCTTCACTTTTTCTGCCATTGCTTTATCTTAGGGCTATTAGAGATGTCCCAAATTCTGTTCACTTCAAGTTAATTTTCGATGAATATTTTATGAAAAGAATTTGTCTTCTATTGCCTACTATAATCTACTTGCATTGGTTATTGTCTAATAGGTGCATTCCCCATAAAAACTAGTAATAACAATGCATGTTCTTTTCTTAGTATCACAGCTGTGAATTACTGCAAATTACTATTATTTCTGTTAAAAATTACTTTGTTCATTTTTTTAAAGTATCAATGTGCTTAGAAAGAAGTTTGTTTCTGTGCTTGTTTATTTGATTTCTCTTGATTATTTGATGTCTCTTATAATAATAATATTAAGTATCAGTAAGTCAGTGTGGACCTCATTTCTTTGATGTAAATCCAATAATTAATTAAAACCTGAAGAACACTACAATGGCAAAGAATTTAATCAAAATTACCTGATTAAATTAATAATTGTTGCTATTTATGGTTTTTCTGCAACTCCCAAAAGAAAAGGAAAAACACAGAGAAATTGTTCATTCTTGAGAATCCATCACTAAAATGGGTGGATTAAGAACTATGTGCAATTGTGTAATTAAAATTATGAGATTATCCTTCAATATTATATGTTTCCTCTACAAGACAGGGCTAAAAAACTAAAGAATAACTCATCAAAAATGTACAAATACATTGCTTAATATATATTAAAAAGACGTGTTTGTCTTTCTTCAAGAAAGTTTTATGTAATCTTTTTGAAAATTGCAGAATAATATCTTAGAAGTTTGAGCAGTTTATTATTTTTCTTCACAACTTCTTTATTGAGGTTGAAATTTAAATGAAAGAAAACTCTACTTTCAGTTGTACAATGTAGCAATATAATGTAACACTGGAAGCAAGAAAATGTTCACTTCTTATCTATAATGTTCATCTGCAAAACAAATATGTTGTCAAATCTGTGCTCAGTTCAGGAACTAAAAGTTAATGTCAGTTCTTTGGCTTTCATAAATAACATTGCTTTGATGATTCAATGCTAATTTGCACCAACAGAGAAGATATGAACTTAAGTATCTACAATGACCTATATCATTTGAAGGGAGAATGTAAACATCACAAAGGATTTACCAATTAGGAGCCACAGGGACTATAGGAGGTTAATGCAATGTAGTTTTACTTTTGTGGATCTGACTCAGAATCTTGTCAATACAAAGTTCTGATGCTTTATCAATTAAGAAAAAAAAATATTTTGTTTTATTTCATTTTGAATTTCATGCTACTTCCATGCCTCACAAACCTATAGATCTATTTGTATCATGTTTTAATCTTGGTTTAGACTGTACAAATTTGCATGCATATTGATGTACACAGCACAAGAAAATAGTGTGATTGTCTGACTGATATTACTGATTATTTTTGAAGAAAAAAATTGATTTTTCTTAGTAATAACAGACATTAATTTGTCTTGATATCCTGCAAATGTGATTTCATGTTTACATTTAATCATATGTGGAGTACTTTGGGGGCAGTAAGATTTTTTATTAAAGTGAATTCAAAGAAATGTGTAAATAAATGTGACATGAAGATCTGAGACAAATTTTGTGGATGTCAGGGAGAAACAAGACTGTATTTAGGTCAGATAGAAGGTTTGTCAGTCAATAGATAATGAATCTCCTACTCTGACTGATGTGGCATCTTCAGTGTTTCTATTTGCAATTAATGCAGATATCTCTAAATTAATTAAACTCTCAAGGAAAAAAACGAAACCACCTTAGGTCTAGATATTTCCAGATACAGGATATCTGTATTATTCTGTACAACTAGAATAATTTAATCTAAAACATCAAGTACCTCCAAATAAAAGAAAGATAATATTGCATTCAGGAGTACTGAATTAGAATTTGATGTAGTTGGATTCAACCTTTTTCTTCTGATGGTGTTTCTATGACACAGAGCAATCTCCATGTATAAGAAAAGCTCTCATCAGATAAAATAGAACAATGCTATTACATATTTAATATTTAGGATATGCAGCTTCATTCTCTTACACTGACATTTTGATCCTTTCTATTTGCAGGAAAAAAAAAAAAAAGACACTAAGGTGAAAAATAGAATTCTTTGGAGCTATGAAAAGTTGACAATAAATACAGCTCTACCTACATAACTACCTACATAACTACTCTACCTACATAACTACCTAGACAGATGTAACTATCCAATTTATTGTCTTCTGTGTCAAAAAATTGTTGAAAAAATCCCCAAAATGCATCTTTCACATTTACAGTGTCAGAGTGAATGTCATTGTGCATTATGACTATTAAACTAAAAAATAAATACAGAGTTTGTCCAAACTGTTTACTATTGCAAATTCATTATGAAAGTGAAGTTTTAGATTTTATTTTGCTTATATGATTGAACAAAAGTTGTTTTTTAATTCATGTCCTATTATTTTATTCAAGCATTTTTCTATTACCACTTAAGCTCTATCTGGCTTTTGGTTCTAAAGCAGTACTATGTTAATGTTTCTACATTAATTTTGTTGTCATTTGGGTCTTACATACTGAACATGTATTTCAGGATCTGCCTAAATTTCATGAGAATATATTGATCTCTAGTGTATAACTTCTCCACTTGAGAGTACTTTTAGTAGTAATTTGAGCATCGTTAATTCTGCGATCTTTTATTATAGCAACCTACATAAAGGATAATGTCAGTTTTTTTAATAATTTATCATCTGTTTCATTCCAAGTAGTATCTTTCTGAAACAACGCATCTGGTAAAATCATAGAGTAGTTTGGGTTGGAAGAAACATTTAAAGGTCATCTAATCCAACGCCATGCAATAAAGAGAAATATCTTCAAATAGATTGAGTTGTTCAGAGCCCCTTTCAACCTGACCTTGAACGTTTCCAGCGATGGGACACTACAACCTCTCTGGGAAACCTGTACCAGTGTTACACTACTCTCGTCATAAAAAAATTCTCCTTGGACCTACTCTGAATCTACTTTCTTTTAATTTAAAACCATTACCAGGTTTCCTAATGGACAGGCCCTGCTAAAAGGTTCATCTTCATCTTTCTTATAAGTCATTGAAAAACCTCAATAAGATCTCCCCAGAGGCTGCTCTTCTCCAAGCTAAACAACCACAGCTCTCCCCTTCTCCTGTAGGGAGGGTGTAGTCCAGATGGAGTCTCACCAGAGCAGAGGGACAGAATCTCCTCTCTCAACCTGCTGGCCACAGTGCTTTTGATGCAGCTCAGGTTACAATTGGCTTTCTGGACTTTGGAAAATAGAGGAAAGATAGAAAGAAGGCAAGGAAAAAATAATGCATGTCCAAATCAGATCCTAGTACTTTAGGACATGGTGATTTGCCACAGATAGCTTTTAGGAGAAAAATGTAACACGGATTTGATTGAGCAACTAGAACCTTATATACTGTATTTCTTGAAAAAACTTTATTTCTGCATAAAAGTTAAATCATTATGTTGATGCAAATAAAGTCAAATTGAATTGTCTGATTTATCTTAATTCTTTAAAATAAACTACAGCTGATAGAGAAGGCCGTGCCTATTTCACCATTTAGATAACTGTCCAGTAATTAGCTAATTTTTAGGTAAATAATGAAAGATTTTGCCTGCAAAGTTTACTGATATTTGGGAAAATTGTAATGAAATTTTGTCAAACAAAATGTATACTTTCAGAAAATTTTTGCAGCACTTCTGAAATAGGAAATTATTGTCAACTGAAAAATATTGCAAAGTGACTTATGAATGAATCACAGAAGAGTTAAGGTTGGAAGGGACCTCTGGAAATCATCTAGTCCACCCTACCCTGCCAAAATAGGATAATCTAGAGCAGATTACACAAAAATGCATCCAGGTGGGTTTTGAATGTCTCCAAATAGGGAGAGGAGAGAGGGAGTGGCTACAGGATGATCGGATGGAAAGGGACCTGGGAGTGTTGATTGATAGAAGACTTAGCATGAGCCAGCAGTGTGCCCAGGTGGCCAGAAAAGCCAGTGGTATCCTGGCCTGCATCAGGAATAGTGTTGTCAGTAGGACTAGGGAAGNGAACAACCACATATCATTTTTTCTGTGTTCTTCTTTATCTTGTCTATCTAAAACCATGGTGTTCAGTCCAACAATAAAGTTATTAGGAAAATATTAATAGCAAAAATTAGGGAAAGTTCATTACAAAGCTAACCTTTAATTGGTTATATGAAGGAACAAACTTTTCTCAAAATCAAGAGATTTCATTGCTTCTTATTTTGAAGTTTCTTGGACCATAGATTATGGCAGTTGAAATTATTCTTTATTGGAAATACATCCCTGAAGTTAAGAGCTAAGTATTTTCCCGGTAGTCTTTATCCAAGAGTGGACATGGGAAAAAAAATCTATTTTTATGCTAATAACGAGAAATTTTAAAGGGAGGAAGCATTCTGATCAGTTTTGAATACACATCAACTATTTCAGTGTTTTCAAAATTGGAACACATTCCAAATAGTTAGAATTTTTCATGGATTTCTACTTATATTTGCAAATTGAGCTGCTATCTTAAAAAAACCCTGAAACATATTCTTTCAAAATAAGGAACAGGGTCCAAGATGAGTTTAGGTTACATTTGGTTCTAGTTTAAAACAGGAGCTGAGGTTGAGCAAAAGTACTGGATGTTTTTTATTGTACCGCTATTAGATCACCTATTATCTACTTCATTCATGGAGATTCAGAACCGAAATCAGATAAAAAATGCCAAATTATTATCAACACCTAATGAAATTCTGCTCATGTCATTTGAGATGCTGCTCAGAGGGCACCAAGCAGCATCTATTCCATCAGCAATTTAAAAAGCCCACAGACAAATATTTTGGTTTCCACCCAGCAAAACACAGAGTTCTGTGTCTTTGCATACAAGGGAGATAACAAATAGAATGTATTCTAAGATTAGAGGTTTTTTTCCTTTTTAAACTGTTTTTTTCTACTGCTCTTTTTCTTTATAACTTTAAAATAAAAAGAATGGAAATGTCACAAGGAGCTGCACGTTACAACTAACTTATTGGTATTTCTTAAAATCAAAGTTCAAACAGCAGTAGACATCCACCTTGATAAAAGAAAAAAGAATGCTGTATATCTGGTTTAAATTTCTTCTCCCTCATTAAGCAGATACATAGCTTTATCAATAGTGTAATAGTGTTCTTGAACAATAAACTACTGAACTTTCACATTGTTTTTCCCTGCAAATGAATTAAGACTGGCAAATAAAGTCTCATTTGAATTTGTCAATAAAGATATCTCACCCTGACCTGTAGGGTTCAGAACATGCTTTGACTTTTGCTTTCCTCTTCATAATTTCTGAGGGATGATTTTACATGTGTTAAGAGGTTTTTGGGGAAAAAATCATAAAAAGGAAACATTTGTTCATTTCAAAATATGTGGCAGATTGAATGACATATATAGATTAAAATATATTAATTGTGGCAATCATTTTATTGTTGCATTAAATTGTGTAATATTAATCATCTTTCTTAGAAAGTAATTTAACACATAAGCACATAACAATGTTAAAACTTAAAGATAAAAGTATATATAAAAAGATTTACTAGATTATCCAGGCTACCTCTAGGTCAAACCACGATACTTACCAACCTAATATATTTTGTGCTATGTCTCATGCTGCAAATACTCCAGACAAGCTGCTTCTCCGTCAAAGGTTTTCTTTAGAACTTTGGCTGTTGTGATGTTTTAAGTAAAAATTTATGATCTGTTGCATGGAAGGCACTACATTTCACGCTAACCAAGGTCATTCCGCTCTCTAAAATTCCCACGTCTGATCTCTCCTGTTTGAGAAAAGATTGTTCTGCATTTGTGTAAATTTTACTCTGGTATACCGGAATGCTACCTGTTAGACAATGATTCCACAAATAAAGAAATAAATAACACTGTGGAGGTAAGAAATATTTCGTACAAATATATACACAAGTTCTTTTCCACTGAGTTTCATAAGTCAGTGGTGCTGGCACACAAATTCTAATACACAAGGTAAGAAGTCTCGTTGGAGCTACCAGTTACATTTGCCTGGGGCTGGCAAAAACTGTCTTCCTGCGACTGTCTCCATCTCCTTCCGGTGGTTAGGAAGAAATTTTAGTAAACAATGCAGGCTGATGAATTTTACTTGGAATGGTAGATCAATTAGAAGAAATTAGATGTCTTGTATGAAATGAAGGGAGACTTGTGTAGCACTTCAATAACTGAATATATCTAAGCAATTTTAAGATTTCTAATATGTCTTGTTTTTATTAAAAAGAAAATATGTAACTTTGATTCCACAGATATAAATACATATAGGTCCCTCAACTTACACAAGTCTAGTGGACACCTAGATAAAAACTCAAATATTACACATAATTAACCTTTAAGCAAATATGCAATTTTTACAATGTCTTTGGCATTTTTCTTGTTTTCTTGTTTGTTTTGGTGGCTTGGGGTTTTTTGAGGGTCTTTTTCTGTGTTTGGTTTGTTTTTAATTTTTGTTTTGTTTTTTTTAGTTTCTTTTATTGGTTTCAAAGACACTCCACCAGGAATTCAGATGAAGCAGAAAGATGAACCAGTATTCCTAATGTACTGTATTTTTCATTTATAAGCAGTTGATAGCCTAGATAGCCAGAAACTGCTGCGGGTTTATGGTATCTCTTCAGTGTAAGATGAAGGAATCAAAAACATACGTTTACAAGATATTCACTCCAAAGACCATGTACCCTGTAAAGAACATCAAAGACTGCTGCAGATCAAGAGATAAACAAGGCCTCATAGTTCAAAGTCTTATAGGGAAAATTAAATTATTTATTTTCCAAGTCCAATAGTAGGTATGATAATGCACATAAATATTTCAAATCTGAAATAAACCTTTAGACTTTTTGTTGAGCCTAATTAAAACTTGATTATATAAAAAAATAAGCATGCATGCCTAAATCACTTTGAAGGCTCTTAATATCAAACTCTGATAAATATATTGAAAAAAAATATCTCTATAAAATTCACACAACCCAAAGTATGTCAGTATTGTGCATATTCTACTTAAAAATTTAGACTATAAAATGAGAACTGCAAATAGGTAAAAGTTAAGAATATTAGATCATTAGAAGATGAATTATTATTTCCTTGTATTTAGGATACTGAAATCAAGGCATTGCCTTCAATACTATCTACCTGTTGAAAAACAATCATGAACTCTGGTGTCTGTCCTCTAAAGAAGTGGCACTATGCAGGTGTTATGATTTTTATGTGATAGGAAAGTGGTAAAGTTAGGTGAAATGAAACTGTGCTGTAATAACTATAAACAGTTAAAAATCAGTCTTTCTAACAGTTATGTGAGATTAAAGCATTTAATACTTCTTTTAATAATAATTCAGCTTCATTAGCTATGATATATGGAGTTATTTCAAACCCACACTGAATTAATATTAATAAGTAATAAATTAACACTTCTAGTAACCCAGAAATAAACAGAGGTTTACTTCATTAATCCACTTGCCTTCCTTACTGCTGCCACAAAATATAATTCAGTTCAGCAGAAAAGGCAGAGAAAGATATTAAAGTATTTCTTGTTATCTTTGAAGGAGCATCCTTTGCAAAATAAATATAGCAGGTTCTCACTCTGTTTTGGTTTGTAGAAGCTACAGAACTTGTCAAGAGCTCCAGAAGAAAAAAAATATTAAAGTTAATAATTCATACTTTAAGTCTCAGATATCTCCAGAAGAAAGATAAATAGGGTAATACATAAGAGAAGAAAGGTAAAAAAATAGAATTCTGCAGCAAAGTTTTTACACTGAAAGGCAAAAAGGAGAAGCCATTTCAGCAAAACATAGTTTAATATCTACTGTAATTTTGAGATGCATGGCATCCAAACTGGATATGTTTACCAAGACTAGGTTTAGGGCTGTAAGTGAATTCAACCACGCACAACCCAGACCGCTACCCTTCATTCCTTCATTAGCAGTCTCCTCTGGGATGACAATTGCAGCCTCCAGGGATGTGTGTTCTCCTGGGGGAAGCAACCCCACCATGATGTGGCAGTTGCAACCATTTCCAGTCTCGGGGGAGACACTTGATTGTTTCAGGTCTATGTTTTTCAAGTTAAAATTTCTTGTCTTCCCCAGGGAGAATACGGTGGGTCACTACAGCATTTGTAACTGCCACCGCCTTGTCTACAACACAATCATATGTAAAAGGAAAAACATCTACAGGAATTTCCCAGTAGGCAAGAAAAACTTATGGTGTCAGATGTCTTGTTGCTGCAAAATTGTTGTTCCCCTCTTTAAAGCATTGCGTTCTATATTACATTGGAAAAATGCCAAATTATGTGACTATGGTATTAAAGTTTCTGGCAATTTGAGTTGCATGATCCTGGAAAGTCATGTCCCTTAAAACTATTCTTACAGCCTATCTGGAAATTCAAAAGGATGACACTACATCACGCTGGAATCATGTTTTTTCAAGTAAATACCAGAGAGAGAGAGGGATAGGGAAAAGGAAAGGGGAAGGAAAAGTGAATAATAAAATCAAATAAACCTTGCATAGAAAAGAAATAAATAAAATCAAAAATGCTGAATAGGAATTTCTCCTGAAGGTAAAAGTTATGTAGAAAATTTTATGACAGCTCAAGAATGAACAGAACCCTAATACTGCTGTAGTAGAAATGGAAGAAGAGATTAAGTAATAATATGGCCTCATGCATGGCAGAGTATATATGAGTTCTTTAGTTATTGCAGACTGTATTATGTTCGAAATCATAAAGTCTGTAGTACATTTATGCAATAACTTTATATGGATACCATCTCATCATAAAAAGATTTTAAACCCATGAACCTTTATGGTGTACAAATAAGACATTTTAAATACCAAATTGATATTTACCATGTTTATTGCATGATTTCTAAGAATTACAGCCCATTATGATATTTATAATATTTTTCAACCTCTGGAAACTCCTTATGAGAATTTTAAACATTACAAAAATAAAGGGAAAAGTCTAGAAACTTTCAATGTCATTTGGTTATTAAGGCAAACCCTTTGCTGTCTCTGAACCACAGTTAAAGTTCTGCCAAAATGTCAGTCACCAAGTGGGCCTGAAAAACTCCATGATAGACTGTAACTTTTAAAAAGCTAACTCAGCCAGGCTCATTAGACTCATGACATCCTTTACTGCAGCAGCTGTAGTGTTTTCTGTTTCACCATCTTTTTTAAAAAAAGGTTTTATTGTTTGCACATTCAAACTCTTTTCTGCGCTTCAGAAACCATTGAAAATAGCTCCACTTAGGAAAACAGAGAAAGGGCATGTCAGTAGGAAATAGACTGTTTTTTAAACTCAGCTTTACTCACCCAAGTAAATAAAAAAAATTTAAAGCAGCAGTCAGATAAGTTATCTCAATCTTTGACTGGGCTAAATCTGCTTTATCAGGGTGAAGAAACTTTGTCCACTTCATGTCTCAAGTGAACATGTTTTAGAGTATGACCAAAGATGTAGGAGGTACAGCTATAGAAATGGAAATCAACAACATATGCCAGTTCTTCAGGTAATAACGACACATATGGCTATGAGACACCTTTTGGAATGACAAAAAATCATCATCAGTTTACAGGTATCAGGGTACAAGCTTTAAAGGCATTAAAGTGTTCAGTTGCATCACACCTCCTGTAAATAAAGTTCCCAAGTTCTGGGAGGTATTAACAAGATCAGAAATAAAAATAAAAAATGGGCATCAACCTGTTGTGGACCAAAGGTATGCATTGCATTGCATCAACTGTGATGATATCATATTATGGAGTTATACCATCAGTAGGTTCTGAATACAGTGGTGCTCTACTAGCGGCATTCAAAATTTTTTCATGAGTTTATCAAATGTTTATGTCATATAACCACAGGAATCAAAGAATATTTTATATGATTTCAATTTATTTTAAATTGTTTTAATAAATAAATTATAAGTAAGAATTTTAATAAAATCAAAAGTTAAAATTTATAATGAGAATAAACAAAAATATTATTCTATTTAAAAATATCCTTTACTGTCTTAAAATAGGCTTCTTTGTTAAAATGTCTTCATTTTGTGAGGTAATTCCAGCAAAAGAAAAGAAAGAAATGTGAGAATCAGGAGACAAATATTGAGAAGTGTCTGTGTCAACAACCTATCTTCAAAGGATTACGGTCTTTTTAACATAAAATTCTTAGCACGGGGAGTTAAAGACAGGTCATATTGCCTGTGTCTCTTACCTACCAATATGACAATTGGTTGCATAGGCAGTTTAAATGGTTCTGAATTACATATATATATTTAAGTTTTATTTTTTCTCTTTGTTGACAGATAATAAGCTGTAAAAAAAGCAAAACAATAGATTTGTTCCTGAAATAATAAAATCTAGAGAAAATTTTAACACTTGTTAGATTCAATAGCCCACATATAAAAGCATGTTTCTCTATCAGGCTTCTAACTAAATCCAGTATTTTTCATCCACTATATGTTGAGTGTCCTCTGAAAGTAAATAAATAGTGTTTCTACATAGGGAAGCAATTATACTGCAAAAAATCACAGGAGTTCCAACCCTAACGAGTGTTAATAAAAAAATAAATATATGAGTGTGATCCTCTCTTTTCTCACTATACTTTGACTTATCTAAATAAAGATTACAAGTTACAAACTTTGAGTTGTCATCACTTGAGAATTAGTGCTAACATAACCAGGAGTGTCTATCATTCCCATGGTATAAAACTAGCTGCTTGAGGCATAATGTTTTTTGTTACAGCTACTTCTTACTAATGACAACTTGAACACTTAAAGTCACTCCAGCAAAAACCGCAAATATGTAAACTCTCCAAAACGTTATCAAAATGCAATTGAAAAGTGTTAAATAACAATTTAATTTCCTTTGGAAAGTAACTGATTGTTGCTTCTGAATATCAAGAATTTAGACTGATATCTGTGCAAATTCCCAGCTGAACATTTCCTAGAGTTAGGCGCTTTCACCTTCAGCAATGATGGATTTTGGTGAAATTGGCACTGTGATAGTGTGAACTGATGTTTTTATACTATACCTTGAGTGTGTTGAGGTTGCTTATTCTATTGTAATTCAAAAGAGCAACAGACTTTTTTCATTCTCAGAGGTGCTCAATATGGTATTTCTCAGACAGCTCCTGATAAACTGGTGTTTTGCTTCTTGATGCTGAAATTGTTGTCCAGAATGGTCACAGACAAGGGTCATCTGTCAATGATGCTATTTTCCCTGGATAAACAAGGATGATATTTCCCGCTACTAAAGAAGCAGTAGATAGAACAAGTGGCTAAAAAGTGTTTGTGTTCTCTGTACTTCCCTTTGAATTTCATGTCAGCTATATAAGTCTACTTTCCATCAGAAGAATG
>WEKX01007719.1:75656-97645 GCA_013390025.1 Pitta sordida
ACTTTAAAGATCTGAGAAAGTTTTTCCAACTATTTTCAGAATAAAAAATATACCAAAATCAAATTCTACAAGAGTATTCATACAGAATATATATACAAAGATGTCCAATCCTGCAACAGAGAGGAGAATGAAACTTTTGTATAATAAAGTATATATGATAGTTTTTACTGTGTTAAAGAAAAAGTGTGAACTTGATTTTGAAAAGAAATTAAATACTAGCTAATGTAGCATATCTGCATTTAATAGATAGAAGAGGACAAGAAATTTGTCATTAAGAAATTTCCCATTCAATTGAAGTTACAGTTTTTCAAAGTTTTTAATTTTCAGTCAAAAAAACTCCAACTATGTATATATATATATATATATATACATATTTATTCATGGTGTAATATGTATATATATATTTATTCATGTTGTAATGCACATACATACAAGATAGAGACATATAACTGAATTTGGTGAAAGTAATAAAAAAAGTTTTGTTTGTTTTTCTTAATGCAGAATTATTTTTACCCCATTAAATGTCTCTGGATTTCAGTCTATACACCAGACATTGCAAAATTAGTCCCTGTTGTATACATATTAGTACTTTGTCCAGTCTTAACATCTTGAGCAATGGAATGTCCATTGGGAGGTTTATTTTCCACAGTCTAATACATCTCACTGTCAGAAAATTTTTTCTGCTATGCAGCCTAATTTTTTCCTCCCTTNAAAAGCATAAAAAAATTAATTTCAGCTATAGCAAATATCTGAATATGTGTAATGAGATTTGCCAAGGAAATAAGTATGGAAACAGGTAGATAATAAAAAACAAGTAGTTGACACCTTCTGAATTGCTAGGGTTTACATGATCCTCAATAAAAAAAGAACTATTTATTACAAAAGTACTTCCAAATTTTTTTAAAGTAGTTTTATATCTTTCTCAGGTAATTTCATGTCTCTATTGTGAGCTTAATACATGAAATTCCCTCTCTTCTGTCACTTGTATCACTACAGTGCTCAGTAAACCAAGCTGTATATATGGGTCCTGGAATTGTTTACCTGACAACATATCACAGATTTCTCTGTTAGATGTAGCTGTTTTGCCTATTTTTCTTTTGTAGTTTGCCTTCTGGATACTCAGCAACAAAATATGCTGTCTGAGCTTCAAAACCATACTTTATATATCCCATAAAACCTAACTCTGAGAGAACATTCCATTTACTTAACTGACATCAGCCTAAGGTAAAATGAGAAATATCCCAATATTTATCTTTGATTTGTTGAAAAATCTGTAAATATATAGGGTTTTGAAATGTGTTTCTGTAGTCAGTCTCGTAAACATCAGTTTAAAAACATTTCTTCTAGTGAATAAAAGTCAACTAGATGCAGAAATAAAAATAACTTAACCATTTACTGAAAAAAAATATTAAAAATAGACACTTTAAAGATCTGAGAAAGTTTTTCCAACTATTTTCAGAATAAAAAATATACCAAAATCAAATTCTACAAGAGTATTCATACAGAATATATATACAAAGATGTCCAATCCTGCAACAGAGAGGAGAATGAAACTTTTGTATAATAAAGTATATATGATAGTTTTTACTGTGTTAAAGAAAAAGTGTGAACTTGATTTTGAAAAGAAATTAAATACTAGCTAATGTAGCATATCTGCATTTAATAGATAGAAGAGGACAAGAAATTTGTCATTAAGAAATTTCCCATTCAATTGAAGTTACAGTTTTTCAAANATACACCAGACATTGCAAAATTAGTCCCTGTTGTATACATATTAGTACTTTGTCCAGTCTTAACATCTTGAGCAATGGAATGTCCATTGGGAGGTTTATTTTCCACAGTCTAATACATCTCACTGTCAGAAAATTTTTTCTGCTATGCAGCCTAATTTTTTCCTCCCTTAATTTCCTCCCATTGCTCCTAATTACATCTCCTTATGCCACCCTAAATCATTTGTTCCCCCCTGCTTAGTGTTTATGGTCTTTAAATACTTGCAGAATGTTATCATATCCTTATGAGAAGTCACTTAGCCAAATGTTGTGCAAAAATTTATGTAAATTGTCACTACTATATTGACTTGTGCTATTTACACCACCTGAAGATAAAAACTACAGTATTTGATTCTCATGGGAGTTTATTTTATGTCAGTTTGTGTCATGACTCACACTTTCCTAGAAAAGGAAGAAGAAAATCATGTTTCAAACATTATCTGTTTCATTTAGTCCCCACAGCCTATTATTGCTGCTTTAGAATGCAAAATAGTGATNATAAGTCCTTCAACCAATCCACTTTGATGTTTCACATTCTTTTCTACTTGTCTTGGCTAACAACACTTTTTTTTGTCTCCCAGGGCTGGAAGACAAGGTTTTTCACCTTTAATATTCAGCCTTAAGTTTCAGGCCTCTTGAATGATTTTAAAATCTACTAATCCTTCTAAAATTCACTAAAAATTCACTAAAATTTCTGAATCCCCAAATCACTAGCATGAGAGACAGGGACACTCACAAATGCTGTGAAAAATCTCTGATATCTGCATTGCTAACATATTTGCAAAGTGATAACCCAAATAATCAGAGCTTTGGGCTTCTTTTACACATTAAAACATCAATGAATATTAATTCTGGATTGGTAAACTTTGGAGAAACATCATGAGCCCAGTTGGGTAGGGATTACAGTGCTTATGTGCCAGCTAGAAAACTCTTGTATAGAAAGAAATGATTCCTTGACAAACTTGTGCATACTCTTGAAGGACAGTACTTAGCTCCTTCTGAACACTGTTTGTGCTCCTACAATCATCCATTCTGAGCAGACAAAAAAAAAAGGAACTTTATAACAATTCTGAAATTGCTAGAATAAATAATGTTTTTTGGTAAATCAGCGATTTCTTTTTCATCAAGCTCCAGTTCTGCACAGCTAAAGACTTCCAGTGGTCTGTGAATCATAGAATTATCTAGATTCATGAGTATTTCAGGCAGTGGTACAAAATAGATCGGATTATCACAAGAGAGAAGATTTTTGTGATTTTCATATAATTCAGATTATGAGAAGAACTGATAACCTAAGAAACAGCTTTCCAGATCTAAGAAATTTATCACCCTCACTCACTCTGCAAACTCTCCTCTGGGAAGAGAGTTGAATTCAGCACAGGTGTAATCTTAGCACAACTGCAGTTTCATCTGAAGAAGCACAACTTTGAAACATAATAGTAGACATATAACAAAGACTTCTTGCTTGCCTTTTCAGAACTCTACAGGTCTATTCCAAACACACATGACAAGGGAGGTTGATTTCAAATAAAGAGCATTGCAAAGGGTGTCTCTCAGACAAGCACACTTCTCAGACATGGCTTCTCCGTGTAAAAACTTCCACAGCAGGGGGATTAGGAAGCCATCCAATATGATGTAGGAACAGCCTACAGGATATACATGGATGTCGATGGTAGGAGGATAAGGTTCTCTTTTACTGGCACAGTAATCACCAGATTCTTCAGTGAAGAGGTTATATTTGTCTGTATGCAATCCTCATACTGTTTTAACTTTGTAATGTCAATACTAATCATTAATAATGAATGCATTACAAAAATTAAATTAATCCTGAATAGTTGGGAACATGATTTCTGAGGAATACTCTCAATATTTATGAGGAAGTTACAGTGGGACAGAATGAAAACTTACTTATGTAGCTGAAGAAAATGCTTGTAACAAAATTGACAATTATATGAAACCACCTTGTGAGGGTGTAACTGTGACTGAACACGAACTGTCTGAAATGAGTGGAATGGCCTGTGCCCCTTGCTGCGGTCTGAACAGCACTCATCTGGTTCTCTGGAGGTGCACATGGGTAAGATGATAATGACTGAGACCCACAAGGACGTCTAACAATGTCTATTTTTCAGATAGCTCTGTTTCCATGTCAGCATATACTCAAAACCATAAAAAGACCAGGGAAGAAATACTATGTTGCAGTGAAGAAATCATCGCCCATCATCAGTCAACAGTAATGTGCAAAACATTATGATACTGCCACTGCAGGAACCCCTGCTGACAGAATCACAGAATCACAGACTCACAGAAAATTATGAGTTGGAAGGGACCCACAAGGATCATCTAGTCCAACTCACCATCTAATACCACAGACATAACTTTTCTTCCCTGAGAGAAGCCTTTAGTAGGCCAAGAAAATAAACAATAGCAAAATAATTTTGACCAGAGTCAATAAGTAAATACATGTATATTCATGCTACTAGAATACCAATTAAGACATTATTTCAGCATAAAGAGACCACTAAACAGGATTCACCAAAGACTAGGTTTTCCTAGAGCACTAATTATTCTTAGAAATAAAATACCTCATAAATTCCTGCAGTAAGTTCTTTTAGATTTTCAGTTTTCAAAGCTGTAGACCGTGTCAGTGTAGAAGTGGTAATGGAGAGGGTGGGATTAATCAGACTTCTGACAAAAGTATATCACAGATACCTAGCAAAAGCTGTTATCTTCATTATCTGTCATGTGCTGCCTGAGCATATTCTTCTTGAATTGCATTACTGAAATCGCAATGATTTTTCCTAATGATGTCTGCTATTGTAAACTTTCACAGGTTCACAGGTTATTCTGAGTTGGAGGGGACCCACAGGATCATCTAGTCCAACTCCCAAGTGAACACCCACACAGAGATTGAACCCACAAGTGTGGAACCATGGGCATCACACTTCATCCATGGAAGCCTCCTACCAACTAGACTATGTCACTGAGCTCCTCATCCAGTCTTCTCTTAAACATCTCCAGGGATGGCGACTCCACCACCTCCCTGGGCAGACCATTCCAATGAGAGATCACTCTCTCTGTCAAAAACCTCTTCCTAACATCCAGCCTAAACCTCCCCTGGCGGAGCTTGAGGCCATGTCCTCTTGTTCTGGTGCTGTCAGCCTGAGAGAAGAGATTCACACCCACCTGACTGCAACCTTCCTTCAGGTAGTTGTAAACAGCAACGAGGTCACCTCTGAACCTCCTCTTCTCCAGGCTGAACAACCCCAGCTCCCACAGTTGCTCCCCATAGAGCTTGTTCTCCAGTCCTTTCATCATCCTTGTCCCCCTTCTCTGGACCCTCTGAATCAATTCAACATCCTTCTTAAACTGGGGAGACCAGAACTGAACTCAATCATCTTTCTGTGTCTTATCAGGGTTCTATCAAGTTTACACTCTTTTGGAGTTTTCGTATTAAAACAGTTCAAATTGTTCCTGATTAATTCATTTTTGCCTTATCTCTTAGATGGAATCCCAGTCTGTGTTTGTGTGAGTGAATGAACATATTTGTCTGTGTGTATGTGTGTGTGTGTAGTATCATTTGACCCTGTTGAATACTTTCTGTCCTTTCTAGGCTTAAGAATGTAATAAACAAAAATCAGTATCTATAAGGGTTGTAAATAGTCTATGATATGCTTCAAAATAAATCATCATTCTCAGTACTGTCAAGCTAGGCCTTTCTAGCAAACTATTCCTTGCCTGTTGTGAATAAATACTTCAGAACCCTATAGTTTATTATTACTGAGTTCTACTAATTACCATTACAAGCATATCCAATTCATAAAATATGCATCAAATGCTTTATATAGATAAATATATTTAAAACTATTTTATTAAATATTTAATATAAATATTTAACATGCACATATGTAGTAGATATATGCAATTAAGTTCTATTGATATAAAATTATGAGTAATTTAATTTATAATGTGACAATATACATGTGGTATATATCATAGTCCTGTTATATTTTATTACAATAGGATTATATTATGTTTATGCAAATAATGTGGAATATATTATACCATATATTAAATATAGTTTTATATCCTATATAATTGGTTCTTATAAAGGTGCACTACATAAAACATTTAACACATTTTCCTGCTTGTAAATTAATAATATAGTGTTTTTTTCTGTTCATCAAACTGTACTTTCTTGAATTCTTGTTGAGATACTTTTCTGGTTTATGAGGTGTTACATTCCAAGAGGTGCTATTGGGTTACTTTTAAAAAGTAGAACATATATGTCGATATCATTGTTAATCACTCAATTGTTTTTCTTGGTACACAAAAATGGGACATATTTTGAAGTTCTTATTTTGGAATTAATGGGAGTATGTTATGTTAATATGAATATAAGGGGTGTACCAAAGCCCACTACAGTCAAAAAGCCAACTTGCTATTCACTTCAGTAAACTTTAGGTAAAATCACTGAGGGAATGGCCTGAAGTTGTGTCAGGGGAAGTTTAGGCTGGATATTAGAAAGATGTTCTTCACTTAGGGCTTGGCTGGGTAGAACAGACTCCCCAGGGAAATGGTCACAGTACCAAGCCTGAAGAGTTCACAAAGTGTTTTGATGATAATCTCAGGCACATGCTGTGAGTCTTGGAGAAGGTCCTGTTCAGAATCTGGAGTTGGACTTGACGATCCTTGTAGATCCCTTAAAAATTATGTGATTCTGTGGTGGTTCAGTCTAAAAAGTTGAGCAGCATTTCTTCAACCATTGCTCAATTCTACAGTTTTGTTTAGTCACCACCCACAGTAATGAAAGATTTATATAAGTTGGACTAGATGATCTTCAAGGTCCTTTCCAGCCTTATCTATACTGTGATGCTGTGATACTGTGATTTGGGGTGAAATACTTCACTGGTGAATCTGAAATTTTTTCCTGTGGTAATCAAGTGTACGGGGAGAAAAAAGGGGTATGACAAACAGTCTTTACCCCAACCTGTGCTCATCTTGAAGTTTTGGTGAATATCCATTCACCTCAGTTTAGGTATGAATATTTGGCAAAGTCTGTGTGAATATTTTGCATAAGTCTGTGTCTCCCTGACTCAGAAGGAGTGACAGAGAAATGGCTAAGTTGCAAATACAATAGCATGAATCAATGTTCAAAACTATGTATTCAACTACAGAGAACAATGAAAAGTAATTTCAGGTGTGTGCATGTAATACGTAATAATCTTAGAGAATGCATGGTGACTTTAAAGTGCCAAGTCATTCATCTACTTGATTTGTGATCTTCACATTTGGTCATGCAGATATTCTGATATGGATGAAAAGTGAGTGAAGCTGAAAGATTTTTCTTTCTGAGCATAAATAAATAAATTACATATCTAGAATATCTGAGTTCCGATTTTCAGAATGATTTTTAAAATTAACTTCTGACTTTGTTGAAAGCAATTTGTATCTTAGCTTCAGATTTCCAGTGTACCACCCTGGAAAATCAGTTAAGAGAGTAGGTATTCAGGAAGGTTGCCTGTAGCTGTGGGATATTAAATCCTTTCTATCTCAAAAAAACAGAGAGACTGCTTTACAACATGGGACATTTTTGCCTGCATTAACTGCAGAAGATATTTAGAAAGACAAGGTTTCTGAGGCTAAGATGACTTTCTGGATATCCACATTATTTCCTCTTTTGAGCCCAGTTTGTAAAATTTCTCAAATTCTAGCAATATTTATTAAGGGTAAAAAATATAATGCTAAGCTATTGCACTACATATGAAATTTAAGATAAGGTTCCTCCAATCTTGCAAGTAGAAATTGAGAGATGAAGGTCCATAACATCTTTCAGTGTCTAATTCATAAAATAAATAGAAAAGTTCATGGGCATGAGTAAATCACATACTTATGTTCCATATGTAGTGTTAGGCAGGTTGGAAATTGAATCACATGTAGCATAAATTATGACTATACATAGCAATAGGAGAAAAACAACTTTTCTTGTGTTTAATTTATTCAGGTATGGAGAGTTATAGAAAGATTGAGCTTATAATGCTGTAAATATATCCCTAACGAGTCAATATAATTAGGTCTGGACAGAGTATTTTCAGCAATAATAAAAAAAGTTAAAAGTCTGTTAAAAGTCAAAGTCTGGTTTTTTTTTATCCAAATCAGCAGAAGTCATTGAAATCCAGTTTTCACTTGAATTTTTTACTAAAGAGTGTATGAAATTTATATTGCCATACTGGAGGTAATAATTTCTAAATTAATACAATTAAGACCAGAAAGAGGCAGAAAATTGAAGTGCAAATTAAAGTGCAATTCAGTTGGTGTTTTATATATGTATATATATATATTTTAAAAGAAATCATCTCCTGGCAGTAGCAATTTTGATAGTAGGTCTAAAGTTTAAGTTAGTTTTTTCTTTAAGTGGAAAACGAGTAGTGCTTAAAACTTGCCATGAAGTAGAATAGGTAGGTGCAAATATATCAAAATTTACATCAATTTATATTTATTTATGTATCTGAATAAGAGTTCCAAATTCTTTGATTGAATACATTGATGTTCCAGTACTAAGTTTAACAACATTTTGGACTTCAAATAATTCTCCAGTAAATTAAGTGACGATCTTTCTCTTGGCCAGAGTAGATTTAGAATCAAGAACTATGTTTCTGACAGGTAAATGTGTTTGTACCTCTTTTTCATGTCAGTGAACAATCTGATAATACTCCTGATGCATTTCACAGCAAAGAAAAAAGAAAGGCATATTACAGTTTTTGGCAGTCTCTGTTTCATTCTGTCAGGTGTTCTCTTGCTTTCAAATACTTGTGGTCCGGGCATATTTTAGGGGTAGATGAAATTATAGTTGTCCCGCTATAGAAAGAAAAAAATATAATTAACATTCTTCCTTTAGAGTGCAACGGATTGCAAAGAGTATTTGATATTGTTAAGATTTATCCCCTTTTTTAAAGATGTCAATTTTTATATCTGAATTTTCACATCTGTTTTAAAATGACTTGTAGAATGACTTTGGTCTTTCTTGATAGTCTTAAGCAATATTTTTGGGAGGGTTTTTTTCTTCATATTTTTAAAGATTGCAAATTAGATTTGTCTGCATTTGGTGAAGTTTTTCACATAATCTCGTCCTTTAAGATCTTAACAGCATTTTGTTTGAAAAGCAAAACCTAGGCTGCCTGTGTTCCTTTAGTATAAATAGGAGAAAACGCCATTTGATTCTATATATTCTTCAAATATTTGATTGTGCATGGTACTGGAAAGCACATGTAGACAATGTTGCCTCTGGATTTCTGGCATGTTTTCTTCTATATTCTGTCAAAAATTTATGCCAGTACCTCTGACATTAATCTGAAAAGGTCAGGCTCTTAGATATATAGAAATAATATAGCTCTTCTTTAGCTCTATCTGAGAACAGATGGTAAATCATCTTCAGAAAAACAGAGAGTTTGGGAGTTTTTTAGAGAAAAACATTCCTGAAAGTTTCTTCAAGGCTGATAGGGAGAAAGTGAATATCAAGTGGTATTCACAGGCCATGAGAAGGTATTTCCTTGTTAAATGGTAAAGGTCTTTTTAAGTGCTATTATTACAATGATCTAAGACTAGATTTGGGAAAAAAAAATAGGAGCAAATAACCTATCAATGCATTTCCCATCTTCTTTTCCACATTTTCTGCCTTTTTTGTTATTTCAGAACAAGTGGCTTCTCAAAAATTTATTGTAAGTAATTTAATAAATATTTAATCCAGCATTGACATTCAAAGTAAGAAGTTTATAGATGTAAATACATGTCACAAAGTATTTTTATGCAATCTGTTTGCATAAGTTATAAGTGGATATTTGAAAATTTTCATACATACTCTAATCTATAATATTTTTAATGTACTGTTTCTGTACATGTATGTATTTTCTTATATTTTTCATTTTATTTTAGGAGCTAAACTTCCTAGTCCCCATGTTTTTCAGATTTGATAAGAATGCAATGGCCAGTTAGAGATATCAAAGAAGGAAGATTTGTGGCTTATACAAATCAACCTTATGGAAGCTTCTATCCATTTAAAAAATATACATCATAAGTATCAATACAAGAACAATAAAAAGTGTCATTTAAAAAAAAGTTTGTTATTTATAATTAACTCTTTTGCTTACCTTATATGCCTACAGAAATTACTAAGATTCCTTAGATATGGTTTTGAACTTTGGGGTCCTTAAAGTAGTACTTGGTAGGAAGTCACCGCAACTGTTTTACATTTACATAGATAAAATAATTTAGGTAAAGAAAACAAATGGCAATTGCACAATCAAGTTCTGACTCAGTGGCAGACATTTTTGAACTCCAGTCTCCTGAAATATGAAGTTCATCAGTGTTGACTCTCATGCACAACATTATTTTTAATATTAAGATAACAGGAACACGATTACAGAATATCAGAAAAATAAAAGATTAGTTGTGGGAAGCTGGTTTCAAACTGTATTCATACATGGTGTGTGATAGACATTGACTATTGTCTGATAAGCCAGTGATAAGGATGAACTGCCACATCAGAAGGGGAAGACATCAACAGTATGTTATTACAACCTTTGTACTGCAGCTGATTTTATTCTGTTTTTCTATGACTCTGCTCAGTCATTCATATTTGCTCTCTCTTCACTTATGAGCTTCCAGAAAAGATAAGGAGTAGAGGATTGATTGTGATGTCTAGTGCAGTAGTGATGAGTTTAAAAGAACAAAACCTTATCTGTCAAGATTCAGTATGAGGATAAAAAAGGCAGTAACAAGGAAAGAGGAAGAAGTATTTATAGAACAACATATATTAAAAAATCTTAGCAATAAACTGTGTTGAAAGGAATTTTATTCTATGATATTCAGCTTAAAATTTTTACTTCATTTTATTTAACAGTGTAAAGAAAGGATGGTTCTATATGTAGCTCATCTAGGTCTTGGAAACTAAGTTACAAATCCAAGTCCACCTCTTATTAATGAAGATGGAATGACAACAGAATTTGGAAGTGAGTGTTACTATTTTAGGCATCTAGAACTAAATCTCTCTCCTTAGATATGCTTCTTCAGCATTTCATATTGGAGATAAAATGTCAGAACTCTTAGAGCATGGCCTGGATAGAAGTATTTTATGTTGGGTTAGGAATTGGTTGGATGGACAAGCTCAGAGAGTGTTGGTGAACAGTGCCACATCCCGTTGGCAGTCAGTCACTACTGGAGTCCCACAGGGACCAGTGTTAGGGCTGGCACGATTCAACATCCTTATTGATGACATGGATGAGGAAATTGAGTCCATCATCAGCAAGTTTGCAGATGATACCAAGCTGGGGGAAAATGTTGAACTGCCAGAGGGTAGGAGGGCCCTTCAGAGGGACCTTGACAGACTAGAGAAATGGGCAGATTCCAATAATATGAGATTTAACAAGACTAAGTTCTGGGTTCTTCACTTTGGACATAACAACCCTATGCATTGCTATCATCTGGGAGACGAGTGGCTGGAGAGTGGTGAAATGGAGAGGGATTTAGGAGTAAGGGATTGACAGGAAACACAATATGAGCCAGTAGTGTGCCCAGGTGGCTAAGAAGGCCAATGGCATCCTGGCCTGTATTAGGANCTGGATGGGCGTTCACTTGGGAGTTGGACTAGATGATCCTGTGGGTCCCTTCCACCTCAGAATAACGTGTGAACCTGTGAAGCCCTATACAAGTTACTGTAAAATACTTTGGTTCATAGAATGACAAAAATTGTTAAAACTGGTAAGTATTATTATTAAATAAATATTACAATTGAGATGTAGCACTGCAGTGACACTAAAGAAGATGAACCAAATCCACAAAACACTGCATGACAATGTGTGGGAAGCTGGCATAAAAAACTGATACCTTTTGAACTGGCCTATCCTGTCTGGATTTTCTTTTGAAAGTCGGATACGAATAAAACAGACAGGAGGGAGAGGTTAATATGTCATTTTATCATAAACTCAAAAGTGCTGACACTGCTTGTTAAAACCAATGCCAACACATTGTTCTGGGAACTGAGTAGAACAGTGATAAATGCAATTCCATATCTTATTCCTCAAATGTGTTGCAATTATCCCAGGATTCACTTTGCTTGTTTGAAGTCAGTTTCTAAGAATATAACAATTGGATATGGATTGCAAAATATTTCAGATCCAGATGTTTAATCACTTTGGATCAGAAGAAATAGCTGGATCTGAAGGAATTCACAATAGTGTAGTCTGGAAAGTAACAGGATCACAATGAAGTGATTGTGTGTCAGATGCCCTGTAGAATAGAGTGGGAGAAAAGAAACTCTATGAACTGTTTGAGAGGGTCCAGACAAGGGTGACAAGGATGGTGAAGGGGCTGGAGACCAAGCCCTACAAGGAGTGACTGTAGGAACTGGGATTGTTCAGCCTGGGGAAGAGGAGGCTCAGGGGTGACCTCATTGCTGATAACAGCTACCTGAGAAGAGGTTGCAGTCAGGTGGGTGTGAATCTCTTCTCTCAGGCTGACAGCACCAGAACAAGAGGACATGGCCTTAAACTACGTCAGGGGAAGTTTGGACTGGATGTTAGGAAGAACCTTTTCAGAGAGAGTGATCTCTAATTGGAATTGTCTGCCCAGGGAGGCAGTGGAGTCGCCATTCCTGGAGGTGGAGTGACATGGTCTAGATGATGGGAGTCTTGGATGGATAGAACATGATGCCCATGTTTCCATGCTTGTGGGTTTGATCCCGGGATGGGTGTTTGCTTGGGAGTTGGACTAGATGATCCTTGTGGGTCCCTTCTAACTCAGAATAAACTGTGAACCTGTGAACGCAGCTCCAAGAATATGTGACCGAGGGATATATACATTTTACTCTTGCTACAAATGAGCATTCAGTTTATGGGAAGAAACAAGAACAAATGTGAAGTATTCTCCACACAAAAAGAGAACGATTTTAGAATTGTGAGGTTCTCAGCACGAGTTTCACACACTGTACTCCTATTATGTCTTTTGCTATTGTGAATATATGCTTGGAACCATAGGATATCCTGGGTTGGAAGGGACCCACAAGGATCATTAAAGTCCAGCTGCTGGATGTTCACAGAACAGCCCCAATAGTCACATCACGTGCCTGAGAGCATTGTCCAAATGCTTCTTGAGCTCTGGCACACATGATGCTGTGACACTGTAAGAAATATGGAGAATGAAAAATGAGGAGAAGCTGGGTTCTGGTCAATTATTGGTTTTTTTTCTTGTGCTGTCAGAATAACAGATATTCTTTTGCCATTGTAGTTACTAGTTCTTCTAATATATAACCTCTTGAGCCTTTAGATTCTTCAGAAAAAAACAGAAAGTATGAAAATGACTAAGAAACCTCTTTCACTTCTGCTCTCAGAATGTGCACATTTTACAGCTTTATGGCAATGGTTTCTTGAAATAAGATATCGTAGCGATGAAAGATTCTGCTTTTTTTCTGTCCATAGATTATAAATCTCTGGACGCTAAGAAGTCTTAGATGCAGAGCTGTTCATAGACAATTTTGAGAAGCCCAGTTTTGTTAATCATCATTATTCTATAAAAATGTCAACTTCTCCTGCAACTCCAATCCCATATGGTCTTGATCACAATCTTCTGCCTTTCATCAAATGAGGCCCTAAATGAACTCCATTCAGTCCTTTCACCCCAGAGCAGTTCACCCAAGTTCAGTGATAAGCTGTAAAAGGCCAAAGTAGGAAATCTTTATTCTATCTGTATCTTTTCCTAAATTTAAAAACCTTTCAGCCTGATGAATTAAAAACTGTTCATAAATTTATAATCTTTTTATGTTGGACCTAGAAAAGAAACAGAAGCCCTCAATGTTGTGTTTATTTTTTTCTTCTAACTATTGTTTTTTGTTTCTTATTGGGCCTAGGACAGTACTAGGGAAATATAAATTTGAACCATAGAATCAAACCCCAAAAATATTGGAGATTTGGTTACTGAGTTAACAGATCAAATCTGATGTGGGCAAGGAACTAAATTAAATAGCATTATTGGTGAGAAATTAGATTTGTAGAACTATATCTATACTGCAGCTTCAAAGAAACTCAGATATAAGTCTCATTATTCTCAACCTGTAGAATCATAGCATTATTTCTTAGAGGGAATCCTTTAAAGATCATCTAGCTCGATCACTCTGTTCTTTCAGTAGATCAGGTAATGTCAGTGCTTAAACACGAATTGAGACAATGTGCTCTTGCTCTACCTGCATAAAAGACTTTCTTCACCAGTTTTACTTGTTTATGGCCCTCATTACCAATGGCATGCTGTAACTAAGTCTATAAAATTCTGGACAAGAACATGAATTTTTTGAGTTGTGCTTCTTACATTTTGGTGTTCCTTAGGAGAAGCAAAAGTAATACTAGTCCAGCTTCTCTGATAAAACAAATAGTAGTATCAGCACAGATTTATACCAGCTGACCATATCACACGTTAACACTATTCTCTCTCTGTTATATCTGTATGTCTTCTGCACTGGTAAGTTCTTTCAACCAACCTCTATGGGGACTACCCATTTTTTCAATTAAAAGAGACGTCATTAGAGGTAGAGTTTTGAGAAAATACAGAAAGCAGTGTAGGAAAAGGTCTTAAGCTCATAAATGTTCTTAATTATATATTATGCCCTTGGTGTAAAGAATTACCTTCAGGTCATTCTGTCTCCCTTATAAGAATAAATCACCATCATCATCTATTCACTTGTGCATTCAATTCATTACATAATAGTGTCAGAGGTGGCACAGAATACATACATATATACTCAAATTCCAACACAGTGACCCAAATTGTGTCTACAGATGCCAAGGAGACTGCCATAGACATTTAACAGAAACGGCTTATTTTAAAGGAATATTTGTTTCTACGAAGAGAGGCAAATGGAGAAAAAAATTAATGAAGAAGCCCAAGAAACTAAATTCAAACCCCATTTATCTCTTAAATGGAAATAAGTTTGAATACCTGATGTTAATGTTCATATTACAAAAATACCACAACATATGTCCTAAATGTTATTTTTTACTTCAAATAGAAGGCATACTGGAAAAGAACTGTGTGCTAAATTTCAGAATTGAAGTGCACCAGCAGAACTGCACTGGAACATTTTCATGGAACGAAACAGCAGGAACAAGGATTTTATAGGTAGGATAAGCTTACCTAGTACCTTTGCAAATATGAAGAAAAAAAATAATTACCCATACAGAATTTCTTATCTCAAAGTTTCAGTGTATACACACCACTCCTAAGCAAAATCATTTAGTTCAGTCTTTGGCAGCCAAATGATTATGGACAGCAATAAGAGTCAAAAGTTTTAAGTTCAACTACTGGATTTCCTGAAGAATTTTCTGAGGAATTCCTTTGTAACCACATGTCTGTGTCATATTTGCTATACAGGAAAATTCTACATTTTCACAGTGCAGCTTTACAAGCCTACTGGGGGCTGCAAAGACCTGGTCAGAACAGCTCTAATATATCTGATTTCACAGTGCATGTAACAAAGTCAGTCTGCAAGTGCAGAATAGCTTTCAGGCATTGGACTTGCTATGTACGTGCTGATCTGCTACATAATATATGTACATCCAGCACTTAGGTTGTGATTCTGAGCTCACCACTCATCTCCAGATATAACCTAAACAAAAAAGGAAAATGTCCTTCAGAAAATTCCTCTAGTACCTCATGGATAACAGTGTGACTTTGAACTTCGATATCTCCACATTGTGGGCACATAATAATGCATTGTAGACCAGATGAAGAACACAGGAAACATAAATCACAAAACACTTGCCCATAAAAAGAAATGTTTCAGAAAAAGCTGTTAATACAACAGGCATTTTTACTGTAATTAACTTCTTTAAAAAATGACAAATTATTTACATTTATTTACCCAATTGACCACTTGGAAGAAACTAGTCTAGAAAGAGTCTACATCACTAATTATTATAACTATACTGGATGTTGTTTATGTAGTTCAGTCTGTCTTTTGTTTTGCTCTGTAAAAGTTACAGGCAAAGTAGTTTTTCTTATACCATTAAAAGTTGTAAAGGAGCAGGTATCAAGCAAGTTTTCAGGAATGTAGTTAGACAATGCTGTAGATATGTATCCAACATTTAAGTTCTGAATGTAGTCTAAGCTATTTCAAAATTGACCAATTTTTAATTAAATCACAAGAAAAAGAAAAAATGTTACAAACATTTTGAGATGACATGTGACCTCTATTTCTGAATAAGTGCTCAGGCTGATAATTAATCCTGTTTAAGTTCATAGACATGTAAACAAAAGGTATTAATTTAGGAAAGAGTAGTTCCTCTTAATTAGAAATAATTCACACCTAATCCAAATTAATAATTTTCTTTTCATTTCATGTTAAACAAAGCCTACTGTAAGACAGAAATTTAGGTTGGGCATCTGTCCTTAGTGAAGAATCCTGACCTTAATAATGTCAGCAAGAGTTTTTGCATTTGCTTCATTGCAGCAGGCCCTAGTCTTCTCAGAAGCATTAAGCCATGATAACACCTCATTCCAACACTCTCAACTTCCTTTTTGAAGTGGCACCATAGATAAATTTAGACTGTTCTATCAATGCTTTGAATATGGACTGTAACCTCACTTCAACTGAGTTAATGTATAAAAGGCATTTTTGAGACATGATTTTTATTTCTATTACTTCCTGATTACAGAAGTGTAAAGTATTTTAAGGTGTTCTGGTTTTTCCTTGACATTTTCTTGTTTGTTTTGCAGGTTCTTTAATAAATGGACACTCAATCTTGAGTGAAGCAGAAAAACAAAGATTTGTTTTACTACATATTTTAAGTAAAAGAAAGCACAGCATTATGATACATTGTTCCTTACTTCTCAAAACATCTTACTGATGCATCTTGGCACATGCAGATTATGATAGCTATTTACTTCGAGTTCCCAAAGTAGTAATTTAATATAGATTCTTCTATTTTGCTAATACAGCTGAATCTGGGTCAAAGCCATCCTTCAAATCTGACCTTAACCAAAACACATCTTTAGTAAGGTGTTCCATAATGTACTCTTCTAAATGCAGTACATGATCCTTCTAATACCACTGTTCCCTGAATATTGACAACATTCCTGTATTTGGAAAACTATCATCAGAGCCATGCATGTCCAATGTTATCTATAATTTGCTATGACGCATGTTAAAATTGCTTCTGAGTGTCCTGGTGTAAACTGAGACAGAGTATGAATTGAATTCAGAAATNCCCTTTTCTTAAATGTCCAAGGGGCTGCCAGTGGTCGCCAGGGGCAAGGTTGTACTGAGATAAAGAATCAAGGTCCACGTAGTCCTGGGCAAAATGGTGGTGGTAGAGATCACAGGAGAAAACAAGGCTTCCTCAGTCCAGAAGATCCACAAACCCCCTTCTGTGAGGCTCGGCAGCTATATTTATAGGGTCTCAGGCCCCTCCCATATCACATGCCTTGTGGGCATGTCTTCATGTCATCACACCCTCCCACTGGGCATCACTCAGCCCACCCTGGCCCTTGGGCTCCTCTCCTAGTCACATGCCTTGCCTGTTTGTCCAGTAAAAAGGAGAAAGCCCCTCCCCTGGCCACATGCCTTGCAGGGGAGGGAAGGGGAGATAAGAAAGGAACCTTGTCATCTGTTCCATTAAAAAGGAGACAAGTTTTACAATAGGGCTTTCCCCATAACACTGAGTGAATAAAATAATAATTTTCTTAAAGAAAATATATAGCCTGAGCTGAGTTGAATAAAATGTATTAATGACTTTAAAACATCCTTTGCCGAAAAAGAGTTAAAATCACATATGGACTGTCAAGCAGGCTGCCAATTTACAATCTAATAAGGTTCAAAGTAACGAAGATATAAACTGATGTCCCATCAAAAGAAGTTTTTAATGATCAGGAATATGAGCGGACTAAGACTTTATCTAGAATGGATTAGATTTACTTCCAGGAAAGCAACAACTGTATAACTCCTAGAAACTTTATCTGATATTATTTTCATTTTTGACAGTAGTCTCTGGAGCTACTACATTACATGCAACAGATAAAAATAGCGGCTTGCTAGGCTGTGGAGAGCAATGAGGTCACCTCTGAGCCTCCTCTTCTCTAGCCTGAACAACCCCAGTTCCCACAGTCACTCCTCATAGGGCTTGTTCTCCAGACCTTTCACCATCCTTGTTACCCTTCTCTGGACTCTCTCAAGCTGTTCTTAAACTGGGGAGCCCAGAGCTGAACAAGTGTTTAGGTGTAACTGACTATTAGCAACAGCACAACTTTGACCTCTGAGGAGGCTTTTGGAATTGCATAATGTCACATTACTTTCCAGAGACACTGTGTATGGCACCTTCTTTCAACCTAGGATTTTGCTTCCCTTTTTAAAAATATACCTACATTGTAGGTCCAAAAAAACCACTTAAATATCCAACCATGTCTTGACTGCTACAGTTAGCTGATAGTTGAAATAAATGAAGAAACACAAGTAAGCCCTAAACTCTGCTGTGAAATCATAATCCTTTTAAAATTAAGGTGACTTTCTTTTGCTATCTTTTATTTTTAATAATGAAAACAGAATAAAGAATTTATTATTGACTGTGCTACTGATGTGCTGCAAATCTTGGGTGAGTAACTTAGTTCCATGGAGCTGTAGTTGGTCCATTATCAAGTAAAATAGCATTATTATGGAAAGCATTTTCATGGCTTAACAAAATTAGTCATTCTGATGTTTGAGATTTCTGGAGAAAATACCTTTAGCTGCAATTATATGCTTTTATTATCACTGTAACACCCTATGTGTGTTCCATTCAGACGTTCAAATTGTGTAATCTTTATTTTTCAAACTGACAATACATATCTAACATGACAGATACTGTTGGAGAAATCTTAGGTAGACAGACAGATAGAGGAGAGAGTTTAAAAAAATAGAGTCATAGCAAGGTGGTACAACGCTATTGTGCATCCATTACAATTCTGAGCATCAAAACATAAATGGGGGAGAGAAGGTAGAGAGAGGGCTTAAAAGTGATATGTTGATTCACATTATCTTTGCCATTACATTTTAAAGTACTGAAAAGTTGCTAAACTGAAGACAAAACACAAGCTAGCATCATGTAAAAGCAGATAATGATAAAATCTGTCTTCATGTTACAAGTCAGAATCATTCTCAGTGTAAAGCCTACAGTCTTCAACAGAGCCTATAGCAGATGTGAGATTGG
The DNA here is from genome assembly GCA_013390025.1 of Pitta sordida. Taxonomy (NCBI): domain Eukaryota; kingdom Metazoa; phylum Chordata; class Aves; order Passeriformes; family Pittidae; genus Pitta; species Pitta sordida. The sequence goes on from WEKX01007719.1 coordinate 94,642, forward strand.
CCACGGATGTTAAAACCCACTAGAGTGCAAGATGGAAAAGTAATTCTAAAAGATAGCAATTTTATTTGCATGCAGAAGGACAGGTAACAGACATCTGGATTAGCAGGAGTGAGCAGCAGAAGTGGCAGCATGAGCAGCAAAATTTTTTATCATTAGCAATTCAAATGCAGGTATCAGATTGGTTTTGTGTTTGAATCATTCATCAGGGCTGCTCCAAGGCTAAAACTTGCTTTTTGGAAGTTTCATAAAAGCACTTCCTTTCTGCATAGAATGAAATAGAAGAGAAAATAAGAGAGAAGAATACGTCTAAAGAGATATTCCAAGAGTATTAAGATTTTATGTTTGAAACATAATTGAAGCATTATTTACAATCTAGAAATTGTGTAGTCCCAGTTCTACAGAAAGTTCTGAAGTAGATTTCACTCAAACAGTTCTCTATGCATATGTGAATCTTTCAGTGATTTGCATGCTTGAAAGAATTACCAGCTTTTCATCTTTGCTATTAACACTTCAGCAACCCTCTTGTTAGAAACATTATTCTGTTATTACAATGTGAAGACTTACACTGAATGGCTCTTTCTGCTTATGTAATTATCTTTCAATACTACGTCCTACTAATCCAATCAGTCAATTAGTAGCCATTCTCCCCTGTCAGAGCAATGAAGCATTTATGTACTTGAGATATTCATGTCTGGAGTTTTAGTTTTAAATCTAAGAGCTCCCCTCGCCTTCTGAAATTCCTTGTTTTATCAAGTGATTTCGTTATATAAAGCCATTACTGAAGGAAAGACTCTTTCATTATTCATCACTTGCTATCACTTGAAAGTCTTGAAAGTATAATAGAAAACAGTCTCTGTTTCAGCATTCAGCAAGGTAGATAAACCATTATCTCAGTACATTAGGAGTGACACAGACAAACTATATCACATTTTTAGCATCCCTGAATGCATGAATAATGTCAGGGAAATCTGGGGACAGATATGGATAGGTTGCCAGACAAATTTTCCCTCTGAAAACATGGTATGGCTAGAGAGCTGGGCAATGTTGGTACTACAATTCCAAAAAATCAGTCCCTATAACACAGAGATCAAAAAATGAGTAGCCATATGCCAGATTGAATCAGTTTGGTGAGTTGACCTAGCTAGATGCCAGGTACCCACTAAAATCACTCCATCATTCCTCTTTCCAAGATGTACAGGGGAGACAAAATGTAATGACAGCCTCATGGGTGGAGAAAGAGACAAGGAGAGATCCCGCACCAATTACCATCATAAGCAAAACAGACTTGGCTCAGAGAAATTAATTCAATTTATTACCAATCAAATCAAAGTAAGGTAATGAGAAATAAAACTGAACTTTTAAACACCTTCCCTCCTGCCTATCCCTTCTTCCCAGGCTCAATTTCATTTTAGATTTTCTCTGCCTCCTCCCTCACAGCAGCACAGGGAGATGGGGAATGGGTGTTACACTCAATTCATGACATATTGTCTCCGTCATTTCTTCCTCATCAGGGAGGAGTGTATGAGATTTCCAGAAAATGAGAGTTTATTACCAAGCATTGAATAAATATGAAAGCATAAAACCCCAACATTATCGGTCCTCATTTTAGTTTCTTACCTCTCTAGAATTTTTTAGTACTAAAAATAAATTCCATCGTGCTATTAGATGTCTAAATAATGAGTTTATGTTTGATTCATATTCATAGTTCTAAAATTTCCACTGTACTGAAGAATGAAGGAACTACAGTAATACCTCAACCTTCATGAGGAATGGGTCTTGACAGGATATCACCGAGAGGATACCTGAACTTATTAAATCTTCAGACTACTACCCATTGTTATTGGTTCAGGCTGGCAGAGAAGAGGCTATTGTGAAATGAGTTAAAACAATTAAAAGGGAGTTCAAGGAACTTGGTGAACTTATTGATGGGGCAGGTATGCAGATACTGTTCTGCTCGATCCCTGTAACAGCAGGAATGAACAATGATACACGTAGGAGAGTCCTAACTATTAATAAATGGCTAAACGGATGGTGTGACTGGAAGAACTTGGGTTCTTTGATCACAGGGAAATATTTACTAATCAAAGCTTGCTAGACTCAGGTGGGATGCATTAGTCTAATAAGGGTAAAAGGGAATTAGGACACCAGTTGGCAAGACTCATCAAGAGAATTTTAAACTAAGATCGAAGGGGGAAGGGGATGGCACCACAGTCTCTCAGAAGGGCATAATGGATGGTGTACCTGCTACAAAGATGAACCTACCAAACCAGCTGAGGTGTGTATATTTTAACGCACGAAATATGGGCAAGGAGAAGGATGAGTTGGAAGCTTTGGTATACGAGGAAAGATATGACATAATTGCCATCACTGAAATGTGGTGGGATGAGTCATATAACTGGGGTGTTGAGTTGCAGGGGTATACGCTATTTAGGAGAGATAAGTGACGTAGAAAGGGGTAGCCCTGTATGTAGCATTGGATGTCAGGGAACTTGAGATCAAGGACGACAGAGTTGAGAGCCTATGGGTCCAGATCTCAGGGTTAGCTAACAAGATTGACACTGTGATTGGAGTGTGCTACGGACCATCCAATCAGGATGAAGATGTTGATCAAATCTTCTATTAACAGTTGGTAGACATTTTCAAATAACCCTCCCTAATTCTACTAGGGGACTTCAAACTCCCAGATATTTGCTGGGAGCTCAATACAGCAGAGAGGAGGCAGTCCAGAAGGTTTGTTGAGCGTATAGAGGACTGCTTCTTGTCACAATTGGTCGGTGAGCCTACCAGGGGTGAGGCTTTTCTTGATCTGCTGTTTACTAATAAGGAGGACCTGGTGGGAGATGTAGTTGTGGGAGGCTGTCTGGGAGGCAGTGACCATGAAATGATTAAGTTTTCAGTAAGTAGTGGAATAAGGAGGAGGGCCAAAAAAATATCCAAATTAGATTTTCTTAGGACAGATTTTGGTCTATTCAAGGAACTGATTACGAGAGTTCCTTGGGAAGCA
>WEKX01007719.1:98724-112115 GCA_013390025.1 Pitta sordida
CCACCACGCATGCTGGCACTGCCTCCGCGGGGGGGAAGCTCTGGGACTGCAGTGGGGGAGGGGTGTCCCGGGACTCTGGTTGTTACTCATGGAGCTTGGGTAACCTTAACTTTACAACACTGTGACACCTGGTGCCCCTTATGGTAGGGGGTGACGTCAGTGTTGGAGTTTATTTCCCTTTAACATCCACCGGTCCTGGGACAGGCAGCACTGGCTGTATGGACACAGCAGAACACTGCTTCCCCCTGCTGCAGCAGGAGGAGGGCATGGGGAAAAAGTAACATCCTCCTGGCGCAGCAGCTGCAGCGGCAGCATAGGCATGTCTTGCCACTGCCCCGTCCCAGCACAGAGTACTTGCCCCACTGCCACAGCGGCCAGCACAGCCCCAATTTTGTGAGGCACTTTCCCTGGGGCTACATCGTCACTGTGTGCACTGGGTGTACAGACTGCATTGCCTTCCCCACCTGTAGCCAGGGAAACCATAACACACCCAATGGGGCTCAGTCCCCCGGCTGGGCTTAGAGTAACAGGGGATGGCATGGCTTGTGGCAGTGCTGCGCTGAATCTCAGTGGCCACCTGGGGCATACCATGGCATGAGCCTTCCACTGTAGGGACCAGACATGAAGACACCCAGGAGTGGGGCAGGGACCACGGCATGGCGCTATGGGAGTGGGAGGAACCGTACGCCCTCCCTGCAGGGCTGGGCCAGTCCCACCCCACAGGGAGCGCCAGTGCCACCCCTCGGTTAAGCAGAGGCACTGCGCATGCGTCAGCCGGGAGGCTCCATGAATCACTGCGGAAATTTAGGAAATTTGCTAGAAAAATTTCAGTGAGGTCACAATGGAGGGGTCACAATGCAGTGAGGTATTACTGTAATTGGGGAAACGTGTAGAGGAAGGAAGAAAACAATTCTGATCCTGGGAGGGAAAAGAAAAACTCCCCAAACAAAGTGAAATTTAAAAATACCATTATTTTTAAATTTTCAGGCAATTTCAAGCATATTTTATGTAGTCTTTGACCATATTGCAGAAGTAAAACAGTACCTGAGTTATTTATGTATTGAGAGAGACATCTGTTCCTCATTGAAACAGGAAAAGTTTTGGATTAATTCAGTTTCCTGCATCCCAGATACTTTCGGTTTCTGCTCCACCTCCAGGTACCAATACTTATGAGGCTTTTTACAAATCAACTCCATTTATGCTTAACATAGTATTACAACAAACAAGAAATATTTTTAGCTCTCCACTGGCTTATTCAGCATATCAACCACTATTGCTTTTTGTTTATAGATTGTTGGGATTTTTTTAAAATTTTAAATAGAAGAAATCAAAGTGCTCTTTTGATTTATCATCCTTCCAACAGATTTAGTTTCACTTCTAAGCTCCTGACAATCATTTTTCTTAAGTTGCAATTCTCTATTTGTATTCTATAGGCTGCATACAGTAAGTACTTGTATGGAATGGGATCTGGGAATTTTCCCATAGCCAAATAAGTGAGGACAGAATTGCTATCTCGTTTCTCCAGTCACCGTATTCAATTTCTTCTTTAAAATGTGTTACAAATACCTCATACTGCACTAAAAAAAATCAGTTCTAGCAAGTAGTTTGATTTAAAGTGTCTGAGAAGAAAAGTTAAAAATCAGGGAATAAAAGCCATTATATTTTCTCTAAGTGTGAGCTTCCAAACATCCTCTTTTATGACATTCAACAATCTTGATGTTGGACATGAACTAATTAGATTAATCTTCATGCTATTTGCTCCTTTCAAAAGTGAGAAACATTTCCCAGCACAAATTTTCACACAGATATCAAGCTAAAAACAGAATGGTCAAAATTATTGATTATCTAAACCAGTGACTGTGGAATTCTCATCCGAAGATTCAGTAGGATGGGGAACAAATGATAACAATAAGGGAGTTCTGCAGAGCTCCATCTTAAACCCTGTTCTTTTCAACAGCTTCATAAATGACTTGGACACAGGAAGGGATACTAAGCAAGTTTGCAGATGACATGAAATTGTGAGGAGCTGTTGACTCCCTCAAAGGCAGGGAGGTCCTGCAGAAAGACCTTAACAAATTAAAGGACAGGGAAATCATCAGCCACATGAAGTTCAAGAAGAGGAAGTGCTGGATTTGGCACCTGGCATGGGACATACAGATCAGGGAATGAGATGCTGGAAGGCTGGGCCATGGAAAGGGATCTGGGACTCCTGGCCAATGGCAAGTTGAATCCAAGTCAGCAGTGCCCTGGCAGCCAGGAGGGCCAAACATGTCCTGGGAGGCATCAGGCAAAGCATCATCAGCCAGGCAAGGGAGTGCTCTGCACTGTTGCAGCCTCACCTTGAATAGGGTGTAATTTTAGCCACTGCAACATAACTGAGATATTAAAGTACACCTATTAGAGTGTCCAGAGGAGGTCAACAAGGATGGTGAATGGCCTGGAGAAGAAGAGACTAAGGGGAGACCTCACTGGACTCCACAAATTCCTTCTGAGGGGAATGAAGGGGTCAGGCACTGATCTCTTCTCTATGGTGATCAATGACAGGACCTGAGGGAATGGCCTGAAGTTGTGTCAGGGGAGGTTTAGATTGGATATTAGAAAAAGGCTCTTCACTCAGAGGGCGGTTGAGTAGTGGAACAGGTTCCCAGTGAAGTGGTCACAGCACCAAGCCTGACAGAGTTCAAGAAGCATTAGAATTATCCTTTCAGGTGCATGGTGTGAGATTGCCTCGTGTGGAGATTGTCCTATGCAGGGCTAAGGGTTGGACTCGATGATCCTTGTGGGCCCCTTCAAACTGAGCATATTCTGTGATTCTGTGACTCTTAAGAGGAACAAAGTGACAGCACTACAATTAAAGAAAAAACATGAGCAAATGTTAAAGTACCAGCATCAGCATAGCTGCTTTGACAGAATGTTGAGCCCAGCCTGAAAAATTTGAGTTTGTCAAACCTTGTACTTCAACAGATTTCTATTCTGTGTTGAATACCACAGCCAGAATAAAGCTCACTTTGCTACACCTACAGGGTTGCAGCTATCCCTTTGCAGTGTGCAACTGAGGAATGCCTTGTGAGAGAAAATCCCAGAGCACACAGTTATGAGGCAACAAGTCACTCAAGGAATCCTCCTCTTGTACCTGTGCTTACATTACTAGTCCCATGACATCAAAACAGAATACTAGCACAAAGGTTTTGTCAGAATGAAATTATGTTTGCCACATGACTTTTATTTCAGAGGGGGTGCTAATAAAGGATAGAATATTGAATTCCGTCCATGTGCACTTTAGCTTTGAAATACTGCATCCTATATTCAAGGAAAAAAGAAAAAAGGAAGACACCATCATCAATTTATCCTGCAATGATAGTACTAGACTTCTTTTTGGTGATAATAATAAAGCTTTGCCTCTGTTTCCAAAAAATGCTCCAAATTTTTCTTTTGATGACTCTCCAAGAATATAGCATTTTTTGAGTAAGATGTCTGTTTTGAAGGTCATCTCCTCAATGTAGCTGCATTGGGTTATCCCAAGTAAGAACACAATTTAGACGGTACAGTCTTTGAGTTATCAATGAAAGATAGGAAACATGAGAAGAAAATTTTGCTCAGCCCCTTTAGAACTCAGAAAAAATGACAACTGTGAGCGTCTGCACTGCAAGGATTGTTTGTTAATCATGAATACAGCAATCATGGTCATGGTTAGAGACCTTGAATGAAGGAGTTCTAAATAAAAAAAAGGATGTAAAATAAAGAGAAATATGACTCAGTTGGAATCTGTTACGATTTTAACAGTTGGGTGAATTCCTCACCCCTTTCAATATCATCCATGGAATGGGAAAATTGCTCATTTTCTCTGTCCTTCAGTCTGACAAGCACAAAAAAGTGTTGCCTCTAAATGACTGCTTGGACAATTTGCATGATGGAGATTGTAAGTGCCTCTCTGAAACACAGTGAAGTACTTAAAAAATTGCTTTAGGAGCAGGCAGAGTAGAAAATGGCAGCTCAAAAAAAAGTGACAGAACATAATGTGTTTCAAGCCCTTTCTGCAACTTTTTCCCTGCTCAAAAATTTGTTCTTTTGCTATCAGAGACATAACATTTATAACTTGCTACATTGCACAAACACAGGTAACAAAATATGCATTTTTACACAGTCTTGCAAAAACTACCTTCACCAAAAAAAGTAATACAAAGGGCAGGAGGAAATCTATGACATTTTCATGAAGTAAATATTATTTATTTGAGCATATTTTCACCTTTAAAACTAAAAAGACTGTCCCTCTAATCTTCTGCTGTCTTCTTGTTTACAGTAAGCAGAAATTTAGATCAGATTCAGCTAATATGAATTAACCAGATGGAATGAAACACAATTTTACTAAATGACTAAGAGATAATACTTTTGGCAGGTCATATACTTTAGGCAAGAAGAGACCCAGTCACTATGATGTTTCCTGCTAGTAATTTCTGAACAATTTCAAAGTAGTCCTGATGCTGGGATGCAACAGAGGTGTCAGAAATGGGAACAGCGCCAGTTTGAAATCTGGCTTGTATGCTGTTAAGCACCAGGAATGTCCTTAGGCAAAGCAAGAAGTTGCCTAAGGCAAAAAGCATGATGAGATTTTGATGGCAAAATCTGCAGAAGTGGCAGAAAAGCTTCTGCAGACAGCAGCCTCCCAAGAATTGCAATGTTCTGCCTCAGCAGTCCTTGGCTACAACTCCTGTTTTTGCACATCCAACTTTATCCATTTATCACCCCTAAAGCACTCTTGTTGGGGAGAAAATCCATTTAAATATCAGTTTATCCCAGCAATGGGACTGAGGGTAGGAGTGAGGCAGAGGGATTATGGTATGGTCTTGTACTTCTTATCTATTTCCCTAAATACAGAGAGGCTGCTGCATCTCAGCAAAGCACAAAGGACACAGGCATATATTCATTTCAGGGGCTATTGTGCTTTGTTTGTCTCAGGACACTGATTTTTGAGGGAAAGAAAGAAAACGAGCTAAACATAAAGACCTTGATTTTGAGAAACTGGGAGCATGAAGAAGTGGCATATCACAGAATCACAGAGAATCACAGAATATTCCCAGTTCGAAGAGACCCACAAGGATCATCGAGTCCAACTCCCAAGTGAATGCCCATACAGGGATCAAACCCACAACCCTGGTGCGATGAGCACCATGTTCCACCCATCTGAGCCTTCTCAGGGTCATGTCATAATTTCTTTTTTTTTTTNCAGAGATCACCAAGTCCAACCCATCACCTGTTACCTAATCTAATCTAGTCTAGTCTAGTCAAACCTGTCACCCAACCTGACCTGTTGCCATCCTACTACCAACACACCATCCTACCTATAACACACCACTCCAACATCTAGGTCATGCCACCAAGAACCTCATCCATCCTCTTCAATTCAAATGGATGCCGGGCTCTGGTACCGGAACCTGAAAACCCGAAAGCCTCCCAATTCGGCAGCTCCCGCTCCCATGCCGCCTCCAATTCAAATGGATGCCGGGCTCTGGTACCAGAACCTGCTATGTCAATGAGTTCCTCATCCAGTATGTCACTAAAGACAATACTACTGCTACACCGGCAAATTAATGCTGTAATTTCTCCTCACAGCATTAAAACTAAGCAAAAAATTTTGTTTGATTTATTGCATATTATTTATATACACATTATATTTATACAAAGGAAAATTATTCTCCTTTTCAAAGAAAGAGAAATATACATATTCTGGATAACTTCTATCTAAATGTATCTGTTACATTAATATGAAGTATTACTAAATTTTTATGTGTTTTGAAACAGAATATTAATCCATTATTTTAATCAACCAGCCATTATTTATGGTAGCTTCTTCCAAAGCAGACGTTTCTGCTTTAAAAAAACATTTCTTTTTTTTAATGGGATGTCTAACAGAAAATCAGAAATAAAAATGAAAATTGATAAACAAGAATGCAATGTCAGTCATTATTTGAAAAACTTGTGTTTTCACCATTTGTATGCTGTGACTTCTCATCGTGAAGAGAAGAATTACTAATCTAGAGAACTGGTTATACACACCTATGAAAACTGGAACACAGGGAGCATCTTCAGAATTCAGGCAACGCTTCTCTTGTTACCAAGAAGGCACTTAGGCTCTTACAGTGAGAATTAAGATCCTAATTCCTGAGCGTCCTGAGCCTGGTTATTTTGTCACTATACACCTCAACTTCTGCAGAGACCTGCAGTCACATAGTCCATTTCTAACATACACTGATGCTCAGTATTGTTCCTGGGTTTGGCACTGAATACACTGCTGGCCAGAGCACTTCGCCAGGGCAGAGAAAATCTATGCATCCCTTGGGAAGTGAGCCACCTTGATGGTAAAGCTGATTCTTGCAAAAAGCAGAAACACTCTCGAAAAGAAAGCTACAAACAAGGGATCTCATCTTGTAGAAAGTTGACCAAGTGTCCTAATCATGGCCTTTCTTAAGTTCTGCAATCTTGATTTATTGCCTTTCATCTTCAGTGAAATCTGAACAATTCCCTCCTGCTCTCAGAGCAAAACATACTCAATGGGAAAAATAGTCTCCTGGGAGGACAACTGGAAGTGCCAGCCGAGCCAAGCCAGGAAATAACCATGGCCTTCCTGCTCTCTGTAAGAGTAAATTATTTTGGCTGTCACAAGAAATTGGTCTTTTTCACTCTAGTGACACAGTTTGGACACTGAAGAGAGGCCTTCAAGCTGTAGGTCCAGGTTCTGATAGAAGCTCTTCCTCTGTAACCCTAACCTGGATGCCTCAGGTCCAGACAGATTTCAAATACAACCCAATGCCTAGCCTAAGCAGCTAGTTGTAAAATTTAGACAGTTTCATTCTTAGAGGCGTTGCTCTCCTGAGTTCCAGGCAGAAGCCATTCACCTCTGCCAACATGCTCACACCAGGTTACTCAAAACCAGGTCTGGCTTGAGCTCTAAAGGGCTGAACATTTGTGTTACTGTGAAGAGCTTTTATGAACCTGAATCCTTAATTGGATAGTGCAAAAAGTACTATTGGGCATAATTAGGGATTATTAGATCCAGGTGCTTTATTGAGGTGATTCATTGAAAGAGAATATATTCCCAACTCAAAAAAATAGACAAGAACACCTTCAAACATACCCATATCTCCAACTGAAGACATTCTTCCATTAGTGTCTTGCAGGCGATTCCAGTAATATCCTAATTCCTTTTCAAGGCTCTCGACTGGTAAGATGTCGTGACTCTAGTATTTAATTATTTCAGCTGTTATGTAAATGGTAACAACTTGTAGTTCCAAGCTAGTACCAATAGATGGCAGCAGGAATTTGTGGATGCGCCATTTTTAATGCATAGACCGACCTATTTTTTCACTAACGTTTTGACAACGTTTTTTATAATAAGTGTAAAAGTGTGTGCATTTCCCAGTAAATAAATGGCTAATTAAAATTTTTAGATTTTATCAACAAAATGGGAATAAAAAGCACCAAATTTTGTTGTTGTTTTATGGTAGAACAGCAACTTTCTTGTCAGCAAAGAATGTGTAAATATATCTGGGCTTCATCTCCTCTCGCATACATTTTAAAAATGCTTTATTTCTATAACAAGTATCTGCAAGAGCTGTATAATACACTGGATTTTACATAAGCTAATATCAAAGAGTATTATTTGCTTGCAACTGCTAAGCAAGATTATTAACATCTATATTTGCACGGAGTTGATATTCCACTTTGCAGTGGAAAAATGTATACAAGAGTGAATCTTTAAAATATATGAAGTTTATGGGGAAATTAAAAAAAAAAAAAAAAAAAAGAGAACAGTTTGTGAATCTGGATGGGAACCTTTACAGAATTGCTCTATTTTCTACCGAATGTTACTTAAATAGATTGAGCTGTGGGCCTACATGTTGTCCATTAGTGAGATTTGGGTTCATATGTTTTTATATGTCTTTCTGTTTACAAAACAACAATCAGTCTTTTCCTGTAGGGGTATGGGTTTCTGGTAACTAGAGGACACATTTTCCCTCTAATTAGGTGCAGATTTGTCTTTCTGTTCTGGTTTTTCAAAACTGAGAATATTTTGACTAGTAATTGTTGCTGTCTAAAGCACCAGAATCCATAAAATCAGCGCCTTGTAAAACTAATGTGAATCTGTGAGCTATATTTCTATTTAAGAATTACCACCTACTGTAAATCCTAATATTTCCTCGGTAAAAAAAAAATCTTCACATAGTCTACAGCAATCCTTACATTTTGATAATATTTTCCAAGGCATATCTTTAAATACCATGCAAATACAAAAAAGAATTTGTGGATAGATGTAATTTAAATTAATTTAATAGTAATTTTAATCTGCACCTGTATGCAAAAATTGAGCTCTTAGGTTAGCTCTAGGGAGTACAAAGGGAAGTTTGGATAGAGCTACTTTCTAACATTAAGAACCCGAAAAATTGTGTTCATAAACATTTCATTTCAGCATTTGTTTTCCTGCTGAGTTCCAGGAGTTTTCATTTTCATCCATACTTTTATGTGTGACAGCTGGTATTTGAGTATACAATCAGGAAATGCTGTGCGGGAAAGTTGGCAAATTGTGGACAAGTGGAGTAGAATTAAATTTTAAGATTCTGTTACCAGTTTTGCAAATGGATTGTAGATTGTATATACAGAATACCAAAGCAGACAAGAAAATCCAAGCCATTCAAAAGGCAATGAAAATTGAACAACCTTAGCTTGAAGCCTGCTTTCAAATATTTTTTGAGATACAAATAAACAAATCCATTTCTGTTAAAAAAGTAAGTATAAATTTGAGTCACTAATGAGACTCAGGGTGCAATACTGTTAAATTTAGACTTCCTTGTTAAGACATAGTTTGTACCCCAACCAGAGAAAGCAGCTCACCGTCTGTCTGGTGAGGAGTTCTCCTGTGCTAGCACAAAAAACCTGAAATACTTCTAAGTAAAAAAGTTTATCAGGGTGATACTTAGTTGTGGTTTATACCTTTGTTTGAAAAGTCATAACATGATTTTCTATTACTAGTATGTATTTTCAGTCGTAAATATTATAAAACTCTGAAATACGAATGAGAAAAATCAGATAATTTAAAGATCATGGAGTTTTTTATAACATTTCTAGTTCTTTTCTTTCTGAGGCAATGAAAGATAGGCAATTATTTTAAAATTAAGGTTCATCCTGTTAGATAGAAATCTAGGCACTTTGTAGCCATCAGCATCTTTACACTGATGATTCTCCAGTTTCTACTACAGGTGTTGACAAACACATCTCCCTGTAGGAGTACAGCTTCTATTTTCTGTGTTCATTGAGACTAGGAAAGTATATTTTGTCAGGATTATCATAATACAAAATCAATAAATCCCAGTATTCTCACAAATTTTGTTTTTAACTGGGAGAGGAAAAGGAAATTTGTTCAACCACCTGCCTACCCCATTTGTGTTGCTCTAGGAGACAAGCACTCTCAGTTCTGCTTCAGAAAGACTTTGCTGTATTCTGCTCTGTTCCCTCCATTACTTATTCCTCCTCAGTGCAGTACCTCCTCCTGAAAAGGTGGGAGGACCTTGCAACTGCACTCCCCAGGAATGAAGAAAATGTTGAAACATACCAGAAGAATCAGGAGGACAGAATATAAAGGTAAAATTAAATGAGCGGGAGGATCTGCTTTGCAATTTTGATGCGAAAGTAGAGAGCTGGGACAGAACTGATGGAGCATCTGACAGAATATGATTGATTTAAAATTTGGGTGGGTAAAAGTACTCTCTGAGTAAGAAATGAGCATTCCTGTGTGTAAGGCCTATTACAAAGACGGGGTTATCTTAATTTAAAAAGCTGTGAAAAACAGCAACATCAGTTTTCAGAACAGCATTTTCAATGTAATATGGGTACTTACAAAAATCTGTAATAAAATCCCTGCAGGAGGAAAAAAAATCCAAACAAAAATTCAGCAACCAACTGGGTTCTCGTTATTCAGAACTCTACATCTGGGGAGTCAAACAATAGCAACTTTATATGCACTTTAATTGACCACAGCATTTCTAGAAACAGTTATTTTATTAAAGGAGAAGTTCAATTTTACACATGTGAGCTCTTTAACATGATAATCTATCATGTAGTAAAGGAATCAGTGACTAGATAATGAAGTCTATATTACCAGACTTATAGTAAGACTTGTGGTCTTACTAGTACTATAAAATATATGGTGGGAAAACTGTTTTGGCGAGGGGGGAGGCAGGGGGGTTGTTTGCTTTTTTTTTTTTAGCTGTTATGATTGAAAATACGATCTAAAAATTCAGGAAGGAGAAGATTAAATAAGTAAAAAGGTAAAGTTAGAGTGCCAGTCTCTCTAAACCACTCAGATGCCTGATTGTTTTTATCACACTAAAAATCTAATTGTGCAGTGCATTGCTCCACAGAAGTGATGACCTGTAAAATATGCTGTGCCCTTTACAGAAAGGAGGTGATAACAAAAGCCAAGGCAGTAACAATAAAAAAGAAACAACAGTCTGTAAAGCTTTATTAACCTAAAGTCTTCCATCAGTCAGTGGCTCCTCTACAGTATGATAAGAAAAGAGTTCAAATAATGTTTCCGGTATCAGAAAATCAGCTTTATTTAGATCGAATGATTTTTTCTTTAAAGTTTTTTCATCTGAAAATTTATACATTTGTGGTTTATTTTAAATAACTAGAGAGATTCTTACAAATAACAGAATTTCTCTCCTAAAGAGACCAATCTATTTACACAGATTTATAAGTTAGGTCTTACACTGCTAGTAACTGATGATAAAAATCAAGAAATTATGTTTTACCGGTCAGCAGGGAAATTACAAAAATGAATGATATTTTGGCATGTATAAAGGGTAACAACTCACAGGAGGAGATACACAGAGAAATAAGAACTATAGGGAGAATAACACACATATACCAATATCATAATTTCTCCTAATCTTATATGTTTTCACTTGCAACAATCTTGATTTTTCCATATATGCCCATGCATATTTCCCAATTATTCCTGCAAAAATAACAGTAAGGAAATTATCCATATCACTATTATAGAAAAGTGCCACTCACATGCCTAATTCTGCTATTTTTGTGTCTCTGTCTTGAGCCTCTTTGCTATCTGACCAAAGGAGAGCAATCTTTAATACCTTGCTGGACTTCTTTTGATGCAGTCACCAACAAAATTAAGCCTATGCAGAATATGTCAATGAATATGACATACTTATGCAACCAGAAGATAAATGATCCAATGATATCCTGTTTTCTACAGACTGATAAAGTACCTGGGCCCCCTGAAGGGTGAGAGAGGAATGGTTAAATAATGTATCATATGAATGTGTCGTTATCCAGAAAAACATTAAAAGAGCATTACAGCTGTTTCACAGTTCAGGGTGAAATGTACCATATGTCCATCAAGACCTAGGCACAACAGGGTGCATTAAGAAAGCTATTTAGGTGGTTCCCCATTGTGCCAAGGCTTTTGAAGACATATGGTACCTTTCATCCTTGACTAACATTTCCTTTCATTCATTGTTTTCCATAGCCACCTTAAACATTCTTTGAATGTCATTTTCATTTCCATTTATATATACATGTGTGAAAGAACATGTATAGGAAAAAGAGAGGGAGTCGGAGTTTACTATCAAAAGACTTCCTTGGAAGTCTTCCTTTCTCTCTTCTTAGAGATTAAGAGATTCTGTGCCAAATTTAGCAATCCTTATTGCTTTATGGCCTGGGAACAAGTGAATTTCTGACAAGGTACATAAGATATTACCAGGAACAAAAAGAACCAGAAAATGAAAATAGAACAATAAGATCCATGTTCATGACCGGAAGAAGAGATAATAATAAGTAATGCCAATAATAACAGAAGTAATAATACCAGTATTAATAATAACAATAATAATAGCAATAGCAGCATAAATAGTAACAACAGTAACACTACATAAGCCATGGGTATTTTTATTAATGGAGTGTAATTAATCAGCTAAATAAGTTTATACAGAAACATAATTATCTCTTTAGAAACTGCATGCCAGTTAGATTCTTTATAATATTATTTGAAGAATTCTTGATGTCTAACATCCCATGGCAGGGAACTTATTTTCTATCTTGCATTCCTTGTCAATATTCTTGAAATTGATAAACTAAATGTGTGCTAGATGCCTTTCCAGTGTATAAACAAATAAGTATCCTGTGGAACATGTCAAGTTTCTTTTCTTAATGATGCCATCTGAGTAGATCTGGTATAAGATGTTGATATGCACCATAAAATGTTCGTCAGGAAACTTTACAGAAGTGACTCCTGAAATATATTGAAGGACTATTGTCTCCAAATGAAGTTATAAAGAATTGAGAAGTACATTCAGAAAAGAGCGAAATATTTCAAGGTATTATTGCAGCACTTAGTTTCTGGTCCTTTTAATTCCTATCATCTGTCTGCTTTACTGAGATTCTTACTCCTTATCCTCTTGTTTAGACAGAATTAAGCATCGAGGAGATGGAGACAAGAAAGCTAGTATATTAATGTAGTAGGATTCTAAAGAAAATCTAAGAAATTATATCTGAAAGGGATGGATTAATCTCAACTGCTTTGGAAATTGTGGTAGCTTATCCATTGCTCTCAGAAGGTTCTTATTCTCCGAACAGAATACAAAGATATCTGTCTGTTCAGAAGTTAAGTGCCAAAGGCAATGGAAATGTGCTATCCAATATTCATTATTTCTTGTTGCAGGGAGTGAAAATTCCTTTAGTATGACTTCATTTCCATGGGAAAATATTAAATGTGATATAATTTAGTAGAATAGGGAATTTTCATTTTCCCCTAATGTATTTAATTCTGTTTTCATGCAATTACTAAGTATTTAGGCTAGAGAGACAAAAAGAATATGCATGAATTATTCATTAAATGGACCCTTAAAGCCCTTACCCAAGGGGAAGACTGAAGTTCAAGCTCCTACTTCCAGAACTATATTAAAATAAGACACTTAAAGATTTAATACCAGGCTGAGAGGTGGTAACTTAAATAATTACCCATTATTTTCAGAGGACTGTTCCATCTAGTTTCTGTTACCTGATTTTTGTTAAAATTCTCTGTCTTCTCAAGTCTCAGGACAATAATTTTGCAGATCTTAATAAAGGGCTTAAGGGCTGATGTCACCAGAAAAAGATGGAGTTCTATGATCATGGGGTGTCCTTCACCAAAATAGGGTTGACAGACCCTGGGGGCAGAATCTATCAAATAGAGCAAAAGGGTTTCGGCCCAAGAGCTGGCAAGACTCATTCACAGGGCTTTAAACTAAGTTTGGAGGGGGAAAGGGATCCGGCAGTCACTCCAGAGGACATGGAAACTGGTAAAATTGAACCAAAAACGTATTCAGCAACACAGTTGA
>WEKX01007722.1:8369-53735 GCA_013390025.1 Pitta sordida
TTCCTTGTCAGGTATTCAGAATGTCCATTTACAGTTATCAACATAGCTTTCCCACTTTTTAAGATGCTGAGAAGCTTTCACAGCTCCAAAATGAAGCACTCTTCCAGTACCTTAAGTTTGGGAGTACTCTTTTTGCAACCTGCTATTGATTTGCTCATACAGTTCTTGGGTCTGCTGTTTGCCTGACTGCATTGGACCATTAGCAATTCCTAAGCCACTATAGGACCAGTCACCCAGGGGAAATTACAGCAATGAGCTTAGCTGAATATGTAGCAACATAAAAGCAAAAGAATAAGAATGTAAGAACTTTAACAGTTTCAGTGGATCCACGTTCAGACAAAATTTTGAGCGCTTCAGATCTCAGCAGTCTTTGAAAACTATGATCCTCACAAAAATGCTGGTTTACCTGCTAATCACGCATAAACACAGTCACAAAGCTTTTACTCAGACTGCGACCTCGTTATGTATGAGAAGTGTGCCAGTGAGATACAGCAGGCTTTGTTGTTTACAACAAGAAATAAGTGCTCCACAGTCATTCATGACTGCAGCTAACATATGGCTCACAGAGTGTGATGGCAACCATTGCCTCAGGTGGTTCACTAACCCATCAGCTACTGCTGGTAACAGCCAATATCATAGGGCTTATTACTTAATTAGCACAGCACTTTATTTGTATTAGTTCATTAAAAACAAACAAACAAAAAAGACAAGGGAAAAAAAAAGAGAGACCAGCACAATAGCAAACCACTTGGAAAGCTGCAGGAGACATGGCCATCCCTCACTCTACATACAGCAGTCTCTTAAAGTGAAATATTCTCGTCTAGTTATCTCTCCCATATTGCTCCATAAGGATAGGCAGACTTCAGCAATAGAATCCTTAAAAAAATAGGATCTGTCCTCCTGATAGATCCTGCTATAACACAGCACATACTAGAGAACTAAGGTTAACAACCCTCTGCTACAGTTCAGGTGTATTTGCTCGTGCATCACCAACTGTCTGCTGAAAAGGGCAATCAGGAAAATTGGTGCCCCTGTATGCTGAGCAGATGCAAAGGTAAGCATGAAGTTCAATTTCCATGAAATTCAATTCCATGGTGAAAAGTAGCTTGGCACTGTAAAATAGGGCCTAATTCAGAACAAGATGAAAAAAAAAATCCTTCTGAAGCACTAGATGTAGTCTCACCTTACTTCTTCAGTAAGTTGATCTCATGATCCCTACAATTTCCCATCTTCCAGAACCTCATCTGCCCCAGGAATGCTTTTTATGCCACCACAGCCAGCTCCAAGTACTTGCCTGTAGCTGCATTACTGTATGGGCACTTGGGCTTAGAATATCTACCACAAAAGTCTCATCTGACTCAAAGTCAGCTTTTCAGATAGGGCATGCCTCAGCTCTCACAGGACTAAATAATCCTTCTCCCTCGCATCAATCATGCTCCCATTTACAAGTTTTCATTGAATTCAACACACATGACATAGAGCCTTCAATAAGCCCAAAGTCACAGAATCACAGAATATTATGAGTTGGAAGGGACCCACAAGGATCATCTAGTCCAACTCACCATCTAACACCCGTACAGAGACTGAAAGTCCACACAGAGCATACAGAAAAAGGCAAGAGAACTAATCCCCCTTCATTACACGCCCACTGTAATGTGCTACATGGCTCATAACAAGGTGTGAGAGGGAAGTTATTTTGCCCCCTTACCTGCAGAGAACAGAAGGTCTGAGTAAATGGCTCCATTCGGACCAGGTAAGATGCCACTATAATTGCTGATGAATAGTGAGTACAGTAATGGCACTGGGCTGACAGGTCTCCTGGAGATTGCACACAAATCAGATTCCAGTGCAAAATACCACCAAGTCCACAGAATCCAATTAATGCAACATGACTAAATAGGAAACAGGTCTTTTATGCAGATGTATTCAAAGATCTGCAAGCAAAAGCACACCTTGCATATTTGCACTGAATGTGCACAATGTTACGCAGTTAAGTATGGCTATGTTTTGCCTTCCACCTTTCATTTTCTGCAGAATAAGGCCTTTTTCCAGACCATCCCTTTCTCCAATAGTACAAAAAAAGCCCTGACCTCCAGAGGTCAACAGTCTCAGTATTCCGTTTCTTTTTCTTAACGTAGCTGTCAGTTAAGCTGTGTACAGCAGTCTTCCACATGCATCTTAGCTAACAAACAAGACTAATGTGTGCAGCTTAGCTAACAGCACAGTCTTTTCCAGAGAACATTGCTTTTTGCTGTAGCATCTCTTTCTCACCAAAAGAAGAGAAGAGAAAGCAGCAGTATAAGGCACATATGGCAGTNAGATAAAGGTAATCTATATAGAATCAGTACAGTTCAAATTAACTATCTCAAATTTTAAAACTTTATTCTAGACCCCTCTACTTCAATGGCATTATTAAACAAACCCTTGTGCAGCTACTATCATAGAAACTGCAGAATGCTGTGGCAAGCACTGANTAGCTAACAAACAAGACTAATGTGTGCAGCTTAGCTAACAGCACAGTCTTTTCCAGAGAACATTGCTTTTTGCTGTAGCATCTCTTTCTCACCAAAAGAAGAGAAGAGAAAGCAGCAGTATAAGGCACATATGGCAGTACTTGCAGTAGCTGTTTCTCTGAATTCTCAACCAGTTTGTATACAGTGGTGAGAATGGTGTTTCCCTCAGTCACAGTTTTGCAAAGTTTTTAGATGTCCTGAGGGGACTCAAGCCTCTGCTGTTTGTCTCCTAAAACACTCACCCTCACTCTTTTCCACCTCATTGAAGCGCTGGATGAACTTGTGTTTCCTCTCCACAGTCTGTGCTCCCATGGGCTTTGATAGGTCCCGGAATGTACGAGGATTAGTAAGGTCTAGAGTCTGAAAAGCAAAACCAGCAAAGAGAGATTTTTAGACCCCTGAGCCTTAGACATCACGACTGTCTCAGTGATACTGGATAGTAGCAAGGGTGTAGTGGAAGTTTCACCCATATAAGAAGGTTACAGGTTTCCTACTTCCAGAACTTCATGAAAAAGGACCTGGCAGGTTCCAAATCACTCTCAAGGCTTTTCTGTCTGAACCTCCTTGTCAAGGGTCACAGAAACCTGCTCATGCCTATATGCTGAGCTGATGCAGCCTCCCCTTAACTATGTATATATTTAACAGGTGTTCATCCACCTCAGTGAGATAGAAGAGGATACTTAGCATTCTGACTTGAAGATAAAGNCTCAGAGCTCTGTGGTTTCCATGTACACCAGGACAAGAATTATAAATCGTATAATCAACCATGCTTTGCCATTCAATCAGCACAATGTCTCTTAGACAAAAAGCCATTCAACAGAGCCTGTCTTCACGCTGCCTCTTCTTCAGACATGCCATTTGCATTTATCTATAATCACACAGTGCTTTTACGCTGCATTTGCATAACAGAGTACTTTTCCCCAATTTAAAAGTGAGCCAAATGCTTGCAGTCTGAATATTGGAAAACCCGGGACAACTGTCTGCACAGAAAAGGCTGCACAAGGTGCTACATTTAAACAAGAAGGTATGAATTTCTTCATGGATCTCAGGTCACCAGGATCAGGGCTACAAGAAAGTGAACACATCTCTAAGCTCAGCAAAACATCTGGGAAAATGAGAGATGCACTGATTTTGGTGTACAGATGATCTGTGAACAGACATTCAATTAGGTGGCTCTCTTTGGTCTCAATTTAAAAATGTGCGCTTAATCTGCCAGACAGTAGCACTGTGTGTTTCACAGCAGGAGTAGCAAAAAGTCTGCAATAACCTCATGTAAACCTGATGTACTCCTCCTGCCAATAACCTCACCTCCAGCAGTGAGAAAACAGCTTAGGTCTTCAGGTACATACATACTCACATATCTGAGTGCAGACACACAGACAGATGCTGAAATTTTTTGCTTAATCATATGCAGCCAGGATTTAGCTTACCTGCCACTTCTGGAGCATTGTCTTTTCCCCTCCTGAGTGTTTCCTGAATGGAACAAATATTTGATTGATACAGCCTGCTTCAGAACAACAAGAGAAAGTCAACATACTAAAATCTGTGCTCTCTGTGCACCCGGCTCTCATCCTACAGAAATGTGAGAACACCAACACTAGAAAACAGTTGAGGTTTCATCACTGACAGAATAATTCCAAAATCAGAGTGACATTAATTAGGTTAGTGCTGCATAATACAAATTTCATTACTGCTTTTATTTGGAAGGAAAGCTCTGCTTGACAAGCAGGGATGGCCTAGCTTTAGGTGGCTCATGAGCTTTTCACTGTCAGTCACTGTCCCTTTGACATACTGACTGTACCTAAGCACTTGCCAGTCTCCTTCTGAATGAAATGCCACTTAAAATATAATATTTAATTAAAAGAAAAAAAAAGACAAAAGTAGGGTTGCAGGCTTAAGGATGAATTCTGTTTGCCTTATGATATTGCTGCCCACATGGCAAGTCACAAGAATTCACAAGCTGATGCACAGGCAGAGAAGATGTCCCTGAAGCAGAGGTAAATGGACAGCTGGGGACAGTAACCTCCTCAGCTGTTCTGAGCTAAGCCACACTGCTAATTAGCCTGTGCTCTCAGTCTCATGCCATTGTAGAGGCAGAAGGTTAATGACAGGTACCATTAAGGCTGTCTGTTTCTGTTCTGAAGCCTTATTCGCAAAAGCTTATGCTTTTCTGAAGCATTCAGAAAATAGGGGCTTGGAAACAGAAGACTCTCAGCCTCTATACTGAAGATATTCTTGTAGTTCTTAAAAATTGGATTTTTATTTAAATATTTTTACAATAATAGACTCAATATATCTTTTCCACTTCTTTTGTTCTCAAAGTACAACTCTTTATTAAAACTCTTAATAAAAAAACCCAGACCAACTGAAGGCAGATTCTGAACACCTGAAAATAAGAAAGCGTTAAAGGTTCTGAGGAAACAAAAGTCACATTCCAACTGCACTGATTCTGCACTGAGTATCAGTATCTTAAGGCCATGGACCTGGAGACCAAACTGAAACAAGTGACAGCTCCTCAATTATCATTGTTTAACCCTAGCTGGACAACTAAGACCCACACAGCCACTTACTCACTTTCTCCATATAGAGAAGGGGAAATCATAAAAGGGAGAAAACTTGTGGGTTAAGATAGATTAACAGATAAAGCAAAAGCTGTGCATGCAAGCACAGTAAAACAAGGAACTCCTTCAATAATTCCTGTCAGCAGGGAGGTGTTGAGCCATCTCCAGGGAAGCAGGGCTCCATCACATATAACAATGACTTACAAAGACAAACGCCCTCACTCCAAATCACTCGGAATGTCTCTGCCTCCTTCTTCTTACCCCAGCTTTATATGCCAAATATGACATAGTTTGGTATGGAACATCCCTTAGGCCTGTTGGGATTAGCTGTCCTGGCTGTGTTCTTTCCCAGCTTCTTATGCATCCCAAATCTTCTCACTGATGGAACAGTATGAGGAATAGGAAAGGCCTTGAACCTGTGTAAGCACTGCTCAGCAATAACTATAACATCCCTGAATTATCAACACTATTTCCAGCACAAATTCAAATCCAATTTTCTTCTACCCCCTCCAAAACCAGATTAAAGAAATTAATTACATGGATTAAAGAAACTTTTGACCTGCAAAAGTTAACAGGGTTACTGACATCATATGATACTGATGGCAAGAGAGGTTTTTCCTTTTTCTGTGTAAAACTTTAAACAAATCCTAAGGTGCCAGCTCAGAGTCAGGACTATTAACTTCACAAATTGTAAGGAAATCAGTTAAGTCATAGATTTTAAAACTGTTACAGGAATAACTACCTGCTATTATGTGCTTTTGTGCTCTGTATTGGATCACACTAGAAATACACAAAACAAGCCTTAAAGTAGCTTCAAAGATCTAAATAAAACACTGGAACCATCTATGATCATTACCGTTTTATTGAATTTGCAGTAGTAAATTCTTGTAAACCACCTCTCATGTTTCTGAATCATTATTTTACTGTCCATTCAATCGTGGAACAGTTAATAGTGTATATAAAGGAAAATCACTACGGTTTACTCAACACATTATTTTATTTATTATTATGCATTTATTTATTTATTCCTTGCTTAGGCACTCTCTTCAGAGCAAAGTGTGTATCTGAGAGAAGGAGTTTACATGAATAAGCATAAAACCCAGGATAAATCCTAGCATAGAGTTTATAGTTCCTAAGCTTTGTTTCGTTCTCTGGCTAAGCATATGAAATCTAACAATAGAGGCTATAGTTTATGGAAACCAGGTAACAAAAAGGTGTAGAGTTCATGTCCAATAAAGAAAAAAACAAGATCTTCAATCATTGTTCAAAAAAATTAATAGACTATACAATGGGCTAATAATGTAAATCAGAATAAATTCCATTGACTAGGGTAGAGTTATGGTGGGTTTTGATCCCTAGTTTGAGAAACACGTGATTCAAGAATACGGAAATTCCAAAGTATGAAATAGGTATCATGAGCACTTATCCTTTAAAATTCACGCCTCTCACACTTTGCCCCAGTGATCTTTGTAAGGTCTCCAAGACATTTTTGGAGCTCAGAGAGTATCTCAAATGGATGGAACAGGATGAGGATTCCTGGCATTAATTGAAGGGTGGTTAGGTTAAGGCGTTTGTCACAGAGGGATCAGGTTGGGTTCTTCCCTTTCCAAATGGGCAGACTTCACTCACTAAACCTGCCCAGATTTATTTTTGGATTTCTGGCCGAGTTAGAAAGCAGGAGAGAACATTATAAAATGCTGTACACAGGACTAAACTGGGCCAGTCTGTGTTTATGCTATGCAAATCTATATATGTTGACTAGTGAAACACTTGCTTTGCTTGTCACAATCCCTGAACAGCTCATAAGGACACTACAAGGGTCAAAAGAATCCTCTCTGCCGACTTTGGAAGCCACCACATAACTCAAAGAGGTTGACAAGTTCACCACATCATGAAAATAAGCAAGGCTAAATGTAGTCACTCCCCTGTAAAAGCCATCCTTCTGGGTCTCAGAGGACCTGGCAGGATGCTCCCTCCAAGTCCCCAGAGATACGAAATTCTGCATTCTTCTTTGTTGACACAGTGGCTCAGAACATCAATTGCATTACAGACAGCTCAAGCCTATTCCTACCTTCTTCTTGATAATCAATTAGCATTTCTTCAGCCAACACCTGTCTAGACAGCGCAGAAGAAGCTCAGTGTAGATCAACATCAGTTCTCCAACCACAGTAAGTGCATTTAAAAATAAGTAAATGCTCAAAGGCTGGTTTGGAAAAGAAACAGGAGAAGTGCTTTACAAATGTAAACTAAACTTCCAGAGGGGGTGAAATTATCTGAAGTCAAGAGAAGTATCTCATATCTATCTATATCTTAATTTATAAGGTATTTGGTACGGCACCAGACATAGCAGAATGTAAGCATGATGTGTACTAATGACGATCTACCTTAGGCTACTCTATAAATGAGTGATTTATTAATCCCTCTTCCATTAACATCAGACTATGATCTCACTCTGGTGATAGACCTCTCCATTTGCTAGACAGGTGGACCTCAACCCATTTGGAGATTCATTGCAGATGAGATAATCTCAAAGGATAAGATTTTGCCCCCACTGAAATTAATACTATGATTCCAATAAACTTAATAGGCTCTTAGACTTCACAGCTGCTTCCATTTTCATCTTCCATCCCCCAGACTTTTTAAAGTCTGCAAAACAGAACCAAGGCTCTCCTAAAACCACTTATATTAAAGAATCTTTGCAATTATCAAACCTATGGCAAGAAAAATCCCCTTCCTGGTAAACCAAAACTTAGGCTCTGGTCCTACTATGTATTAAAAAAAAGAAAGAGGACCTCAAAAGGAGTATCAGCTCTCCTTGTGAAATAATCAAGTATCTCTCAAACTCAGAAAAACACTAGGTTAGATTACTTCAGAATAAAGACACAGTGGCCTCCTTCTTTGACTGCATCAGTCACTTTCTGGGTATTCTTAATCTGAGCGCAAAGAATTGAGATATACAGTACATCCCCGCCACATTGCAACCTCTCCATTACGACCCTGGGGATTTGCATGGAAAATTTCTTGCAATTCAGTTTCAGGGATCTGTGAGGTTTCCTTGCTGACGCATGCGCAGTGCCTCTACTTTGCTGAGGGGTGGTGCCGGCGCTCCCTGTGGATGGTGCTTGTCAGGGAGGGCGCGCGGTTTCTCCAGCTCGCAATGGCATTTAGAGCCCTGCAGCACCATGCCCCAATCCCTGACCCGGTCCTGTCTGTCTCCTGTGTGCTCTGCTGAGATCCAGCACAGCACTGCCACAAGACATGCCATGCCTTGTTACTCAAACCCCAGTCAAAGCCCGGGCAATGCTGCCTCTACCGGGACTGGTGGATGTTATAGGGAAAGAAACTCCAATACCAACGCCCCCCCGCCACAAGTGGCACAGGGTGTTGCAGTGTTGCAAAGTTAAAGTTTTTCCAGGCCCCAAGAATGCTGACCAGAGCTCAGGGACACCCCTTCCCCACTGTGGAGGCAGGGCGAGCACACAGGGTCTGGCGTGGGGCCCCCAGGGCCGGGCCGGTGCGAGCACCAGGGCTGGGGGGAGCTGTGCGGAGAGCAGCGGCACAGGGTTTGGGCTGCGAGTACACATGGTCACAGCAGCCGCTCAGAAATGGTTCCCTTTGCTCCCCTGTGCCGAGAGAGACTATGGGAAGGAGCAGAAAATTGTCCGCAGCACTCCGGAATGCCAGAAGGTGGAGCAATGGGCATGGCCTGCATGCATATTAAGGACCTGCGCATCTTTGCAAGTTTGATGTTTTGTGAGGCCCCTGGCATGACCCATTCCTCGCAAATGATGGGGTATAACTGTAATATAAAATTTATAAGCAAGTGTCATATTCAAGAAATGCTTCTTGAAGTAGGATGCCTTAAAGGGGCTAGGG
Organism: Pitta sordida; assembly: GCA_013390025.1. NCBI lineage: Eukaryota > Metazoa > Chordata > Aves > Passeriformes > Pittidae > Pitta > Pitta sordida. The sequence continues at coordinate 17,320 of WEKX01007722.1, forward strand.
AGGGAGAAAGGAATCTCTCTCATTTACAGAGGTATTTGCACCACTGCATTCACAGTGCCTAAATGAAAAGGATAATGTTTCCATTGTGGAAATGCTCCACTCAGGCACACTTCAGGTCGTGAAGAAATACATTGAGTAAATTCAGTTAATTTGTTGAGGTGAGCAGAATACAATCTCCAATCCTGGAATCAGGCACACAAACATTATTGGCTTCTTTATATCAATAATATCCTGGACCCATTATCAGCAAGAGAGAGATCTCAATGCTGCATCTCCTGAGAATACCTAAACAAACTATTCAGCTACTTCTCTTTCATAGTTCTTTTTTTTTTCCAGATACTATCTTGAAACAAATTACAATCTGTTACTAAAAACTTGAACTTGGTAACCTCAGTCATATAGATAAACATCAGTAAATTCCCATGCTGCAGAGGGAAATTGTACGAACTGCACTTCTGAAGGGTCATGGAATATAAATGGCAGTTCATATCCTCTCTGCTCTACCACTGAATGAGCCTTCCCTCATCTATCCAATCTGAGATGTGCTAAGGATGATATCACAAACGTTGTGAGTTTCAACACAGACATACCAGTAACTCTCATAGTGTTACAGCCAAATAAAATTAAATAACAAAAAAACTAAAATGGACAGTTAAGGCAAATTTAGAAGCTAACAGCTTCTAATGAGATCCAGATGCTTTTTTTTTCCCTGCATAATTTGAAATTTTAACATTTCCAGGCACTGCATGCCATTCAGTTCTTTACCCTCCAGCTCAAACTTGCATTCTGGAACCAACCATTGTGCAGATGATCTCCAAGGGCGTAGAACTCCTGTTGCTTAGTAACAAAACTTTCACTGGCTGCGGAAGGAGCACTGAACAGCAAGACCCTGGAGGTAGGGAAGCCTTTTTACCACTCCTCCTCCCTCCCCACCACAAGTTTCTTGAGGGGCTGCCATTTCCCATCAAGGAAGTACGATCCCATTTTCGTAGGACTGTAGGAAGGAAACTCTCCTGTGTTTCCTGCTCACGAGTTTAGTATTTTCATTACGCAAAGAAGAGCAGCCAGAGGACAACTGCACAGTAACAGACTATGAAGGCTCAGCCCACGCTACTGAGAAAAACCAAGCAGCTTGTGACATCTGTACCTCACCCTCTAGCCTTTTCTACCCAGTAGCTGGTAAGATCTTATGCAGGGGGGCAGTTCAGCAGAATTGTTAAGATGAAACAGTGTTTTTGTTTATACTTGGTGGGTCTTCGTTTTGCCAGTGACCTTGCACTGTGTGATAGCATGGTGGCTTTGAAGTGATCTTGATAAATAGGAAAACCAAGGAAGGAAACCTCTTTCAAACCATTTGCTCATGGCAGTGTTTAGTCTAAACCTGCCTATTAGCAAAAGTCTGCACTTAATATAGCCAGTGAATTATTCTCTCTTTCACAACAGATTGTATCCAACAACAAGAAATTGTAAGAGGCTACATTGTAAATAGGGAAACAACAACCACCTAAAGTGGTACTGCTTGGGCTCCTGCAAAATCCTTTGCTGTAAAAATGCTAGTTTTAGCTTTATATAAAGTGTTTCCATAGAGGTATTCCGTGAGTGAATTAGCACATACCACCTCACTGCCTTCCTACTCCCAGGGAAGCGCAGGGCATGCAAAGCTCTGCTGGCCTTGGCAGGCCAGCTCTGCAATATACAGACTTACAAGAGGAAAGACAGAAGAAATACACATTCTTCTAGGATCAGGCCCTCCTAGGACAGACTTAAGATACAATGGCTTCATGACTGACCCCTGTGCAAGTGTTTCAAAATGCAGATTAGGAGTAATCTCGATGAGGCACTGAGTGATATGGTTTAGATGATAGGATAGTGATAGGCAATAGGTTGGACTTGGTGATCTCAATGTTCTTTTCTAACCTTCTTAATTCTGTGATTCTGTGATCTCGAATCCTTCCATGCCTCAAAGGTACTGACAGTTTTAGTCCTGATGCTCAAGATCTCTTCCATTCCTGCAGCTCCCAGCAACACTGAACACCACAGACATCATGATGCCTTTGACATACTTTGTCTACTAATTTCTACTATTAGGTCAGCTTCCAAGCTCTGGGCCTGTGAAACATTCATAAAACTCTGGGGCTAGCTCTGGGCTTTCAAAACCCCAATACAGACCAAAGATTTTAGAAAGCATGGATGTAAGGGGAAAGGGTTTTCTTATCAAGATCCTCTTTAGTAAGACCTTATAACAGAAATGCAGTGCCCTCACCCCTGGGAAAAGGCTTGCCAACAACTCAGAGGGTGAACCTGGCAGTGGGGTACAGGTTTAGAGAAAACAGAGTTCCCTTATCGTCATAATTTCTTAGGTGAGAGGGCACCACAGGTAATTCTTCCTCTGCCATCCCTGGAGATGCACTGTGAGCATAAGATTGAACAGGCATAATTAACATTTACAGCTAGGAGGACTCCTGTGATTCCTGAATTTTTAATATCAGTGGCTACAGAACTGAGGCCCTCTTACACAGAGATAAAGACAGTGAGACACGGCTAACTAAGCTCCATTTTCTCCAGCTACAGCCCTATGAAACAGTGATAAGTAGTTTACAAGCATATAGAGGCACTAAAATGTTTCTGTGGACCTCCAGTACCAATTCCTGTATTTGGCATTTCAAATGACGTTTTTGTAAGTTTAAAATGTGTCTCCAACTTTTAACCCAAAGTAAACAGTACTTGGAAAGAGTGAGAATACCCTAGGGACTTTACATTCTCCTGATCAATGCATCTTAGAGGCTCACAGTAGGATTTTAAAAAATCTGACTATGGAGGCTAAACAGCAACTTCTCTTTGAAGTCTGGACATTATCCAGTGCATCATACACAGATATCTGTCTTCAGAAAAATAACACTGATCTGTTTGGGGTTTTTTTAACTTCTTAAAAATCTGAAAGGTCCAGATTCAAACTTCGTAACAGTTTGGAAGGGGTTATTGACAGAAAAATCCCCCAAGCCAACAGGTTAAACTGTAGGGTTACTCCTGCCAAGCCTCCAGCACTCAATCTCGTTCGCCAGGCTCCCTCTAGTGCTGCCAGGCACGCACAGCGCTGAGGGACACCAGCACTGGGAACCAGCATCACCGGAACAGTGGCGAAACTGGCTGATGTTCAGCCTTGCTGGTGTTTTTTAAAATACGTAATAACGAAACTGCTTTGGCTCGGTATTTCCCCTCTTGGTTTTCAGATGAATTACTAGGAACTGACCGAAATGTTTTCTTTCTGCGAGTTTTAAAGATGTTTTTAAAAGCATTTTAAAAGAAATTATAACTTTGAAATTAGCAAAAACTACGTATTTTTCCTTGAGACTCCCGTTCATTTTCTTAAAGGCATATTTGGTTGGAAAGCTTCACTTATCAAAATGCACTGAATGTTTTCATCAACTCATCTAACCCAAAATTTTAACAAGGAAAAAGTTGGACCCAAAAGTTACTCGGGTCTCATCAATTACAGAAGGCAGAATGTCCCTTTCCATCCTGCCAACATGTAAGGAAGCTACCGTACAGATCTTTTCTAAAGCACAGTAGTCACCTTCTGTGCCCCAGAAAGCACTCAGGGTGTCTTGTACCAGCAGTAGGGCTTTGGCATTTCCCATGCAGCTGAATTTTATATTCACAGAATCGCCAACAAGAATAATGCATAAAGTCCTTAAAACAAGTGACCTGTGACTAGAAAATCCTGCTATTTTGATCTCCAGAACTTAATACTGACTCCTGGGCAAATTATTTAAGTTACCATCAACAAAGGTAGAAAGAGTATTTAGTTTACATTGTAGAGTACTTTGCTTCAGTTACACTATGGAAAAAATAGCCCCCTGGGGACTGCAAGGTTAAATACAGAGAAGAGGCCTTCAGATATAGTGATAACCCTTTAAGTACTGGTGAGAGACAGAAACATGGGAGTGACACACAAAGATTTAGGTGTGTTTAAATATTTTTATATAAAATAACAAAGATTCTATTTTGGAACATACCCTTAGGGCAAGACTGAATTCACTGTGCTGCTTCCAGTATTTTCTGGAGCATCTGGCTCATTACAGAGCTCCTGGGAGGGTGGGTGGTAGCTGGTTTTGCATTGTTTCGGGCTCGGGCATGTAACTGAGAAGGAGCTGAAATGCCTCAGTTGTAGCTTGAGCTTTCCCTTCATGTATTCGCACATGATTAATGAGTAGCCAAAAAGCCTGAAGCATTTGTAATGAAGCCTCTCTAATAGGGAAATGTGTTGTAGACAAATCCATACTTTGTCCCAAACAATCAATCATTCATCACAGCTTCAATTTGACTCTTCACGATTAAATGCCAGAGCACCCAGATCATCCTGAGATTACCCAGCTGTAACCCATGCTCCTCTCTGAACTCCAGCTGAGAGGGACATTGTCATCCATTTCCAGGAAATCAGCCTATTTCCTTTGTCACTAGCCATAATTAGTAGCTGTATGTGATGACCTTTAATTAGAGAGAGTTCACCAAAACTGAGACTAAGTGGACTATTCTTACAGGTCTCAATTCAACAAAGCGCATAATACATGCTGAGCACCAGTATGAGTCAAAAGTCTGACTAGAACACCTACATGCATTTTTCTGAGGGCAGGGCACCTTTGCAGTGGGAGACCATCTATCCCACAGCATAGATGAAAAGACAAGGTTAGAGTACCCAGAGGAGACACTTAACAAGGCCTGGGTTAATATGTCAATAAGCAGCATTGACATCAATCTGTGTTACAGTCTGCCTTGCAGGTGATGTATGAATTGCCAACAGTCCTGGCAAATCTGGGAACCCACCATATTCCAGGTAAAATAAGTACCAGTTAAAATAAGACTTAGTAATTTCCTTTAGACATTTAATCTCTCACATCCAGAGCCCAAACTTTAGGTCTGTTAAACAGGGCATTTAAACAAGCTGTTAAGCAGGTACCAGGCCTGTAAAGAAGGCAACTATTGATCTGGTAGTACAAGACAATTTTGGATAACTTCTTTTAATGCAGTCCCTAAGGACTGGATTGAGACCCACAACACATTTGCCTCCAGCGTTCAAATGGCTACTGGATAATAACATATTTCATTCTGTTCCATTATATCCTATGCTCAGAACATAGGATAGTATTTAGGGATGAAAGACAGCAAATATCTCTCACTTGTAATTTCACCCTGTAATGCAATATAGGTGTTAAAATGCAATAAAATAATACTGTAAATTATTAGAATTTCACCTACTCAAAATACTTTTGGGAGGAACTTTCAGAGCTGCAGCTTCAGGGTTAAACTCCTGACCTCAAAAAAAACAAAACAAAAAAAGACTTCTGAAAAGTCTAGCAGTAACACTAATTTATAACTGTGTTTAACATCTGTGGCTTTCAAAGGCTTTACTGAGGTTGCCATATTTTATCCACAGAGTCTGGTGTGTCTGTCTGTCTCACAGAGGAAAGATGGTCAACGGAAAAGGAAAAGGACCACAAGGGAAAAGGATTACCTTGAAAATGGCCAAAAATTTAATCCGGGTAGCTTTTAATGGAAGGCGCCGTCTTGACTTAAGCAAAATGGGCATCACGACCTTCCCCAAATGCATTCTGGAATTGGCTGATGTGGAGGAACTTGATTTGAGCAGAAACATGTTAAGAAAAATTCCAAACACCATTGAGAAGTTTCAGAATCTGCTCTGGTTGGACCTGCATAGTAACCAACTTGATGAGCTGCCTAAGGAAATAGGCACACTTCAGAACCTTACTTTCCTGAATATATGCAACAACAAGTTAACCACGGAAAGTCTGCCAGAAGAGTTGAACCTTCTCAAGAACCTGCGTACCCTCAACCTTGGCTTGAACCTTCTTGAAAGTGTTCCCACCACCCTTGGGTCCCTGAAGGAACTTATTAACATAGGCCTCTTTGACAATGCCTTGACCACCATACCAAAGAGTGTGAAAAATCTTCCCAAGCTTGAGAAACTGAACGTAGAAAGAAATCCTTTAAGAGATTTAAAGGAGGAAGAAGAACATGGTGACTCCATTAAACGCATAGAAACACTTTACTTAGTATACGAAAAAGACCTGTGCTCTTCCTGCCTAAAGATGTGTCAGAATGAGAGGGATGAACTGAGCAAGTTAGGGGACATGACACCTAGCTCCTCAAAAAATCTAAGTTTCCCTTTACTCCTTACACCCAATTCATCTGCAAAAGATAATCAAGAAGAATGGAGGGTAAGAGACTCACATCCTTGAACACGCCAGTGTGAAGGCACTCCACACACGTCCTATGACGTTCAGGACCCCCCAGTAAAAGAAGAACATTTCAAAAATAAATAAAATATAAAGGTGTTCTCCCTTCTCCGCTGTTTTCCTGCTTTAAAGATCTGCTCAGTTTTAGAAGCAGATCTGTGTGGTTTCTAAAACAAAATTCAAAACAACTGAAATATGTATGTATTTCAGAAGGACCGTTTCCATCTGGGCCCATTCCTACAACATTTTCTCCATGTTTGGGGGATTTTGTATGTGCACATGTGTCCAGTGAAGGGATCTTTTAAAATACATGTTTTTCTGGTAAGTCTATTCCCACCACTAAGCCCCAGACAGTAGTTCTGTTCACAGTTAGACTAATCTCAGTAAATACCATTTGGAGAAAAATGCACAGACCTGGGAACCTTCTGCTGCTGGTAGATTTCACTAAGCTCTCAGAGAGTCTCAAATAGGCACTGTCAGTGTAAGAGCTGTGAGCCTGTTACAATTCAGAGGCAGCAACTACAAGTGTTGTGCTCAAGATTAACTAACACAATCCTTAGACATTGTGCAAACACAATCCTTAGACAGCAATCCTGTTTGCTGTCAAGGGACCAGACTCTGCACAAGCAAGTTCTTTGGGATTTTAGGTGTCATATCAGGTGCAGCAATCTCCAAGTTCCACAATGCAATCAACACCACTGTCCATATTCATTGTGTATTGTCTGTCTCTGAGTATTAAGGAAAATCAGTTTGAGGACTCAAGCTTTGCTTGCAAGCGACAAAGATTTTTTTTATTGGCCTCAGGAGCCAGAAAAAAAAAACATTTCAACTGGCAAAGTCTCCCCTTCTCCTCCCAAGAGCCAAAAAGTCAAAAGACCCCGCCTCAACTCTGCCACCTCCTTATATGCACCTGTTTAATACATATGCATAACACCCCATGAATATGCATCCCATCACCCTTATGTCACGAATTTACACTTTGCTTTAAGCCTTTGACCAACCAGCTCTGATGTTTTACATTCCTTTGCTCCCTGTTTTGACTAAAACTCTGTTCTGTTGACAATTCTGTGATGGGAAACTAGCAATTTTGCCTTTAATATTCAGTCTTAAAATTCAGGTCTGGCAAATGCCTACACCTACCAATTCTTCTAAATCCAAGTCTTCCAACTATTTCACTAAAATCGCTAAATTTCTAAGCCTCGAAATTATATCTATATCACTAAAATCTATGAATTCCTAAATCCTCAAATCCGTATCCTTCAGGGAAGGTGGAGAAGGGAAAAGACTTCTTTTTAAGTATCTTAGGTTTATCACTTAAGTGGTGACAAAAGGGACTAAGAGTCACTGTTTTCCATGATCCAAGAGTCAGCTTGTGAATTCATGAAATCAGGTACGGTGTCCCCAGAGTACTTCCAGGTTTCTGGTCACATGTTTATATGCATGTGTGCACCTAAGCACTAAAATTTATTTGCTCAAATCACATCCCTAGGGCAGAGAGTGCTGACAGCCTGCAAACAGCAATATACAGGCACAAGCAGTGAGCAGATTATAAAAGCAGTCAAGCATGGCACGAGGAGAAGTTCTGGCAGTGGCCGTAATAACCTATCATGACAGCAAACATTTAAGTATATTTAAATGAAAAATAAAGTGCCCGGAGCATTTTATCTTTTAAGTGACTACAGTAGATCCTTAGAGTCAGAACTATCATGTATTTCCTATGGACAAGGTGGAAAAAAATAAAAGGGGTATCCCAGAAATGCTAGTATCTAAATGTCATATGATGCATCGAACTAGTAATTTATTCTTTCCATGCTTCAGCTGTGCAATTTTTAGTAGTGTGTCTGGGCAAAGAGCTTAATCTGGCCTACCTCCTTGTCTCAGGTAGGGCAGGAAAAAACAGAATGCTGTGGAAGTTGGTCATTGCACCCCTAGATGGGGAAGGGGTCCCATGTGCTGCTTTTGAAATTTTCTAACTCAGAAGCAGCTCCAGAATTCAAACAAGGGAAAAGCAGACTCATCAAGTCCTCAGTCCTTCAGTTCTGACTGGAGTTTGGTAAAGGGAAGCACACCTACTGAGGTAATTTCTCTAACCTTCCACTTAAGCATAGCTTTTTCTGGGATCATTACTTATGCAGCAGTACTGTCTTGTTTATTTTATTTCAGTTCATGTTCTAACATGGTCCATACAAAATTATGCCAAAGGCATAGATTAGCTTTAACCTCATCTCACTGTCTCTTCCCACAGTAACCATCTGAGTAGAGTTTACCAATAAAGTGATATTAAGGAGGTAATAATTATGAATCAACTATATCAACTGTAACTATGTACAGTCAGCTACTCAACACTATCTTCGTGTCTTCATACTGTGGATGATGTATGCTAGAATGCTTTTTTGGAGACTGGCAATACCTTTGTATATTTAAAATAGGGGATGCAAATAGGCAAGTTTCTATGTGCTTTAAGGTGCAACTTATTCACACAATTGCACTTATCTACAGTTATCCACTGTTTCCTATGATTTACCTTATATTCAGGGACTCTTCTGTTATCCCCTTCGACTTCAAAGCAGGTTGGAAAGAGCAAAATCTATAGGAGATATGAAAGTCACATTACAGTTATGTAAATGGCTATTAGGAAACATTAACATGTACATAACACATATCGTGTCTTCACAACTTTCTTCCTGAAGGACACCACTGCATTTCACTGTAACCAAAGATAAAGCTGCAAGACAACACAGAAAAAGCATACATTAGTATTGAGAAGTTGCCTGTGTGCTGAATAAAAACAGTTTCTTTCCCAAAGGGGGCTTTGAATTTATATATAGCGCTATGGACTTATTACCAGATGGTTTAAGGGGCTACTACAGCCAGAGAATAAGAATCCACTAAGACATTTATTTCACAAAAATGGCAGACAGGAATACCAACACACATCTCAGCTATTCCTATTTACATGTGCTGTGGGCTTATGATGTCAGACAAACTATACCCTTGAAATGTGTAGGGTTGGTGACCTTCAGCTGAAGATTAAAACCCTATCTTGAACTGCCTTGAAAGATTCCCCCAAGAGACACTGGTCAGAGCTCAAGGACAGCAAATGTAAGGGCAAAACAAAGCAGCTGGCCCTGGAGCAGATCCTAGTGATTCTAAGTAGTCACACTCTGCAGCCAATTTGGAAGGGAAGATTAGATAAATCTGCACTGATGTTTTTTATGCAATACTCCAATAGGAACTGTTCAGAGATTTGAGGAGGAGAAGGAATTGCTACAATTGTTTAGAAATTAACAGTACCAATCCTCAGTTCAGGCTGCAGCATTTACCACAGGAGAAATACTAGTATTGAAATGTTTGTAAAGGCCAGTGAATGTAACCCTGATACAATGGCTAGAACTGCAGTAGAAATAAACATCCAAGAAAGCAAAGTGCAAATTAATCACTTCATAGTCTTGCATTCAAGTTTCGTTAAACAAGACAAGCATATAGGGATAAATCTTTTTTAAATAAAACCACCGTTGCTAAAAGTTAACTCCACACCAAAGATAAAGAATGTCAGAGAGACAAATATATTTTATTCCTAAAGAATCTGATGACAATTTGTGTGTCAGAAGAAAGCAGAAATAATCTTCTTTCACCCTGTACTGTGAAGTGGGGTGGAGGTAACTCTCACCTCAGAGGGAAGAAAGAGCACAGTGACAATTGCAGTTTCCTGCCTTGCAGGGACACACAACACTAGGGCGCTAGAAAAGTCTTACACATAAATCAATGGCTGTATAATGCTCCAAAGAATTCACAGGTCAGCAAAAGGAAAATTTCATAGCTTAAGTGTAACCCATTAGAGCCCAAGGAGCTGCAATTGAAAATAAAGCTACTGTGGCAACACAACATCTGAAGCCTGGATAAATAGGGGCAGCAGACCAGAAGTGTCATCTGGGCATTGTAATTATGAGATAGATCATTACCTTTTAAATATCTTATTGCGGTCACTGTCATGGAAGACAAGAAATCTGGAGTAACCATTTTTGAAGAATATTTCCAGGGCAATTTCCTGAAAAGGTAAATTGTTTACAGTGTGAAGAGCTGCAGAGCAAAGTCTAGTGCTGCAAAGAGTTCATTATGGTCTGCCCACTTCTTCAAGGCTTCTCAAAAAAAAGGACCTTGACTTCATACCAAGTGTGAAGAAGTAAAGTAAAATATGTCTAATATTCTATATTTCTTCAACTGTAGGAATGGTCCTACTGGGTGACAAGGAGTTCAAATGCTTCTTCGAAAACCAAACTCCAGATATTGGACCCATCACTCACCTTTTCCTGCTGCTTCTGAAACCTTTTCATCCTGAAATCTCAGTGTGATTAATAAGACAATAGTAACATTTCTTTCCAATTAGGTGATAAAGGTAACACAAAGAGGGGATTATAATGAAGGGTTTATTTTAAAATGAACTATACTGCTTTCTAAATTAATAGACAGCTCAACAGAACTGCCAAAATTTCTCCTGACTAGAAGCAGCAAAGGAGGAAGAGGAGTTTATGATATTTCTCATTGAATCTTTGAAGAATTAAAGGTGAAAGAAAACTTCATTCTCTTTTAGCACACCATGTCTCCACATATTGCTATGATGAACATCTGAATATAATCCTATTATTTACTCAGTAAGTGGTCTTTTTTTCTCCCAAAGTCATTCAAGTAAAACTATAAATAACATGTAGTGTCTGGGAACTCAGACATGAGTTTCAATCCAAATGTGGCAGGTGCAATACAAACCTAGAGAAACACCACAATGGCAACTGTCCCATACATGATTCACAAATAAAGGATAAAGTAGAAAGGTAATATGAGAGCAGCTATGACAATAAACAGCTTGCAGGATTTGCTCTGAAGCTCAGCTTTCCAGGTTGATCAGCAGTCATGTAAGAAAATAAGCTTAATACAGTTACTCAGAACATGACTTAAGATTCCTATACTACATGCTCGGCAAGTAATCTAACCACTGAGATAAGCTATATCCTGAAACAAGTCTCACACACTAAAATCATCCATTTTACATACAGAATTAAATACAACAAAGCAGGGCTGACTCATGGATGTGTTCTACACTACAAGACATAAGATAATTATCAGTTCCATTTTCTCCAGCTTCTTAATTTTCCAAATGATTTCTTAATTCTCTGCTGAGTCTCAACTTTCTAAAACAAGATTTAAAACAACAAGTAACTAGTTATGGTTGCTTCAAAACTCCATATTTTTGACAAATGACATCTGTGAATTAGTATTTAGGCTGTACCAAAACCCTCTAAAGCAAATAAAAGCTCTGGTGCTGCAAAAAGCTCTAGCTATAACTCTTCTATGATTCTTGTCACAGACTCACCTAAACTAGACAAAATTAAAAGGGCCACTGGTGATGTAGATCCTGGGCAGCACACTAAAAGCACAGAGGATTTGAATCCTTTGTTCCAGGTTATGATTCTTGTATTACACAACTTGAAAGTTACTTCAGGAGGCCCAGCCTACATGTGTTACACATACCCATAATCCACTGATGTTATAACTGCTCAAATCTGAGGGAGATGAGTATTACTGAAAGTCATCTGCTTACTGCAAGATTCCATCACAACACAGGCAATTGACTTCAAGTCTAATCTTCAAAAACACAGATTAAGTGTGAACAATACTGTTAGTCTAACAACTAATATGCCAACCACTCCACTGAGGGTGGTTAAACACTCTGGTGAATACAGAAAGGATTTTGTATTACCAAAGGCTAAAGAAAGAATGACAGGAGTAAAAGCATTTTGGGATTCACAGGTTCACAGGTTATTATGTACACAGTACTCAAGCAAAGAAATCTCAGCAACCTTAGTGAAAATTGAGCAAGTTGTTTTCGGTCCCATGTCATTATTGCTACAGCAGCTTTCCTTCAAATGACCAAATGTGATAGTTCCTACCTGCAGGAGAAAGCGCTTCAGATGAATCTCTTTTATCTCATGATACGAATAACGGGAACACATCTGGTTTCCAACAGCATGGTCTTTATGACATAAGTTGAAAATAAATGGATCACTTATGCTGGAAGAGAAAAAAATATATTAAAAAAAAAGTAATTTGAAACAAAACAGATCTGGAGAGCCCTCATGAACATCCCAATCCTCCCTAAAAGAGAATACAGACATTAAGAGTGAGGAAGAGCAATACATGGGCATACATGAACTGAAAATAAAGCTAAAAGAATCACCGAATATTCTGAGTTGGAAGGGACCCACAAGGTTCATCGAATCCGGCACCACTGCCTCCCTGGCCAGAATCAAACCCCGGTCTCCAGCATGAGAGATGGGGACACTCACCACTATACTGAAGTGGATTTTCAATAGTAAAGGCAGATTTTGTACTAGTTCTCCAAATAAATTGAAGAGCCTGTGGAAGCTTGGGGCAGGTTTGGAGTTATTTTAGTGCATGCAAATAGACAGAGAGCAATGTTTTGCACACACTGAAGTCGGAGAATCTCCAAGGAGCTGGAAAGCCTGGGTCGAGGGCAAGCACCATATGGACACACAGCTATCGTAAACAGCAATTACTTGGAAACAAGAATTAAGCAATCAATTATTTTAGTCATGTATATGTATTGGTATTGCTATCTACAGCCCAGCCCACAGAAATTCTCTTAGAAAAAACAAGCTAAGCTTCTATCAGACCCAGTCCAACCAATCCTTAAGTCACCTGATCAGATTGACTGATGTGATTGACTTAGTGTTTTTACTCCTTGACTGTCTGCTCTGAGTCCAGATCTTACTGAGATCTTACACTGTCCCACTGGGCTTTGCACATAAGCACATAATATGCACAGAGCCTAGTCTAACAGCTTCATTTTCAATATTGACCATGATTTCAATAAATCATGAGTCAAAGATGATAGCAGTGTGCCAAATATTAATTACGATTCTCACTTGGAGAAAGAAAAAAACTTATGAGACAATGAAGCTGAAGGCTCTTGTACTGACTGCTCCATATGAATAAAAGACATTAGCCACTCAGAAAGGAACACTAACAACACTTAAAATAACTGTAAACCATCAATGTATGTGTGAGATTGTTCACCATCTCCATCTGTTGAAGATGGGAGTTCTCACTGCACCTCGAAAGATTATGAACAAACACCTATGTTAGTTATGTTAAACAGTTCTTTGAACAAATGGAAAGGATGGCAAACTTCTTGCTGTGCTATTATGCCTCTTGAAATCCCATCAAAGTATCTATGAGCCAACACTGATTTTAAACAAACAGATCTCTAGAAGGAAAGAATTACTCACCTGGACAAGCAATGACGAGTGCAGTAGACTTCTTCTAGAGGGGATAACACAAAGCACTCACAGATGTAAAAGTGCTCTTTGCCAAAGAGCAGTACTCCTTCCAATGCTGTATGCCCCTGCACAACTGCCACAGAGCATTTGAATGTGACCTAGTATGGATGCAAGCATAATGAAGCCCAGAGTTAGTAAAACAGGATACAGGGACAGCAGGGAGCTAGCTAGATCCAATGATGCAGAAGAACATATGTTTGTACCAAAACAGCTGCCATATCGATTGGTGGCTCCATAGGGATGAAGCCACAAAATCACCGTATGACTGACAGTACATGCTACCATGGTACTAGTAGTGGGAGGGTCTGAAGCACTTTTCCTGTTCCCCTGTTCCATACCAATCTATCTGTAGCTATAGTTAGCAACGTCACTACAGACCATGAAGAGCTTGCAAATGTTGTAGGAGTTAGCACTGCAAAACTTTGTTAGAGAGCAATACTTACTACACAGGTTGAAGCACTGAGGAAAGAAGTGACTTACACAGCATTATAAAGAAAAACTGACATATGGGAAATACATGCATATTTAGAACAGAGAAAAAAGGCAAACCCTTTCATTTGGATCCCAGTGAAAAAAATCCTGCAAATGAGCAGGCAGCAATGACCAAGGAAATTATCAATTTTCCTTGGTATCTATCTCACCATGGCCAGCTGAATAAACATACAATTTACAGGCATGAATTTCCTTATTTTTCCTGTCTGTTGATACATTCTCCTATATATACTCAGTTCCAAGGCACAGTTCACTGGTTAGCACAGTCAACTCACTGGAAGTTGTGCTCAGTTTCAACCAAAACTTTCAACCAGAATCTCCTACATTCCCAGGGAAGGAGGTGGGAGCTAATAATGAGTCTATTATCCTAGTCTCTGAAGTACCTTCTATTTGCAAAAAATCCCTTCAAACATTCATACTATAATAAAACACTAATGCTCCCAAAATAGTATGGGTGCTACCTTACATACCAAGAAAACTACACGGTGCTGAGCTTCCCCTGTAAAGCCTGAGCTCCACACAATCCAGAAATGAGTGTAAATTTTTGCAAGCTAAGTCCATCTGAAACTGCAAGGACAAGAGGGCTGCATAGAGAGGGATTAGAGAGGTATTTACATAATAAGGGGTTTTCCTGGTTTAGAAATCTAGTGCAATGTTCTTAAGAGAACAGATTCACAAGTATGAGAAGTATTATAAAATCTGTCTTTCTCTTAAAATGTCAATGATCTTATCTCTACCAAATTTTGTAAGAACAAAGGTGCTGTATTATTTTTTCTGTATGCAAAATTGATCCAGAGATGGCATTGGTTTTACTATATAATGGAAAGTCTAGATTAGGATATGTAACTTGTCACTCTCCTTTGCTCTTTGCCTTTGTTCCTAATCTCACTATTTGTGGAATGAAATTTACAACCTTTCTTGCCTCCATCCCAAAATACACATAAGCTAGCTCAGGTCAGCTGAAACAGAGCTCCACTGCTACACAAGATTTCAGTCTTGAATGCCAGAAAAACGAGAATAATAAATTCAGAAATAAATGAAATAAAATCTTGTTCCTACATTTGAATATTTTTACTGAAAACAATTATTTTACTAACAAAAGGGGGTAGTTCATTTTGAAGTCACTTAAGGGGTATAGAAGGTTGTTTTCTTCATTCTGAGTTTAAGCAAAAAAACCCCACCCAATCCTGGAAGATTTCTATGGGTAATTTTTGATCAAAATACCTTTAATCTCTTTTCTCTCTAAATGTTTTCTAAGACGAAGGTAGTATTTTTCCATCACCTCTCCTGCAGATCCCACAGGAATGCCTGTCTCTGTGGGGATACACCAACCACAGAACCCTCTGAACTTGAGTGCCTGCCATTACGTGGTTAGAGACGTGTATTCTTGCACCGAGAATACTAGGGAATTTTGCTCTCATTAGCAAACCACAGGGTTTCCTGAAATAATTAAATAGCAAAAAGATAATTTCTTCCCAAAAGGAAGGTAACTGAATATTAAAACATGAGACAGTTGCATAAAACAGCTATGTGGATACAAAGTTGAAATTCAGATTTCTAAGAAATCCATTCTATCAGACCCAAAGATCATATGTGTGATTTTAGGAGGCAAGTCAATTGTGAAGGAGCCCTGCTCACAAGCACTTCTATGGTCCATTTCTACAATTTTACATTATGTCTTCTATTAACTGATTATATCAATTTGATCTGCACTATTAGAAACACTAGAGCCCTTGGGCTGAGTAAATCTTTTTCATTTTGGAAACATGACTCATGTTATTGCAGGTGAGTAAGAAAGATCTGAAAAATAGCTGAACTAGGGAATCTCCACCAGGACAGCCCTGTACCTATAAGTCTTGTACTTTCAGTCTTGCACTGAAACACCAAGCAGCTTGACATTATCATAAAATACATAAAAACTTCTGTTTTCTGTCAAAACAGATCACAATCCAGTGCACAAGCTACTAGAATCATTAATCAGTGAAGCAAACATGACATAAAATAATTGAATATCTTCTAAGGTATTGCCCAAAGCCTTTCATCTCTTGATTGCCCAGTTCATTCAGATATACAGGGGAATTAAAGATAAAGGCATAGGGTTTTTTCTTGGTTTTCAGAAGACCTGTTTCTAAGTGTTCCACTTGCATTTAAGCCAAAAGCCATAAACCCATATCTACTCTGGAGTTCAAAACCAGATTTTTAAGATTTCATGCCTGAAGATGCAAACAGTCTTCATAAAGTTTTCAAAAACGCAATAGGGGTTAACCATCTATTCCTGCCGAACCTAGTAGTGTTAGCATGGTACCTCCAAGGAAAAATACAGTGCAAGGAAATTAAAGTCACAAAGCCATGTCTCTGGAACACACCCATGCCCCACAATCTCTTNGGCCAGGATGCCATTGGCCTTCTTAGCCACCTGGGCACACTGCTGGCTCATGTTGAGTTTCCTATCAATCAGCACACCCAAGTCTCTCTCCACTTCACTAGTCTCGAGCCACTCCTCCCCCAGCCGATAGCGGTGCACGGGGTTGTTGTGGCCAAAGTGAAGAACCCGGCACTTAGCCTTGTTAAACCTCATACTGTTGGAGCCTGCCCACCTCTCCAGCCTGTCAAGGTCCCTCTGGAGGGCCTTCCTACCCTCCGGCTGTTCAACATTTGCCCCCAGCTTAGTATCATCCGCAAACTTGCTGATGATGGATTCAATTCCCTCGTCCATGTCGTCGATAAAGATGTTGAACAGTACTGGGCCCAACACTGACCCCTGTGGGACTCCACTGGTGACTGGCCGCCAGTCAGATGTTGCACCATTCACCACCACCCTCTGAGCTCGCCCCTCCAACCAGTTTGTAACCCAGCATATAATGCTCCTTTCCAGCCCAAGTTTCACAAGTTTCTCCTGAAGCTTACTGTGTGAAACCGTGTCAAAGGCTTTGCTAAGGTCCAAGTACACAACATCCACCGCCTTTTTGTCATCAACCAGTCGAATCACTGGATCATAAAAGGAGATCAAGTTAGTCAGGCAGGACCTGCCTTTCCGAAATCCATGCTGACTAGATCTAATGTCATGGTTGTTCTGCAGTTGCTGTTAAGCACAGGATCTCTACAGAATAAGTACAAAAGAATGGCTACTCTAAGTCAGTTCAGAGGTCCATCTAAACAACTATCCTGCGTCTTCTAACAGAAGCTTACAGAAAAAGAAATGTGCTTTGTATGCGCTGATTCTTGATCTTCATACACCTTCTAAGCAATCACTGGCTTAGGGACTTCCTGAAGCCCCTTCCTCTTGCTCATTGTCACATCTTGTGTTTTCCTATAAACATGCATAGCTGTCTCTAGCCACTTGCTCATCAAAAGCTACAAAATATTTTCATGATACTCATAAAAGCAATGCATTCAGGTAGCACTGTATCAGGAATCACAGAGTATTATGATTAACTTGTACTATATACTCTTTCTGCCCTTTCTGTTTTTCATAAGGAGGAATCATAGATATATAATATATAGGAAGAAGGTTCCATCAGCTACAAAGGACCTATCAATAAAGTAGGGTAAATGTTACTTAGGGCCACGAAGTTTAAAATTACTAGGAGTACATGAAATCAAATACGTTGCTTTCACAATTTTTCCTAGGGAAACAGATATGTGTTACCATGGTAAGTGAGAGCAATACCATTCCACCTCTGTGCCACTGAAAAGATCTTTCCTGCAACGATTGTTAGTTTGCTTGTTGTTGGTCTCATCTTACCTCGAAACCACCACACATGCGTCTCATTAATCACAACTTAAGAATACATGACAGGCTGCTTCATTCCCTCCAGCTGCTCAATGACCAAAGGAAACCTGATCTGCTTGACTTAATCTTTAGTGGTGGGGACTCTAGGCTCTTGTTTGGTCACATCAGAACTGTTACAAACATTGGATCAAATTTCTTCTGCTCAGAGTTGAGTGAAACCACTGTAATCACTAGAATGCAAGCCTTGTGGTCACAACTCTGCTTTAGGAGATCCAGGGCACATTACTTTTTTTGCCTGTAGTCACTACTCACCCTCTCTCCCTCACTCCACTGGCGCAAAAACTGCTTCTTCTCTATGCACTTCTCAGGTCTTAACAACTTCCCAAATGCTGCATGGAAAGAATATCAGATATTTGGGGGAAAGGGATAGTGGTAGAAGAAGGTTCTTATCTCATATAAAGTTTTGGGCCCTGGAACTGCTCTTTGTCCTTGTTTTCTATGATGAAAGCTACCATCTGTCCCAGCTCATCACCAGCCTAAAAGCCTGGCATCCCTTAGCTGATGATAGCATCTGGAAGACAGTTCTGATAGGATTGTGCTCATACCTCTCATACACACAGACATGTCTGTCTCACTCCAGGCTCCTCTCAAGCAGAAAATGCTGCCAAAAACTAATATGAGCCCTTAAATTTCCCCATAGGTCAGGTTCATTTAAGTTCATGCCCTTCAAACTGCTCCCATGACTGCCTCCCAACTAAGTCTGCCTGCTCCTTTACCTGCTGCATCATTCTATGGAAAGCCACTACTGGAATCAGCTGTACCTGCTGGAGGCTTGTCAGGTGCTCTGCAGAGATCCACGGAGCAGCTACAGCCTTAAAATTGAAAGATGTTTTTCATCAAGGTGAACACTAAAAAAAACCAAACCCAGAAGGAGATATGAAGGTAGAATACAGGAAGTTCCCATAGAACACCAAGTAGTATGGTGAAGGAGTACATCCTGAAGATCAGAGACCAGGTTAAAGATATTCCGTGGGGTTTTTTTCTGATACATCAAGAGTCAGACCCTGTCTTTTGCACATTGCTGCAAAGTTCTTCACTGAGCTGGGGCAGGGCTGGGGAAGGGGCTCCCAGCAGCCTCTCCACTGCCGCAGAAGCCCATGGTAGGGAATGTCAGACAAGTAATGACTGGCAATACCTTGTCCTTCTTCAAATGCTCCCATCGGAACACAGTTTCACACTGAAAATGCTTATTACTGCTTAGTACCCTTTCCCGCAGCAGCAGAGGAAGAGGAGAAGCTGAGGTACAGAAAATGGAAATGCCAAGAATTCGACTGCCCAGTCCTCTGCTTTGATCACAATAGCTAGTTCCTGTTCACACTGCACATCAGCACATGTAAAGTTCTTTACTGCATTCTCACATTGGGATGAAGTGTAACAGTGCTTCCGTGAAAACAGGCCTGTCAATATTTTGTTTCACTTTCTACAGTTTCCTGAGGAAGGGAAGTGGACAGGGAGGTGCTGCTCTTTTCTCTTTAGTACTCAGTGATGGGATGCATGAGAATGGTTCAAGGCTGCACCAGGGCAGGTTTAGACTGCACATGCCCAGATTTCTGCTACGCTGTGCCTGCTTGCTAACTTCAGCTGCTTGGATTTCTTACAGTCTCTAATGATTTGCAGGCACAGAGATGTTTACCTTTCTCCAAAATTCAGATTTTCTACACCAAAACATTCCCCAAGCCTCCCAACGCTTTTTTCACCTATTACACAGTAACCAATTATGGATTAGCAATTTGGCAGACTACTTCAAGCTTGTAAAGACATGGGTGGCAATCTTGCAGTTGGTGTTCAGATTGCAGATCCAAGAATCCAATCCCCTTGTCTCTGCTGGTAAACCAGGATCATTTTAAAGGATGGTGCTCTGCCTTTTGGTAGTTAAGTTGATAGATTAGGTCAGAACAGGTTCCTATTTGCATTTCTCTTGCAAAATCCTGCTGCTGTACACGTTGCATAACATCATACACATCAAATATAACCTCTCCTTCCATGACTACTCCCATGCATAGTTTCAGTATATCTGTACATACTAAAACCTCAATAGAGCCCGAGTAAAATGTATAACCAAGCAGCCAGAGTACAACAGTCCAGTAACTTCTGAGAGAACAACCCTGACAGCAACACCTGTAAATTTGCACCTACAATTTGAACTACAATTCATTCACCTAATGAATTACATGTTAGCTTGAGTGCAGAAAAAACTCCACCTTGTGCTTTGGGCATAAATACAACTTTAAACTCAAAGCTGAGATTTGAGTCACCTCATTGATGAATGTTTGGAACTAGTGTAGTTAAAGCAGTGTAAAGTCACATTTGTTCCAAGCATACCAAGAGCAGTTCTTTTTCCCAGCTTCTGAAAGTGTTTCCTCCTGAGGCCATTTTTAAGGGTGGTGAAGCAGTAAGGTAGCTCACCATCCTCTCCTTCTATCTGTCAGTTGTCCTGACCCTCCATTCCTTCTGCATTTGTCTGCAGGTAGTTTATTGCATAAAAAAAAGCCACCAAAGAGACATGGCTGAACTTTTCACGGTCTGGGTGCTGTTCAAACACACAGAACATGACTGCTCCCTCACATCCCCACTCTCAGGAAGCAGCTCTCTTTAGCCTGTACTTAAATGACATACATCCATTCGCTTTCTCCTTTATACTGCCTCTCTCCGGCAGTCCAAGTGGCAAACTTATCTTGTTGAAATACTTAAGACTAGTTTCACAGGAATGCCTATAAATGTTTGTTATTCCATTTTTCAAGTAGGATAAAAAGACTAGATCATATTAGCATAGTAATACCTCACTTGCACTCATGTTCTCCTCACATAACTTGCTGAGGAACAGGATCTGAACCAAAAGACAATGTCAATACAATTTGATCTGCTGCTTCTGCAAAAAGAAATCTCACTTAACCGAATACAAAAGTACCTGTTTAACAATAATGCAAAAAAATAGCACTGGGTGACATTATAAAACAATGACCACTTTCTGGATAAGGGCTATCCCTGCGTTCCAGAAGTCCATCTCACGTCTGCCAAAGCATCACCATGACTTTTCTGTGCGTGCAAGAGGTAAGAGGGCTCCAGTTGCCTGCTGAAAGTGCAAACAACTCAGGAGGCAGACACTGACAAGGCAGGACAGCGGCGCACTAAGTGAGCACAGGACAGCTAATGTCACCCCCCGCTGCTTTTGTTAATGCTTCTGTCAGCTCGGCAACGCGGTGACTGCTGCTGGAAAAAAACATGCCTGGCACTTGTGATGGCTTCCTGCGGAGTTACATGGAGGAGAGACAGCCTGAAGGCTCAAAATGTGATCAGTGCATGGAAAACATGTCTTGCATTTTCATGCCTGTCTCCTTCTGCTGGGGAGAAGCATGGGGGGAAAGGGACAAAAGGAGGAGGGGAAGGGAAATGAATTATGTTACCTAAACAGACTACACCCACAAATCTGATAGCATGAGGAAGACATCATGTTAGAGCATGAATGTGACCCCTGGTCACTGGCAAAACATCAAGAAAATCTGGTGATGGTACTGAGAAATAAAATAGCTATTTCTATATCTATGTACAGTTATCACAGCACTGTGATGACTAAGTTTAAATACTGCAAGTCTGACTCTTGGCTCCCACTATGGGGTGCTAACTCTTGGACCAGCAGGGGAACGATGCCACTGAGAAAAAATAGGTACACTGCAAAAGATAAGGGAATGAGGCCACGTCTACTCCTCATGACAAAATTTTCCCAGTCCTGCAGAGAATGGCTATGTACAGTGCATATCCAAAATCAAAGATTTGTTCTGGAGCCACTACCGTGCAGATCATGCTGAAAGCAAAGGGCAGGTTGCTGGCTTTTGAGCAAAGAGATCAAATTGACAACATTCAAGTTACCATCTTCATAAGAATCATCCCTATTTACTTCATATCTCATGTTTCCCCCCCCTGTGTTCCTGAACTTGCCTCTTCCTTATGTTGGGAAGAAACCTGAAAGGAGGGGCAGTCAGTCCTGTACAAGAACAAAGAAGGAACAATAGTGTTTTGACTAAACAACACATGATGGAAGCATCAAAAGAGGAAGCAGGGAAAATCTCTATGGCCTTAGAAGGAAGAATATGTTCGGTACTCATGGGGAGACAGGAAAAAAAACCCCAAAAAGAACTGTAAAGGAAGGATGAAAACATTTTCTAGTATTAAATAATTTTGATCAAGACACTGGTCTGAGCATGAGTAAAGGTGGGGAGCAGGACAGGAATTCTGAGAGTCTCATAATTTGCCACATCTTAGGCAAATTCAGACAATACAGTCTCATAAGAGTATCTTGGCCACTATACCCCAATTTTTTTCTGTTAGTTCAAAGAGTTAATATTTTATTGCTCTTCCAGAAAAGACTATGTAGGCTTTCATACAGAGGCTGGAAAATTGTAATTGCTTTAAGAAAACAAATAGTGATGATGTCTTCTGTAGCCTGAATCTACCTGAACTCTGAACTGAAAGGAACTGATAGAACTTCACGTCCAATTCACCCTCTAAAATGCCATCTCCACAGGGAAAGTTTTCTAGTTCATCTTTCTTACCTTTTCACTCTCTGCAAACTCCTGCAATATAATTTGTCTCTCCACACACAGTTCCAAGAAGTCTTCTGAATGGAAACTTTCATGTAGAGCAGGGAAGAATGTTAGCTGGTTACAATCCAATCCCTTCTTATCCATCTCCCTTTCTGCTCCATTTAATGTCAGCTCTCCTACATCAGCATAAAGGAGATTGAAGGTTTAGTTGCAGCTGAATGACACCAGAAGTGTTTGCAATTTAGACTTTCACCAAATCTATTCTACCTTGAGAAATATGATTATTTATCTGCAAAAAACTGGCAAGAGATAAGTAAAATGCTTAGTTCAGGGAACTAAAGACAGATACATGCAGTCAGTCATAAAATTCAAACTAAATTCCTAAACCCACAAAAGATTATGAAATGAGGAAAAAAACCTGAATGATAGTCTTTTGGGGACATGAACAGAGCAAGATCTTAAGAAAACAAAAGGAGAGACAATCTACATACATCTCGTGGAAGCTGCAACGCAAGTTTTGCATATTCATGCAGTGCATACAGTTAGGAAAGGCATGATCAGCCTTCTTATTGAGGCAGACTTGAATCCTTTTCATGCAGAAACTCCTTGGTTGGAGTCTAGAACAATGAGTTCCACTCTCATTTGTATTCTAGGCCCTATCACACTGAAAAGTTTACAACAGTACTGCCTATTTCCAACAGTGTACACTAGAAGCTTGACTTGGAGCAGACGTACAGGTGGCTGAAATCCACTGCCACTGATATTTCCAAACTACAGTTCTTTCTCAGTTTTCTTTTTTTTTGCCCTTTCTGAAAGACTAGTGACTTCAGTACCATATTTCACTTGCCCCACTGCCCATCTTCTTTTTATGTCTCACATAACAAAAACCTGGTCTTGAAAAATGTTGACAAAATGATAAGATTCTGAAAAGTTTGGTTCTATTTTGAACAGTTTGGCATGCTAACATTTTTGGAGATTTCCTTCCACTCTTCATTTTTTTTCCTCCACATTTTTGGAAAGCTACAATTCCTATTGGAAAGCTACAATTACCACTTCTCTGTGCCACCTGTCACCTGGTTTTAAATGCTGTTTCAGAGGTAGAACCATAGTGTCTACTAAAAGCAGGAGGCAGGTCTGCACTTTTCCTTCTGATTTTAAGCAATTGGGAGTTTTTCGGGTGCTCGAGAGTGCCCAAAGCTTTCACTTCAAGATAGTTTTTTTTGCTTTGGATCTTTCAGATGCCAACAAGAGAGCAGCAAATTCTGAAGACAGTTTATATATATCACCTATAAAAATTGCATCAGTTTCTTCCCAGAACTTACAGTGACTTTGTAGCCCACAACACTGACAGTAATTTTTTTCAATGGATTAAATTCACACTCATTCCAGTTATTGGAATGATTGGAATGACTGTGTCCATCCACAATGTAATTTAGCCCTAAAAGGTTACCTGGATTCACTTCAGCAGGGGAGGTTGCTTCATTTCTGTTTGCTAGGAGAACCTGAAAAGATACTAGGTGTGACTAGAGCAGAATGTGCAGACAGGTAACATAACATAGAACCTTGTTTCAGAGAAAAACACAGGTTAGAACTACATTGCAAATAAATTCTTTGGAGATTTAAATAAACTCATTGGAAAGGAACTCTAAGGAACAAACGTCAACAATTAAGCAACCAGGCTATTGTCTTTTCAAAGATGACCCAGCATAAGGCCAGTCATAGGATAAAAATCATACCACCCAGGCTACAGAAAACTACCAGAATCAAAGCTTCATATAAAAGCTCAAGAGGTCCTAGATATGGGAACCTCACACTAAAATGCTTCAGCTTCTTGTTGATGGGGTTTGGAAATTAGAGACTAGGGAGACAGTAGTAAATACCCCACATATACAGTTAGATGTTTAGTTTAAACTACTTTAATTCCTCTTTTGATCATTCACCAGTTCTAGCAGGACAAATAAGCACAAAACTAATAGGTGCACCCTCTACGTGCACCCTCTACCTGGACTTTCTTGCATACATTGGGAAGTGCTATATCCTTGAGACATTACAAGTAGAAAAGTTATGCTGTCATCTTCTGGGGATATTACATGTAAGAAAAGAGGGAAAATCATTCTTGATGTTAAACACATTGCAGCCTCTCTTACCCTCTTAACATTGATTAAGAGGGTAAGAGCATATTGAGCATATTAGGCATATTGATCACTCAGGCAATGAGAACCAAAGGAAAGATGTGCAAATACTTGTCAAAGGTTCACAAGTTCCTCCGAATTGGAAGGGACCAGAGGATCATCTAGTCCAACTCCCAGCCTCCCACCAACTAGACCACGTCACTAAGCTCCTCATCGAGTCTTCTCTTAAACACCTCCGGGGATGGCGACTCCACCACCTCCCTGGGCAGACCATTCCACTGAGAGATCACTCTCTCTGTGAAAAACCTCTTCCTAACATCCAGTCTAAACCTCCCCTGGCGTAGCTTAAGGCCATGTCCCCTCGTTCTGGTGTCGTCAGCCTGAAAGAAGAGATTCACACCCACCTGGCTGTAACCCCCCCTCAGGTAGTTTCTATGTGGTTGGACCCCAGGATTCTGAAAGTCTTTTCCAACCTTAATGATAATGTGATTCTATAAAGTCACCAGTAACTGTTTCAGAAATTGTGCACTTCCTGCAAAAGCTTTCTACCTCACTCTTCATTTTCATTGTTGCCACTTGGGTGTTCACATGTTGAATCCTTCTCCTCATCCGTGAAGGTCCCTCATAACAATCAAGAATCCATCGTGGCTCTAAGGATTGTGATGCATCTCTCCATGGACCCTTTCTGTGGAAAAGTTGCTCCTCAAGTATCATCCACTCCTTGGCTGCTTTGCTGTAACCGCACTGCTGCATCTGTGGGACAGAAATACTTTGTGCCAGCTTTGGACACTTCCCTCCCCTCAGCCAGCACTGGCACTACCCCAGTGGTTCAGAGGGATCTACCCAATCTACTGGAAGGGGTAACTGCAGAGGGAACACTGCAGACCTAGCAAACGCAAGCCTAACTGACCACTGGAAATGTGCTGCAGGAGATTTTACTAGTCAAACTACCGATAGAAGATACAGTGACAAATATAAACATGTCACAAAATTTGAAAATAACTGTTTTCCTTAGATCTCTAACTCAAAAGCAGTGAACCAGAAAAACTGTATCACAGAGGTTTTACTGACTCCACTTTTTTTCTGTCAAATATGTGTGTCAAATGGCAACAAACATGCTCACTGAAAACACAGTCTGAATGTCTCAGACAGAAGCGTACTGTGCTCCCTTTCAAGCAAGGGAGCCTGAAAATGAAAAAAAGGCTCCTGAAAATAAAGTGGGAAATCCAACTGCTGAATGATACTACATCCCACTTCAGTGGTAATGTCAGGAATGCAGTATTGACTCATCAATTCTTAGCAATTCTTCAGGCATAGTTCTCATCTCACTTCTAAAATGCCTGATCTCACAGGGCAGTCCAAGAGCAACCTTCCAACAACAGAAAGCTGTTGCACAGTATTCCTGTTCTTTACCTGTACATGGTTCTTGTACAAAGAAGCATACAGCTCCTGCCCAGTTCTTCGGTACCGTTCCATACATGACACAAATCCCTGGAAGAAACATCAGAACACATTACTCAAAGATACTGCAGGTGTAAATTCTGTGAGGGGCAGAAGCAGGCATCAGTTCCTCTGTGTCTCACATGAACAATTAGGGAATATGGCTTGTGTCTGCAAACTTGATGGCTCACCAGACAGTATAGTCATGAGGCAATCATCTGAGATCCAGCTGCACACTTACACCATAGTCATGATCTTAACAAGGGTTATTAGTGGAACTACTCAGAAGGAGAGCAAAAACAGCAAATAAAGTTTAAGGCTTCTTCTTATGAAGTTGGCTTAGTACTGCAAGTAGAATAAAGGATAACTATCTGTTGTAGAGATGCTGACTGAGGTAATCCATACTGATCCACTTCTAATTACAAATTCACTAGAATATTATCTATAAAATATTAATTCAGAACTATTATATTGGGGTACAGTGGCAGTTATGTTACTTCTCATGACCCTATGATCATTTTATAATGTTTAGTGATACTTTGGGTACTTTTTCCTCCACATGATTGCATTGATCCACCTGATCCTTTCGACATAAGCAGAAAATGCTAACTAAGGTATGGCTTAAGCCCCCCTTTTTAAGGCAGGAAATTAATTGTTTCCAAACATATTTTTGGGATTTAGGAGCCTAAGTTCTCTAGCAACAAGTGACTTGGTGTATAAAGATATGTACTATTTAATGAGATTGTGATGCAGAGATGTCTGAGCTCACTCTAGAATTGGAAAATTTTAGAGTTGTGCGAGTTATGCCAGTGAACCATAACTGCCTCTGCTTCACTGTACTACAGACATTATTTTTTCCTGATCAGAGAGGAAAAGCATGGAAAGGCTGTTATATAATTGAAGTATTAAACAATTCCCTAGTAAGCTACTGGTGTGTTTCATCTTATTGCATGAAAGCAACTGAAGAACCAGCACAGGACTCTGTTTTAACAGGCTGTCCAATGCTCATGGGACTTTTTGAGTCTTGTAACTCTAACTCTTCTGAGCAAGCACAAGAACAGCTGCTCCATCTATTGTTCTCCTTGTTCATTATCTCCTGGTGTAACTGTTAACAAGTGGCTACTTGAGAAGAGTTGAGTATTGCAACCTTCACAGGTAAAAATTCTCCTGTTTGATAGTGTATTTCCTGGAAAAATATTCTAGCTATCCTGATACAACTACATGATCTTGTGTCTGATCTTCTAGGTAAAACTGTTTTTAAATCTTTCAAAGCAAAAGCTCTCAGAAAGAGCAACTTTTTTCTTCCCCTGAAGTCAACAGTACAACACATTGGGGCCTGATTCAGGATGATGCTCCTAGTCACTACTGAACGAAGGAGAATCCCAAAAGTCACAGTGTCCAAATAAACCAAAAGTATCTGTTCCATATGCCAGCCAAATATGCTGAAAGTATGCAAATTTACTCAAACATGATTCTGAAGTAAAAATAAGATTGCTTGCCCTTCCCAGGAATTTTTCAAAAGGTACAACAAAGCCATGAAATTAAAAAATAATATTCAGAGTATTTGGCCATTAATCACATTACAGACAGTAGTAGAAGTATCTATCCTTTGATAAATACCTAGGATTAGAGGTGGCAGAGAAGGCAGAAGCTGTTCAGAGATTACACAGGACAGGTGAGAGTGCCCTCAGTAACACTTGAAGATTCTCATGGCCACCTGAGCTTCCCTCACAAAGGTGCTATTTCCTTGAGTCCCAGCACGAGGCTAAACTGGCTGTGAGAGTCCCAGCCTCTCACCACCTAAAGCCATGGATCAGGTGGATAACTTTTAAATGCATGGATTCTGTGCCCCGCTGGCAGTGATTCCTCACAGCAAACTGTCTAGCTGCTGCTTGCACTGTGCTATAATTAAGTTACATACAAGGTCTGTGTGGTGTGTTGATTACTGCTGGCTGCCAGCCAGGTCTGGACCCCTGACGTGAAGTCACATTTATTGGTGTTTCCCTGCAGGAAGCTCCTGTTTTACACTGATGAAAGTCATTATATTTTTGTTTGTTTAAAGCATCATTAAACCTGTAATCACAGTTGTGGCCTCACAAAACTATTCCATAATTCATATAAAACTCTCATAAAGGCTGACCTAGAAAGCAACAGCATCTCTGCAGTTAAGCCAGGCTCAACATAGCAAAAGAGCTGAGATCACAGTGGTATGTGGCCATTCAGAGAAGACAATCAATGCCTACAAGTATTAACAACCCTTTTAGGTACTCACAAGGCTATTCAAGCCAAGTCAGTACTCTACTGGCAGCTGTTTCAAAGTTGCTCATAGTCTGTATTTCACTCATGGTCACTGATCAGACCCCTAAGGTCAAAGGCCACATTGCAAAGATTCTCACTGATCCAGCTCCGAGCCCTTGAAACACATGAAGGGTCCTAAGAAGGAAAAATTCTGCGAGCCACATCTGGTCAACTGAAGACTAACCACTTTGGCTTCCAAATGAGCTATAGATAGACATCTTCAACCAGATGAGCACATCTCTATTTATCATCCCCACAGGAAAACCATCTGGTTGTAAAATAAAATGAACAGTTAACAAAATTGGAGATGATTGTGATTGGGAAAAAACCCCTCACACCTAAGCCAAACCAACAAACAAAACCAAAATCTAAAAAAGATATCCAATGGAAAATATAGATCAGGCTATTATATATTAAGGGTTCAGGCAAAACAATCACACTATAATGCTTAATGAACAACTAGTGCAAAAAAATTTCTAAGAAATAAATAGATTCCACTAAAAATTGCAGGTTGTTGTCCTTTAAAATGACAACTCTTTATGGAGTAGATTAAATACAATAGTGGCACAGTGTAGTATTTATCTTAAACAATATGCCAGCTTTGATAATTGTTAATGTAGTGTAACAGAATATAAGGTTGGAGTTTCATGTGCAGAAAACCAGGGGTAAAGGTGAGAAATATAATGCGTGTTTTAGGGAAGGCCATACTAAAAGGCCATATTAATCAATCCTTTCCTAAAAATCTGGCTATGAAACCATGCTTTATGACTTTTTAATGCAACTTTCTCTACTTTGCAGCCTTGGACAATCACATTCTAAGTAAAATTAGGTCGTTTTGCTGCCCGACAATATTTAGAGCTTGAAAAGGTGATGGAATTTACAAGTCATTTTCCTATTAAAAAGAAAACAAAACACTCTCCTCCCTTGTCCTCTTGCTGCATGGAATACTCGTGCAAATAGAAAAGAAAATGATTAGCATTGAGGAAATCCAGAGAGTAAATTTTCTTTCAACTACAGCAATTGAAAGACTGTTTGTAATGAGAAACAATAATAAAAAAAAAAATTTGAGGTGTCACTTCTAAGTTAACAAATTTCTACTGAGTTCTGGATTGCTTTATGCCTTTTTTTAATATATGGTCAGCCCTCTTCCACTTTGCGCCCCCCCCATATTGCAGCTTCACATCTTAGCAGCATGATTTTTCAGTGATTAAGGAGGCCCCTTTTCACAACTGCGCATGCACGACCTGACATGCATGAATATTCAATTAGGCAGCATAAATATGCNGAGCTGCCAGTCAACGCTGAAGGCGGGCTTTGCGGAAGACGAACAAGACCGTGGTACTGTGGTATAGGAGACCCGACTGTATATAGATCACTTAACACTTCTGCACCGCATAAATATTCAGGCTTGCCAAGATAAACTCATATTGCATGATACAGACACCATATATACCACAGTTCTTTCCTAAAGAAATATTATGTCATTGAGGCTCTGCATTTTAAGGCTTTCTTTGGAGTATTAAATGCTATGTTGTTATATTATAGAACACACATGCACAGAGAAGTTTCTTAATAAATGAAAAAAACCAACTACAAGACAAAATAATTTTAGATTTGTAAAAGATAAAAGGAAATACCAATTATTCAAGTCCTTCACTGTGCTAAGTGAATAATCCCATGAATGACAGTGACAATACCAACACACTTGTTCTGAAGCATGTGTTTTAAGTCATTTGGTGGTAAGGGCTAGAACTACTGCTAAGAGCCCACTACTGCAGCTCTTCTGAGTAAAATAAGTATTATGAACACATAAGCATACATAATCAAATCATTTATGTAGCATCACAGATATAATGAAAATATCTACTCTTGCATCAGTACATCTCAGAGGAA
Source organism: Pitta sordida (assembly GCA_013390025.1). Taxonomy (NCBI): domain Eukaryota; kingdom Metazoa; phylum Chordata; class Aves; order Passeriformes; family Pittidae; genus Pitta; species Pitta sordida. The sequence continues at coordinate 47,518 of WEKX01007722.1, forward strand.
AGATGTCAAAGTATTTAGCTTACAGATGGGAAAACTAAGACAAGTGAGTTTCTGGAACATCATAGGATGGTCTGGGTTGGATGGGACCTTAAACATCATCTTTTTCTAACCCTCCTGCCATGGGCAGGGACATCTTCCACTAGAACAAGTAATTCAGAGCCCCATTCAGCCTGGTCTTGAACACCTCCAGGGATGGAGTCCACAACCTCCTATCACTATGATCTGGTTGCACGGGATGAGGGAATGGTGATGGGGCCAACTGATCTTGAATTAACTTGCAACAACCTGATAAGCCCACAAAGAGGATGCATATGCAGACAGCATGTAGCAGTGGAAGGAAGAAACAATCTGATGAACCAATTTGGAAATGCCTTCTACTCTTATGTTCCCGGTGGAAGATAACAAGTACTCCAATATAGCTGATTTATCAGATATTAGATCTCGTATCTCAGGAAGAGACCATGTACCTTATTTCTCTAACCTGGCCTTTCACAATTCAACAAGAAAGGTTGTTTGATCTAATTACAGCTATTCAAGCAATCACTAGGCTTTTAGAAAATATTCCATGGGCATAGGAAAACAGAACAGCAGGTGAGCTCTTAGGGATGCCACAAATCGCATTTAAATAGTTTATGCGACAGTAGCAAAGAGTTTGTGCATAGCAGAAACAGATCTGATGACCCTGATTCAAGAAATCAGTGTTTAGGAATGTAATTAGGCATGTATTTCACAACTTTTACATACAGGGTGTCTGCTAGTGAAGGGGGAAGATTTGCCTTTAATCCAAGCACTTAAAATACAAACATACAGATAACATATATGCAGCACTTGAACATCAAAAGTAACACTTAAACTCTATAGAAGATAGTTTCCAAAAGAAGGAAACAGGAAATTACCATAATAAGAATGAGAAATGTTACATTCTAATAATATGATATAGATACTTCACATCTTGAATCAAACAAAATCTGATGTAATAGAACACTAAGGAAACTCCATTTTATAAAGAGAAAATTGTTAAATTTTTCTTAAGTATATATTCCTAGCAGCTCAGTATTGAATGGCATCCTCCTGTGTTGCAGCACTGCTCCTCTCGGCATCCATGTTCCATCTCTGACCTCTGGACTGTGTGCCCTAACCACTGAAGTTGTGACTTAGGAGGGAGACACTTTCTTACAAAAGCAAACGATTTTTGCAGTCCTTATCTAGAGACAATAATCTTTTCATAGAACATTGCTGAACCACTATGATTTACACAGCCACAGGGCCAGACAGTCAGTAAAGTTTTGAACCTAAACACTTCTGACATATGAAAACTTTCTTCTCATATTCACAGCAGTTCTCATGCTCCTCCTTTTTCCACACATCCAATCAGAATTTCTACTCCCACCATGTGCAATTAAAGCTCAATACTTCTGGTCCTTTCTTGCTGAATTTACACAGAGAGTAAATCAATTAATCTCTTCCTCATCGGGCTCTCAAGGAGAGGACAGGATTACAGCCACTATGGTACTTTTACAGAGAAGCATTGGAGTGTTATAGTAGATTACCAGAGCTGGGTGAAGGCTCCAATTGACTAAGCCTGTTCCATTCAGATAGGGACAAAGTCCATAACATCTCCAAGTCTGCTACTGCTACTAAACCTAACACAGTGAATCAGAGACCAGGTACACGGCTACCCTGTGCAAGCAATCCACCCATCATATGACCAGACTACTTTTCAGGTAATTGGCTGTGCACTAGGAAGCAAGTAGGTTGATTTCATAAAAGGAAAAATTGATACCTTAGTCACCAAGTAACAATCATTAAGCTAAGGCAGATAACGGTTTCCTTAGCCGATTAAAGAGTAGTTTATCCTAGCCCTTCACACAACACTCTCCACACGGAGGGTTGTTTGCAGGCTCTTTTGAATCACAAAATTGTTTTTGTCATGTGGATTTTATTGTCGCTTTGCCAAAATTCATTTAGCTTTTCAACAGACTGAGTTCCAGCAGTTAAGTGTTGCATGGAAGCTTCGTGCCTCAACCCACTAGGAGGCTAATGTGTAGTGCCAACTGCTCCTAAGGATCATGGATGGATTCCTGGCATTACCAGTTGGTTGGGGAATAGCAAACTTAATGAGCAAATCCTCCATATTTCAGTGCATCATAAATATACCCACACACAGGCGTGGGTTTCAAAGGGTAAACCTAAGCTATGGTGTACATGTGATGAGACTTCCACACTGTATTTATCAGCTGAACCTCAGGCAGTATAGATGCAGGTCTACTTCTCTAGCAAGTATATATACAAGTATGCACGTGTATCAACTGATGATACTACTAAAGAAATTAATTCCTAGGAGAACAGCTAACTTGTCTCCTAATAGCAAAAAAATACAATGAGAGTCAAGGCATGTTTGTTCTTTAATCCTATCACTGAGAATGACTTCTGTGACTTTGGGATTGATTTGAAGAAAATCAGTCAGGACTCAAGGCAATTGTTTGCATGCTACAGAAAAGTTTATTTTGGCCTAAGAGCCAGGGAAAAGGGCCAGACGTGCCCTCTACCACTGCCAGGTGCCAAAAGAGACCGCCCTCCAGTTGTCACCCCTTTTTATCCCCTTGCCTCATCCATATGCCAATTGCCCAATGAATATTCATTTTTACAGCATTATGTCACTGAAACTCTTGAGGGCTCAGTTTCCATCCTGATATAGCAGAGGCATTAGTTTTTACCTCTAGTGAAAGGTGAAAGTCAGACTTTGGCATTATGTGGAATAGTAGTGGAGTCTCTTCTTGCCTTTACTTGTTTTTACCATTTTCATGCTGAACTCCTACAGATGCATGTAGCTTAGGGCTTTATTATATACTATCTCAATGCAGTTGTCCAAAGGCCTCATGCACTGGCATTCTCTGATTATGTTTAAATCATAGCTTTCATTTAAGAAAAATGTGCCTTTCTAATCCTTTAGCTGATTAAAGAATTCTGTAAACATTAGCATATGCCTAGAGCTCAGTATAGAATAAAAAGGAATATCTTTCTCCTGACTCCTAAAACTATAAGCTTTCCTAAAATGACTTACATTTAAAGGTGACAAGATGACCTCTGGAGCTTTTTAGTGCCAGTAGTAGAAGCTGCTCTGCAGCAGAAAGCATGAATAGAACACTGCTAGCCAAATTAAAGTTTGGTTGTGCCTATTCAAGATAAGAACAACAAGAAATTAATGCTCACAGACTTCAATGCATTTAGCAACCTATACCCTCACTTAGAAGAAACATTTAAGTCAATCTTGAAGAGATTTCTAGGACCTTCTCCGATTTTCTCTTCTCTACTTTTCAGTTTAAATTGCCACTTCAGGCTTTTGAATCAAACAATCTACATAAAGCAACTTAATTCAAACAATTTCCTTCCAAAATTGTTATAAGTAAAAAGTTGCATCAAAAACTTGGAAGCAAACAGATATATTTGAAACAATCAACATGAAAATTGTCTTCCTATGTATTCAGCAAAGAAAAAAACCAGTCTGTTTCAGTGGCTAGTATTTGTTTCTAGGGTTTCTCTGCAACCAAATAAAACTCCTCTTCCATCCACATTAACACCATTCAACTTACTTGGCAACATCCCTGTTACGCGAAAATAAAACTGCAACCAGCAGCTCTTGAAAGATGAGACTTTGATACCAACAGCTTTAAACGTTAAATTGCACTTGCTGCAATCCTATATCCAAGCTTAAACCTGACCCAGACACAATATCCAGCTTGAAAGGAAAAAGTATATTTAAAAAAAAATATGCAGGAGAAATAAGAGACAACACCTTTTCACACAATGTGTAATTCAGGGAAGGGACTTCACTGACACAGATCACCAGTGAGTTTAAAAACACAGAAAAACTTCCTCTGAAGATCTACCCACAAAAAATACTATAAGGGATAATATCTCTTGTATTGTAGACTTTTTTTCCTGATTTTTATCAGTTTCATCTTAATTTTGCTCAGACAGATTTTCTACTGTGCCTTGTGCTGTCATACATCCTCTCCTGTAGCAACCTATAATGAATTTTTAGGGGACAGACTGTGGGGTGAGGGGCCTGTGAACCTGAGTCAGCCTAAAAGTTTGTATTCATCTTCATACAACAGTTCTCTTCCAATTCTCTGTTAAACAGTTGTCTTCAATGAACTTGGAAGTTATTCCCATACACTTCAGAAAGTTCAGTTATTTGTATCACAAGATATAAAATACACATCTGTATTTTATGTTTTCATTCAGTCCCCTGCTGAATTATTATTTCTTTATGATCTTGTAAACAATCTGAAAAGTATAAATGAGCAGTGTGTCAGATAGCTGCATCAGAGGACATAAAAATTTCTTTGTTCAAAGTTAAAATTTTTTTTCCAGCTTGCTGCAGCTTGCTTGCTGTAATTTAGCTTTGAGCCAGTTATTAAACAAGACAATAATATTATAATGGAAATTGTTTAATATACATCATTAATAGTAAAGTGCCTGCTTTCATTGAAGTAAAAAAATGTGTGCTATGAGAAATTTTGAAATTAATATTTGATTTGAAAGTTCCCTTGTGCATTTAATGACATGCTAATTTACATTTTAATTACTTCCTAAGAAATCAAAGCATTTGTTGACAGAAGAACATAATGTCAACTTCACAGTGCACTGTTGGTGGATAGTTAATGAACTTAATTAGATAATTAGTGATGTTAATTATCCTTCTATTATGAAGATAAACATGTTACACAAATGATGCACTTTTCAAAGAAATATCATTAAATCCTTGCTTGTTTTAACTCCGTAAATTTGAAAAACTGATAGAAGACCAACTGAGTTATTGGTAAGAAAGATTTAAGTGATACTAATTGTGATCGTATTTCAAGTATTTCTGTCTTCTTCATTTCACCTACTATGAACACCTGAGTTGATCTTGTCCCTCCTGCCTCCAAAATCAGCAAGTTAATTTTTTGTTTAGCAAGCTATGTTTTTTGTTCAACCTCTGCTCCTCTTTTCACGACCTTGTATACTTTCCCACCTTAAACAACCATTCTCTGATACAGTTGTTTGAAAACCCAAGCTCATCAGCCTTGATTTTACACTCAGTTCTTGCAAGATGCTGTAACAATGGAGGAAAGAAGTAGCTTAGTAAATCCACTTTAGTACAGAGGTGAGTGTCCCCATCTCATGCAGGAGATCCGGGTTTGATTTCCGCCAGGGAGGCAGTGGTGCTGTTTAAGAGTTGGACTCGATGATCCTTGTGGGTCCCTTCCAACTCAGAATATTCTGTGATGTATCCACAACAATCTGTGATACATACTAAATACAAGCTACTTTTTGAAGGCAGTTATCTCTGGGTTCAGCTGCTGGTGTCGTGTTGCCACTGACATCTTGGGCTATAATAGCAGAGGCTCTATCAATTCACGTCTGTCAACTTGAGATAAAGCTTCTTTCTTACAGAAGTCAAAGTATACTGATACACAAAATTGTGATTTTAAAAACACTGATTTTATGTCCTGGGGACAAGTCTTCTGCACCCTGACAAGAGCCTTGGATTAAACCATCACCCTTCCACTTCGACATCAAACATTTCTGCTTGAAAAGCCTTCTATAAAACTACACTCCAAAATACTGATTTTTGCACAGATATCTAATTTCAGAATTTGTGAGTATGATCAGTATATATTCATTTAAATCAGGTAATTTCTCCCTCTTCCCCAAAACCTGCAAGCATGACTGCAGAAGCATGAAGCAAGACCAACAGCCAGGAGCAAAAGGAGCCCCAGTGTTCTTCCCTGATAGAATCTTGTGGAGTGAGAGCCTTGCCCCAGATAGAGCTAATTCCATATTTTTGATAACTTGTTCTAGGTAAGTAAGGTATCATTTGTTCCAGCTAAGTGAGCCTAGCACTGTGCAACACACATGTAAAAACTCCTGTAAGTATTGCAGTAGAGATTTATATTTCCAGCACAGAAGGAATTTAATCCTATAGTTCAAACTTCCACTGAGGTCAATGGAAATGTTATGTTTAAATACTTGTCAAAATATAATGGAGTACTGCCACAGGTAAATTACTAGATATGCTTGGCATAACAGCCATATTTACCTTACTGATGAGTGTTACACGTGAAACAATTTTAAAAAAAATTTAGTGGTTGTGAAATTTGAAAAGATTGTTGGTCTTAGGCCAGCAACTAAGTGTTGTTGTTAGAGAGAAGTATTTGTTACACTAAGAG
>WEKX01007722.1:53783-122472 GCA_013390025.1 Pitta sordida
AACCCAAACAAAATGAACCCCAAATACTATTCATCAAACTACTAAAAAACCCTTTCAAGATCCAAAGCTTTCATTCTCCCATTGCTAAACTGGGAGGAATTCCCTTGCAGACTGACAAAACCAGCACAAAGAAGGTCAGATGTTTTATCAGATCAGCACAAAAAAGGTCAGATGCTTGTCATCACAAGAATATGCTTTCCTACCAAAATCCTACAATGAAGTTTCTGGCTTTGCAATTACAAAAGGTCTCTTGACCTCTTCATTCTGAAGACTGGGATTAACAAGAGTTTTCTATTTCATCTTTCACTTGATATGGGCNAAAGAGGAAAGTCAGTGCTATAGAAACCTTAGGCACTTACCCAAGTTTACCTGTTTACATGAAAAAATATGACTTTGTACAGTGCTCCCCCTGCTCCTGCATGGCTACTCAGACTTCCAAGAAAGGACAAAATAGCAATTACCAGAGTAGATCACTGCCATTCTATTACCAGAAATATGATTACACTCTCTTATCTAAATTATCATGCCTCCCAGAGCATGTGAGCCAAAGCATGAGCCAGAAGAGTGAATTCAGAAACAGGCAGAAATCAGAACTGCATTTGACTGTGAATTCTGGCATTTGCCATCAAACAGCAGGAAATTGGCTTTGCTGATGATGGAGGACATGAATGAAAGTACAGCGGAAACAGGGGGCCTGATCCTGTCTTGGACCAAATAGTTTGAATTTTTCTGTGTTTTCCAGATTGAGGAGTGGTCTCAAAAACACTCTTGCTATCTTGTAAGTAAGAACAGGGAAGAAATAAGTGATATTAAGAGGAGTACTTTGCCACTTGTTTTTTCATTTGTTCATTTGTTTTAATCTGCAGCAAATGCTACAACTGCTTCAACTTCTTCGTTTATTTCTCTGTCATGAAAAGAAACAAATTAATAATCCAATAACAAACCCATTTCCTCTTTCTATTGGGCAAAGGCCTGAAATCCTGGCTGAATGTCTGTATTTTGCTCAGTAAGTTTTGCGCAGTTAGGAATGACCATGCTTACTTCTTTAAAAATATGTATTTGCATTTACAGTCTACTATGGGATTTAAAGTCTTTGGCCCTCAGTACGTAGTTCATAGTGTTACTTTTCTCCATGTTTCAACCAGGTACCTATTGCTGTAGGACACAAGTTCTTAACTAGCAGTAGTGAAGACAGAGGCACAGAACACTTTTCCAAGTGAATACAGAAGCTACCTGAGACACAGAAAATGATAAAGAAGTGCAATAGTTTAGTTTTGTAAGGGGCTACCAAAGTGGTCAAAAACATGAGTTAGAAGCACAAATATGATTTACTCAATGTAACTTTTTCATGTAAGTGTATGATGGAAGAGGGCTGTTCAGAAGCAAATCATTTTTCTTTGTCCCTCCAGCCTATCTTTCAGAGTTTGATGCACTTTTTAGAGAGATGAAATCCAAGACAAAGTAGGAGGGGGAGAATGAAGAAGAACATTTGGAACTGTAGCTTCCTATCTCATGGAGAAGAACAATTTATCAGAGCTATGGAGCTGTCAGTACTTGACATGATAAGGAATAACACCAAGTGAGTAATGTTTCCTCCNACTTGATATGGGCTTCTGGCATAGAGGAATGTAATTTATGGTCCAAAATAGTAGAGGACAGGGACGACCAGGCTTCCTGTAAAACTCAGGAGACTCTTCATTTCTTGTCAAGAGTAACTGCTACACCTATAGCTCTGAGGCAGTGTGTCTTACAGGAATTAGAGGTATGCTGCTTGCATCCTTGCTCAGGCACTCATCCTAAAGAATCTCAGGACACTGCAGAGTAGAAGCTATTGACTGACTTACTGTTGAGTGAAATAAAACTGTTAGTGGTCCTTTGCTGCTCATGCAGCTTGAAGATATCAAAAACAACCAGTCATTGCTAACCTAAATANCTTGTTTTTTCATTTGTTCATTTGTTTTAATCTGCAGCAAATGCTACAACTGCTTCAACTTCTTCGTTTATTTCTCTGTCATGAAAGGAAACAAATTAATAATCCAATAACAAACCCATTTCCTCTTTCTATTGGGCAAAGGCCTGAAATCCTGGCTGAATGTCTGTATTTTGCTCAGTAAGTTTTGCGCAGTTAGGAATGACCATGCTTACTTCTTTAAAAATATGTATTTGCATTTACAGTCTACTATGGGATTTAAAGTCTTTGGCCCTCAGTACGTAGTTCATAGTGTTACTTTTCTCCATGTTTCAACCAGGTACCTATTGCTGTAGGACACAAGTTCTTAACTAGCAGTAGTGAAGACAGAGGCACAGAACACTTTTCCAAGTGAATACAGAAGCTACCTGAGACACAGAAAATGATAAAGAAGTGCAATAGTTTAGTTTTGTAAGGGGCTACCAAAGTGGTCAAAAACATGAGTTAGAAGCACAAATATGATTTACTCAATGTAACTTTTTCATGTAAGTGTATGATGGAAGAGGGCTGTTCAGAAGCAAATCATTTTTCTTTGTCCCTCCAGCCTATCTTTCAGAGTTTGATGCACTTTTTAGAGAGATGAAATCCAAGACAAAGTAGGAGGGGGAGAATGAAGAAGAACATTTGGAACTGTAGCTTCCTATCTCATGGAGAAGAACAATTTATCAGAGCTATGGAGCTGTCAGTACTTGACATGATAAGGAATAACACCAAGTGAGTAATGTTTCCTCCAAACCCAGCTCCTTTAATTACAAGCCGCTTCTTGCAGAAGAGAGACAGAAGATGTAGAAACACCAATTTCATGCACTTGTGCCTGAATAATGTCTCCGTGCTGCCTTTTCCAGATGGCAACCTTTTCACTGGAGGAACTAATGATGTGGGCATATTTAGGGAAAAACCAATAACTGAGTCTTTAACCTTCAACAGCAAAAAGCATGTTGTACAAAATGTTCCTTGGGATACATTTACAAATATCAATTACAATGCTCACTGAGGTGTAATCAGCTGTAATAATCAAAATTAATTTAAAAAAATAATTAAACAGACCCCAGGGCAAATAGTCGACGGTCTTGTAGTATGCCATCACAGCATACATATGTACCTGGGAAGAACTTGCTCACTCTTCAAGCAGCAAAGTGGTTTTAAGGAATGAGAAGGATGCTATGGCATGCTGAGAAAACACTTGCTGCTGACACATTAGGGGGTATCAGTCTTCCTGGACACCACACCTGGAAGTTAACCAGGCATCACTGGGCATAAAGCTGCAATGTGCTATAGCTTGAGCTAGAGGGTCAAGGCCCCCTAAAGTGATGCTATAACAGACATCCTGCCTCCTCAGTAGGATAAAACAGACCTTAATATACTGAGCACTAAAATAACACAAGCTTGTTTTAAAGCTCTGAATATTCTGTCAAGGCACTGCTGCCTTATCCTATAGCTAGTTACTCTAGTCCTAACGTAGTTTAAGTGTCACATACAAGTTACAAGCACACATCTATCTGCTGCTTTTTATTTCTATTTTTGTCAAATGGCCAGCAAAAACATGGAAATGGCTGCGTCTCAGCAAAGGAGGGGCTCACACGTGGAAAAGATAGTTTGGCTACACTGTCGACAGTATTATGCATACTCTCCAAACCCTACCTGGATTGTATAACACTTGTTTCCTTATCTCTGGGGGCTAAACTAAAAGTTGGACCCTTAATACTTCACATACAGTAGAAAAGGAAAGGACAGTGGAATGATAGTACCTTTCTACTGTAATTCAGTGTCTGAAGGACAAGGTTTGCATAAGTGATGCAAGTCAGAAGCAGCAGTAAAGCCAGTATCTCCTCACCTTACTCTGCCCCAGGCAGAACCCTGAGAGCACAAATACACAGCAGCTGATTAGGTTTTTGCTTTCAAGAGCAATAATTGGGCCTTATGCAAAAAATATGTATTATTACATTATTACTTAAGGTTGTCAAGAGAACATCTTCAGATCACTATTTCTTTCTGATTATTTCTAGAAGTCTAGAAAAGGAACCTCAATTGCAATAGGTGTTTAGTTTACAGTGGAACATGCCAATCAACAGACACACTCAAAATCCTCACAAATCCAGGCAAACTCTCCAGAAAAATATAAAAGGGAGATCAGTGACAGAGCCAGAAAATATAAAGAGCAAAATTTACCTCTGATTTGCATGTTGTTTCCTTTGTGTTTCGGCCAGGCATGAACCTAATAGCTGAAGAGAGGCTTTCACTCCAGGAATTGTGTTTGTTCTGTGACAGGCCTGGCCCTAGTTTATTCTGGAGGAGCTTCTTTTCAGATGCTGTAGGCCAGAACACACAAAAAGCCATTTAAGACGTGAAGTTCATCCTGTCAGAAGGTAGAGGGGTTGTAGCCCCATTACACAAGACAAATAACAGTCCATCTGGTGTGAGGCACTATTTTATGAGAATTGAATTAACACACACTTCTCAAGTCTTTATTTAAAAGCCTCACAGAGGTCTACCATAGATCAGTTTCATTACACAGATATGAACTTGGAATCATTAGAGCACTACACGCATTTTAATGACGTTATTCACCCGAATATTCTCCCTTTTAAATTTTCCTATGGAATACAGTCATCTAAGATTTCCTTTCTGCAGCACAGCATGAGCCCTATAATATCCCAGATGATTAGAGAAGTGTTGGTTATGACACAGAGAGCAATCCCAGTCCAGAATGAGAGAATCTGACAATCTGCTTTATCCAGCAGGTCATGTCCAGAGGAAGGATATAACCAAGGAACCAGCAGCTTTCCATCAGGCACTTTCCTTACTGCAATATCTTTGCTTACTACAATGAATGTTCCAAAAAAACCAGAGACCTATCAAGTGCTGCCAAGCCTTTGTCATGATTTCTTCCCATAAAGGAGTGATCTCTGTTATCTTCATGTCTCTTTCTTTGTCATTTCCTTTTACAGAAAGATCCATCTTGTAAATATCCTCCAGAGTCTGCTGCCTCTGAGAAAGGAGCTGCTTCCAGATGATTTCTACTGTTTTCAGAATTTCCTGATGGACTACAAAACAAAAACTATAAATGAAAAATAATTTCTTTGTGCATTGAGTTAAGCAACAGATGAAGCAAAACCACCTAATTTGCAATAGCACTGGTCCAGAGTAACTGCTGGAGTCAGTTCACACTGCTGGAGTGCTCTTTTTTCCTATTGCCTCTGTAGATTGTAAGCCACACGAATTAGACAGACAAAAAACAGCAGGACACTTCTTTCACAATATTTCAACTCCCTGAAAGAAACATGTAGGAATGACAGATGACTCTAACTGGTTTCTACCTTGGAAAACCATCTCATCAGAATTTTGATGGCCTTATATTCTACACAGGACACAAAAGCACATAAAGGACATTATATTGCCAAACATCATTAAAGATGGCAAGGCAAAAGTAACCAAGCTGTGAAACAATTCAACACAGCAGGAGGATACTGTACAAGGAACTGCTGAGTTGCTTAGCTGTATTTCCCTTCAAATCACACTTGGTTACATCATAACCAAGCTAATAGAGATTAAAAAATAAAAACTAAAAAGAGAGCACTGCTTTGCTGGAGGGCTCAGCTGACAGCCCGCACACTGAATCCAACCCAATTTTTTTCCCATGTTTCTCTTGAAACAGCAAAATGTTTCTTCCTGAGTGTAACAGATGGACACAAGCTTTGTATGGGACTTGAAAAAAAAAAAAAAAAAAGAGAAGTAGAGCTACAAATAGTATTTATCTGGCCACTGACTGACCATGACATTAGGGGAAAGAGCTCCAAACTGATATCCACTACTCCTGAGAATGTTGTGTGTGACTTCTGAAAAAATGCATGATGAAAACACAAGTAATTTTTTAGCACAATTTTCCATTCTCTGTGCTGTGCCTGCCATGCCTATAAGGAAATAAGTAGCACTTGCACAAGCTGCTCTCATAACTGCTTAGATTGAGCACTTCCCTGCTCTGTAAGCCACAGTCAGCTTGTGCCTTCCATTACCATCATCTGGAGTAGGCAAGCTGCCCTTTTCCTCTTCACTTGGTGCAAGGAAAATTTTGTGATAAGACGCCAGCTTTGGTTTTGCATCCACCCCAAAACCTTCTGAACAGCTGTGACAAAGAAAGAAAAGGGAGGACAGGTGAGGAAACCAGACTCAGAATAAACTGAGCACAGTGAAAAAACTACAGGTGTTTCTATACATCCACTCCTATTTCATTCATTTAGTAGACCAATATTTCCAGGCTTGAGGGCTTATGCCAATCACACAATACTGCAGAATTTACAGGAAGTGGAAACTAAACCACTGACAGTCTGGTTTTCAAAATCAAGGCGTCAAAGATCCTACAGCCTTCTCTGCTGTACATGCATTATCCCTACACTTCTTCCTGCACTTGTATCTACCATGCATTTCAATTAGATAGAATACAGGGCTGTAGTTATGTAGGCAGTCTGCATCCAGCTTTCTTGCACCTCCCCTGGGCATTTTCTGTGTCTTATATAACAAAGCAATTCCTACCCCATCTCAACAGTGTTGGCCTGGAAATTATCATCTGACTGGAATAAGAACAATCAAGAAAAGACCTCAGGAAGTGCAGCTCATTTCTGATGTGATACTTGATTAATTGATCCATTTCAGACATCTAAGTAGTACAGAAGGTTTTTGTTGAAACAAGAAACATCATTATAGTGAATAAAACACTGGCCAATTTGCTTTTTTTCACAAAACTAAGTTTCCAAAAGAACTCCCCAGCTTCCATTAGCAAGAGTACATCTAGTATATCATAATCTATAAGAATAGCAGAGAGGGTATGGATATTGGAGCCCTACCCAAGTCAATGGCAAAACTCCCAACTTCAGTACAAATAAGACTTTGCAGCTGAAACACAAGTAACAATAACAAAGATCCACAAGATCCATTCACATTTTTATATACATTTTCAATGTACTTATACACAAATAGCTGCTGAACCTGAAAAAAACATTTAGCTAAATTAGCCCATGCAGATGTCTCAGATCACAGAATCACAGAATTAGTAAGGTTGGAAAAGACCATAGAGATCATAGAGTCCAACCTATCACCTGTTACCTAACCTGTTGCCATCCTGCTACCACGTAATAACGGCCACATGCATGCTTGTGGAGTGATTATAGTCCATGTCTCAGGAAGTCTTACAAATTCTCATTTTACTGATGGGCTTGTAAGCCAGCACCACAAAATCATTAACCTTAACAAAATCATTAATTCATTGAGGGGCACTCAGGTACTACTCTGAAGTGAGTAGGCTGCTGGAAATGCTAGATCCAGCTCAATCTCAGCTTCTAGTGATTCCTCAAAATGGATATTACCCAAGTTCTGTGAAATCTCCCTCTCTGCACCTGCTCCCATAGATACAGCACAGCGATGCAAACGAAAATTATAATGAGTTGAGTTTTTACCTGCCCGAGTTCAGTTGGCAAAGGCAGTACATTAGGCAGATGATAAAATTATTATTTGAGTTGTAAGTTGCAAAAATGATGTCCCACTGCTCCTGCAGGACATTCAGAGTGTTCAGGACATTAAACTGTTCAGGCAGTGATAGTTGTGGTCTGGATAGGCAGTTTAGGATGGCTCTGTTTAAACAGCTGTACAGGGCATTGAGGAAAACTTCCTTCTGAGAAACTGAGCTTTCCAAGACCTGTGAAAACACCAAAAGGCAGAGTACTTGGCTTGCTCAAAGAACTCCCTCCCGTACTCTCCCAGATACGTACTTCCCATTTTATTTAAGCTGCTGCAAACTTATTTCAGCAAAATTCCCCTAAACTACCTTTTAGATACAAATTCAACTTTTCTGTATTCCTGTTGAAGTCCCGAGAATTGTGGAAGGGGTTAACTATTCCTGTTCGGCAACACGTACATAGCCAATAGACAGAGGCACAAAAGAGTGGCACAAAACTATCCCTTCTTTATGCTGCACCATCCACAGTCATACCTTGCACATTCACACTTCCAGATTAGCTTTTTTGCATCCTCGTGGGTTTTTTCCAGTGAAAACTCTGATTATTCGCAGAGCTTCCCAGTCCACACATATGCAGTACCTCTTCTTCATTGAGGGGCACCATGGCACTCCCCCGTGCAGGGTATGGGGGTAGCACCTCTTGCTGGCTTGGGGACTGCCAAGAGATCTCTGCCTTATGACTTTTGGGCAGATTACATGCCAGGGAAGGTTTATAACAATGTGCCAATGGCTTATTACAGCTGCTTATTCTGGGTCAGCCACTCTCCCTCTGCAGCTTGCAGGGACCCCTGTGGGACCACCCCCATCTCCTCCACCAGCCATGTGGCTGCCCTCACCATCCCTGCAGCTCACAGGGATGCCCACACCATGTCCACCAGCTGCCTGGCCACCCACACCCACACCTCTTGCAGGGCCATGCTTGGTTTAGAATTAGAGTTAGCTAGCCCTAACCCTAACCCAGCTGGCGGAGGTGGTAAGAGGGGTCCTCGCAAGCCACAGCAGGGGCAGCAGTCCTACAGCTGGTGCAGGGGACAGGGGAGGCCCAGTGAGCTGCAGCCCCATGAGCCCTGGGGGGTGTAGGAACTGTGCCGCCACTGCAGTGGTGGCGAATGCTGGGGACTTCCCGCAGCAGCAGTGGGTGGCAGAGAACCCCACAGATTCCCATGAGGCTCTGCAGGTGGGGAGGGCTCAGAAGGCATTCCTTTTTCTTTCCTGACCCGTCCAAGACCCAGGAGAAGACCTGAACCCCTGTGATTTCCAAGGTATTACTGTATTTCCAATATCATTTAGAGTCCTTATGTGCTCATGCAAGAAACAATAACAGGCACCAAATGAATTACAGCCATCTTTTTGAGAATTGCTCTATCACAACTTCAGTGTGAAACAGCATGTTACAACATCTTGATAACAGCTGCAGGGGGAAATAGAAATCATGTGACTCACCCACATAATCTGTTTGGCAGTGAAGATCAGGATTTCCTTGGGGTCAGCAGCAAACATTCTGCTACTCAGCTTCTCAACCAACTTCTGAACAAAATAAGCAATATTCATCATGGATACAGGGGCAGCTGGTTCTGAAGTACCATGAGGATCACTGCTCCCTGGAGAGGATACAAAAAGGTTGATTATTTCAAAAGAAGCTGAAATGAAAAAAATGTAAGGCTACCAGAGCTGAGAAAGAACAGTATCATGTCATAAAGTCTCAGAGTTGGGGAATGTCTAAGAAAACACTAGGTCTAACAGAACCTTACTCAGACTGGAAACAACAGCTGCATTTTAAGGACGGACTCAATCTCACTAAAATACTGTAATGAAGGACCAGTCCAACTAATAACTCAGAAAAGAGAGCCATAAACACTCAAGGATAAACCTAGGTTTCTTTTTAAGTACTCTCTTTTTAACATTCAGAATCTGTTCTCAAAAAGAGAGAAAAAAAATACAAAACTACAAAAATTCAGGCAAGCAAGAAAGAACCTGCCGAATTGGACTGTTGTCCTAGCTATTGTTTTCAAAGCTTTCTAGCAATAACACCTACATCCTAAATATCAACTAGTTAATAATCTGATTTCTCACCACTGACCTCTTGGTCTTGTTTTCCCCTCGCCCTGGCTGATAACATGGAAGACATGCATAGCAGACAGCAAAACTTTTGTCTGAAAATGTCTCTTCTGCTCACTGGTGGCATCTTCAGGAGAAGCCTATATAGCGACAGTATGCATATTAATAAACCAGGAAAACAAACTCAAATTAACTTTCAGCAAGAGTGCAAGTGCGGACAGCTACATCAACAGATGAGATGGCAAAACTTCATATTCCAGTTGGAAAACCAGGAAATCTTACACAGGACTACATCTAGCTGATAGCCAGCACAGTTGCCCTCTGCACACTGAACAGAAATAAGGTTTTGCAAAGGGACAGAATGTAGGTTCACAGGTGGTTCCTAAGATCTCTTGTCCTCAGGGATCTTCAGCTCCATTTAGCAGGCTCAGCATTCAGACATTCAGAAGGCCATGTTCTGTTTTAACTGTACTGAACCTTGGGACATTACTGTATAAACCTTAAGGGAACTGTTGTTCCACAAGGTGATTTAACTCATGAAAATTGCAGTCAAGCTCTTGTTCATTACTATTTGTATTAGTAAGCAAAGACTGCATCAAAACTCACATCTGGGACACCAGTACTATCAAAAATTTGGAGCTGAAGCATGAATTTTTAATTTTCCCTTTCTTCACTCTACTCCAACTCTTTCAAGTACTTTGAGTGATTGAAATCCATAATCCAGACTCAGCTGCTAGAGCTTGTAATAATCTATACTTAAAGTGGAGATAGGTTTTTTGTTTTATTTGAGAACTGAGATTTTATTATCTAAAAAATCAGTACACAGGATACTCTATATGAAATATTCTGCTCTCAACAAATTCAAGGGCTGTTCTAATGATAAGCAGGTATCATTACAGGTATTACTAAGGAAAAAGAAAATTTTTCATGCCTTTTTCAATATTAACCATTGCCTGAAAAATGTCTTTTCTGTTTCCTATAGGCAGCAGTTTCTTAGTTCACACTAATGCAGAGGAGGAAGAAAAGTCCTTTCCTTTTATCACTGTTAGCACCTTTTTCACTAGGCCACTAGCAGGATACATCCTGCCCTTCAACCCCCAGTGCAAGGTAGAGCAGCAAAGCCTGATAACAGAAACCTCAAGAAGCAGCTCAAGTGGATGCCCTTGTTTGTTTGCTGGGACGTTGAGAAGACTGTCCATCAGGAGAACTTGCACAAAATCCCACACTTGTTTCTTGGCAGGATGCGGTAGGAGTGGGAGGGAGGAGGGATCAACACAGCCTTTCCCTTCAGCAATGGCTGGACCATCAGGAGTCAAAAGGCCTTCAGACCCTCCCTGTGGAAGGGGACAGCAATACATTCTAAGTCATATCTCTTAAATTGATTTTTTCTCCTAGTGACTTATGTCCAATCTTAAGGGTTTGCGCTGGCTCATATACATGTACCTTGGGTGGTCCTGAATGAAAAGCAACCATAGCCAAAGTTTTCAAGAAGTCAGGACAGTGCCACACAGGGTCCTGAGTATAACTGTGATAGATCAAGCACAGGAACTGGATAACATTCCCTGGATAGGCAATCTCCCAGGAGGCATCTGCATCTGCAATAGGCTGAACACAAACAAATGTGTGTCTGGTCAAAGCAAACACACATTACTCGCATTCATATAAGCTCATATTTGTTCCTTTGTTAGGTACTCCAAAGTAAATAAGACGTGGTCACAGAGAAGTCAGGCAAGGCAGAAGCAGCCAACTCTTACCTTGCAGATTGAAGATACACCCAACCAGAAAGGTAGCATATCCTCATCAGCAAGAATGAAAAAAAAATAGTACTATTTTGGGTGAGATCAGTCCCTCTATTCAAAAGTTTTTAAACATGAGCCCATCACACCATCTGCTACATAACCAGGGCAATAGCTGTTCTGACCCTTTGAACTCTGTGCTCATTGTTATGTTCAGTGCTGCCCTGAGAGGGCAGAAGAGGACTAGGGATTACAAGTAAAGTCTGCACTGATACCTGTAACACTTGGGCCGGTTATTCTGCCATTCACACTGCACTGTCCTTGCAAGAAAACACTTACCTTGTCCACAGTAACTCTAACCATTTCCAGCAGTAAAACAGCTGCCTCTGCACACAACCCGATTTTGAGCACATTCTCTGTAAGGTGGTGCTGCAATATCCACTGCAACATAGACTCAAGATCTTTCTACACAGGAGGAGAGATATTTCATTAAGAGATGGGAATTACATACATAATTTTTAAAATATGAATGACTAATTTTTATTATAACAAAAACCAACTAGGATTAACTTGCCCGAGAATCCTCTTATGGAGGAGAGCACAAAATACCAAAGTAGTTAAGGCAATAGTGGCTCCAGATGCTTGTCAGCTATTTTTTCATACCTTGACTGCTTCAGGTGGTTCAGAATGCGGAGTTGCCAGAAAGAGCTCTGACACAAGCAAGTAGATTTCAGGGATGTGGACGTGATCAGTCAAACATCTTTGCAACACAGAAAACCCAAAAATCAAGTAGTAGCCATTGTCAGGCACTGGAGGATGAGTTTTTAAATTATCTTTAAAGGAAAAGAAAAGGAAAGAGTCTAAAAATAAGTGTCATATCAGAGGAAGGACAGAACATCAATTTCATTTGTTTCTGTCCCAGGCCACTCAGTAATCTACTAGGCTGCAATATCAACTGCTTGAAAAACTTCCTCAGACTAGCAGATAACAGTTTGTCCCACTACTATCACTTTTTTTTTCTACATGAGATTGTCCCTAAATTATTCTTCTTCCTTTCTCCGAACCACAGGTCTATTATCAAAAAGCAAGACAAACAAATCTTAAAGAAACAGAAGACTTCAGAGCACAAGCTGGCGCCTGAACACTTCACAGGCTTATCAACCAGTCTGATTTTATGCAACACAAAACATCCATCTCCCTGCAAGTGCCAATTTCCATTTTTCAGCACAGAAATGCTGAAGCACAAGGACAAGCTTGCCCTAGAACGTAATTTCAATTCTTGGTCCACTGAGATCAGAGGGAATTCTACCATGTACTTCAGAGATCTTCTATCACTGAGCTGGATCAAGGCAGTGCTTTGGGAACAATACATACCCATTAGAATACTCAACCCTGCAGAGCTGTTTTCCAGCCAGCGCCCAGCCACTATCCCCTCTTTGAATTTGTTCAGCAACAAACGATTGTGGAGGAAGCACAGAAGCAGCTTGATTCCTAGCACAACTGTGCTGGAGTGCAGGTATCTCTGTGTAAACAGCAGAAACCAGTCTGGCCCCAGTGCCAAAAATGTATTTTCTTTTTCCCTAGGACAAAGAGGTAAATGAAAATATATGGAAGGAGACATGGAGTCAGAAAGGAGATTTTATTTAAAATTATCTCTAAGTGATTTAGAAGCTCAAGTTTCTCTAGAAAAAAAACTCATTAAACGAGTACCACAACACACAATCACAAAGCTTTAGTAATATGTACTCATCCACACCGATGAAGTCTTAATTTCTGCTAAATCCTTTTATTACTGTCAGACAAAAAAGTTCATTACTATGAAGCTACTTCTGAGAGTGTATGTCAATAACTGAACAAACTACATGAGACTAAATGTGTCAACCTATGAAATTTTAAATTATCATTTGGATTTTTAAGTCCAAGATATATTATCTAATGAAAATGCAGTTACAGCAGCCAGCACTGTGAAATCTGCCTTTCAGTTACAAGGTAGAACTGTAGTAACTGCATGCTCCTGGTTATGATAAATTGTTGCAAGTAATCCCACATTAAATTGAATTAATTTTCAGAGGCAGGTGGCATTTCTTCAATGAAATGCAGAAGAAACATCAATATCCAAGGTCCTCCTTCACAGTATTTTCTGAAAATGTAAACCTTTTTCCAAAATGGACATCAGATGTGTGATCAGACCACACAGGTCTGATCACAGATAAATCACTGACAAAAAACATAGTTCTGAATCCAGTGTGCTCTTACTATTTTGTTGAGATTCAAATACAACCAGTGTGCTTAGCCCCGGTCAAGCACCGGCAAGAAGACACTTACCTATAATAGGCGTTCTACTTACTCAGAGGACAGATGAAGTTTGTCTGAGTGCATTACATCTAACAGCATCTTCAATAACTGGTTTCGAAGCCAGATTGTCTTTCCAGATGTTTGGCTTAAGGCTACAAATATCAGAAAGCAATAAAGAAAAATGAAGAGACAAAACACATGTTTCATTGCTTTGACGAACAACTTTGCACTAAATTAGCCCAGTGGAAGTACTAATATCAGGTTTTTTTGTAAAGTAAAAGGAAGCAGGCATCAAATTTTAGACATAAAAGTTCCAGATAATGTTAGATACAGCCAGGGCTTACATTGTCAAAGTCCTCTCTTTAGGGTTATTTAAAACTCATTCAGACTATATGTTCAACAAGAAGCAATCTGAGGTTAACTAGAGAGAGAAATGTAAATAGGCAATATGACTTGTATTGCCTAGCTGTGATATCTAGATATATGAACCACATTATCAGCATCTCCTTAATATGATCTAGTGTTTAGAGGTGCAATAAAAGCCAACTGACTGGATGTTCCCCTACATAAACCTGACATAAATACACAGATAGTTTAAAAGGTGCAGAGTTCCACATTAATATTTGCTACAACTAGAGTGCAGCAAAGTGTTCATAGACACTCCAGGATGCCCAATGAAATTATTCCTTGTAACAGCACAATAGATTAGTTTGGGGACAATTTCAATTTAATGCTCTTCCTCTTAGTGTGTATCTGAAATCCAACACTCTGGATGCTCTGGATAATGCAGCCCAAGTACTGCTGGCCTATTAGCAGATAAGACCAAAAGGGTCACCTCAGCACAGCCTGTCCCTCTCCATACGAAGTCATTTGAATTGTGGCTCTTACTGCCACAGGTGACAGAAGTACTGTGTTACATTTATAGTTCATTAAGCCCTGGGGAAGCAGGGAAATACTGCAGCCATCTACAACAACACATACATCAAGATTGCTCCTTACCTTCGCTGGGCATTTCAGCCACACTATCCAGGCAAATCTGATTTTCATCCACAGAAGAAGGTTTCAAGGTATAAACAAGGAATAATCCAATCCTTGCAGAGAAAAGGAAGGCAATTTTGGTTGGCAGAAAGACATTAAATTAATTACTTGGAGATTACATGCAAATTTCAGTACTCATCAATAACAACCATTGGAAAATCTAGTCACTGCAGAAATAGGAATGGAAAGTTCATGAAGTAGGAAGCAAATTAAGAGGTCATCCATCTACAAATCCAAGTAAAATATATTCTGCTATGGAAGCATTTTCTGTATCTATTTTAAAGGTCTTTCACCATGACAAAAGCAATACTGGACTTAAGCACTCAATTCATACAAGATTCTGAGCTACCTTTGGCATTCAGATATCACTGTTATCACTATTCAGTTTCCAAGCACATAGAGAAGAGCAGAGGAACCTTAGCAGGTACTCAGGGAGAAGGACTGGCAACCACTTTTCACCTGTAGTATGCTTTAACACCTGACCTGGTTCTAAGCATTAAAAGATTAATGTGATATACACACTTAGTGAAAGTGTGCAACCTTGTCCTGCCGACAAGAAATGCGTTTCATAAGGGACAGAGCACCAGCAGAAACTCCAGCACCTTTCAGTGCTACTGAGAGCCTGTCACAGTCTCTGCTGTCCTGGAGCTAGAAGTATAAGAACTGTTTCTGTCCACTCAGCACTCATGGGCCTGACAACCAGTCAAATTACCAGGTAATCAAAAATCATAATATTTTAAGAAAAACGCTCATTCACACCCTTTACAGCTTGGCAAATTTGACATACTATATCCACTACTCTCACCTGTATGAAAAAAAAAATAGGCTACCTTATACAAGTACATGATAGGAACATACATGCAGGTAATACACATCACTAAAAGAGTGGCAAGCAGCAAGTTCACATACTAACTTACTCCACAGTTAACTGTTTGAAGTGCTCATACTCTTCAACAGAGCTAAAAACTCACTGCAGAGACCACAAATTTAACATGCAACTAACTCTGTTTCTACATTTCGTTAAAAACAGAGCTTTGGAAACAGAGCTGCCCTTTGTGCAATGCAGTTCCCTGGAGTTAGGTAGACAGCACATATGTGGACCTTCCCCAGTCCATAGGGTACAGGTTGATGCAGGTACGTCGGGAATATAAAATGAAGTGGTGATTACGTTCTGTGAAGAACAAATGAGGATTTAAATTCTTGGCTTTGTGAAATCCTCACTAACATAAATGACAGAAATTCAAGAACAAAAGGGATTGTTAGGATAATAAGCCAAATGAACAGGACAGAAAACCACTTTAATATAGTGGCAAGTGTCCCTGCCTCTTATGTGGGAGACTGGGGTTTAATTCCCCGCCGGGGAGACAGCAGTGCCATTTAAGAGTTGGACTCAATGATCTTTGTGGGTCCGTTCCAACTCAGAATATTCTGTGTGATTTTCTGTGTGTGATTAGGTGGGTAGTTCATTGGAGCCAAGTAATGCTTTAGGAGCACAGTTTTAATGAAATCAAATATTAAGCACAGCTTTTGAGTAGTTCCAGGCATACTTGCAGAACTGTTTGTGCCACCATTGTAAGGGTCATCACTCAACACATCTTCACGCAAAAGGACTGGACTGAATGAAGGCATGAAAAAGTTTTCTACCAGTGGGGACCCTGCAGTTGCCAAAGATCTAGTGTTCTACCAAAAGGAAGTGGGGGAAGCTCTACTATCAAGCTCCCTCCAACACTAGCGGGGGTATAGCTCATCTGCGATCTGAGGAAAATCTATAGACTTGAAGGTTACCTGAGAACATCCCTTGTATTGAAGTATCCTTGCAACAGATGGAAGAGAATAGTGCAGGCCACAGTGACCTTGGAGTTACTGATTTCAGGATCATTGAAAAGGAAAACAAGCTTGGGCACCATTAGCACCTCATAGGCAATTGCAACATTCTGAGGTCCAACTCTGTAAAAAAGCACAAGGACTATTAAAAGCTTTTACTGAGCAGAACCAAATTTGCCATGTTTCAGCTAAAAGGATTCTCAGGTTGCACTGATACTTTGAAATGTTGTAAGTGCAACATTAGAAGGCAAAGGTGCAAACACTGTCAGGGGAATTGACATGTCAGTGATGGAGATCCGAAGATTACTTTGTGTTCTACCCTTCTCCTCTGCCCTCTACTCCAGAAACTGTTGCATTTCAACAAGTTCAAAGACATCATTATTGAATTTTCAAGCAGTGAGTTGGTGCTAATAAATGTTATTCCTGTAAAACTCAGCAAGGGACACCAGACATCTCTGCATAAGCCTTTCTTCTACCAAAAAGAAGGAATGTAGCTTAATCAGCCACCCTGCCATGCAATATCTCTTTAGATACAACTAACTCTAGTTCAGATAATCAAGAAAGTATATCCTCAAAAAAAAAGTTTTGCAGTTGTGTTTTGATTTTAAACACAACCTCAATTATATACTTCTAAAAATTTTCATACTCAAGTTTCATACTCAAAACATCCATCTGCGGAATCAAACAATATATTTCTCCTCTACAGCAGACATTTAAACTTTCATTGTACAGCAGTGGTTGCATGTGAACTAGGTCACCAGGTGTCTTTGCCCAGTCTGGCCCCAAAGTCATCTCAGGGGCTGATCAAATCACTAACTCCAGGCTTGGAAGCAAAATACAGGAATGATTCACTCCCATAGTCCACTGATTACAACTAGGATTGGACCCTTCATATCCACATCACAGTTACAGCTTCAAGTTACAGATGAGCTTGTCCCACAGGTTTCTGATTCAAATACTAGTTTGTATACCTGGAGGACTGCAAGATCTCCACAAGATGGGAAAGAAGAGCAAGGTCAAGGTTTTCTGGAGCTTTCATCCAAAGCTGAAAGACAAAGAAAAGCAGAGGTTTTACTGCCTGGCTGAGCAGACAGAACAGGACCTCTCAGACTGTGGCAGAGAAATAGTTAGGAGGAGTTTGGGGAGGATAACACCAAAAACTTTCAGTGTTTCTGCAATACAACCAGCAGGCATAGGGAAATCCCTGCCAGTGTGCAGAGCTGTTGCACCAGAGCTTGCCCTGAGGAGCAGGTCTAGGAGTGCTCCTGTAGATCTGGGGAGCTACCAACTCTCCAGCTGAACCACAGTGTGGAAAAGTGCAACACACTACCGCATCCCGGATACTGGACGCAGGAGGGGCTATGAAAATCCAAACCTCATACTATAAAACCATCCTTAATACGGTCAAACCCACAAAGTAATATCAATAGTTTTACCTCAAAGTTGCAGAGCACATACTGGAATGCACTATAATTCTTGATGAGGGAAGACTCAAAGCCAAGCTCAGCTGTGCCCACTAAGGAGAACATTAACTGTAAAATCCTGTTGTTTAACAGCTGTGTCTTCCTCTTCAACAGATAGGACAGCAACTGAAAAAAGAAGACTAGATAAGTACTCGCTGAGTATAAATCTGCACTTATAAGCAAATATAATGCTATTTTTTAATTCAAGACAAACACATGGTTTACTCAGCTGTAGTAGACATGCACACATACATTTTGTATAAGCATCATGAAGAAAGTGAGGATTTCAGCCCAGACACAAAATTTTGTGCAGTAAGCAAAAGGGTAATTTTCACAGGAGATTGACAACTTTGGGGCCTTGGACAGGAGCAAAATACATGGCATGTTATGTTGAATGGAATTTTTAAAAAAATCAACATACAAGTATAACTGTAAATAACGACAGTAGGGTTTTTATACTATTCACGAATGTATTCTTAGTTGCTTGCAAATGGTGTTAATTTAAAAAATATTGATGTTGTCCTCTCCAAATGAAAGACATTTGTGAAACATTGCCAGTTTCTCAACAGAGCTTTTGATTGTCCAATGATTTCCCAATACTGTAAGGAGAACATTTAGAAAGCCACTACATTTTGAACAGGTTGGGAAGAATAGACATTAATTTGAAAATACATAAAGACGATGTTTATTGTCTTTAAACATTGGCTGTTAAAAACTCCCCAACAATTTCAGACCTCCAAACAAAAGAAAAACCACCCCATTGCAATATGGTGATCAGTCATATTGACAGATAGACAAATAGAACACTACTTAGCATATCTTTATATATTTAGCTCATACACAATGTAATGGCTAGCACTCACAAGAAAGGATTGGGCAAGCAATATCTAAGTAGGATAAATATATTCATATGAACCATGATCAATTTATGAACAATTTGCAAGTTGGGAAAATGGAAAATTTGTAATAAATCATTCATGAAGCCATAATGTTTAGAGCCTTGTTTGGAACCTTCTATGTTAAAAAGTCTTCCCTGTTCCCTTACAGTTTTCTGCTTAGCCTACACAGCATAAGATAAGTGATACTAAACTGAAGTACTGTGTGCACTTCTGGTCTCCCCAGTTTAAGAAGGATGTTGAGCTGCTTGAGAGGGTCCAGAGAACAGCGACAAGGATTGTGAAAGGACTGGAGGACAAGCCCTATGGGGAGCGACTATGGGAACTGGGGTTGTTCAGCCTGGAGAAGAGGAGGCTCAGAGGTGACCTCATTGCTATTTACAACTAGCTAGGGAGGCTGCCGCCAGGCAGGTGCGGACCTCTTCTTTCAGGCTGACGACACCAGAACGAGAGGACATGGCCTCAAGCGACGCCAGGGGAGGTTTAGACTGAATGTTAGGAAGAGGTTTCTCACAGAGAGAGTGATCTCTCAGTGGAATGGACTGCCCAGGGAGGTGGTGGAGTCGCTATCCCTGGAGGCGTTTAAGAGAAGACTCGATGAGGAGCTTAGTGACATGGTCTAGGTGAGGGGTGTTGGGCTGGATGGTCCTGTGGGCCTCTCCTGGCTTGGAGTGACCTGTGCACCTGTGAGGGATCTAGGTTTATGTTTACTACTCTGGGGTGTGTTCGGTCTCTGTATGGGCGTTAGCTGGTGAGTTGGACTAGATGATCCTTGTGGGTCCCTTCCAACTCATAGTATTCTGTGATTCATACTTGACCCTCAATCCACCCAATATTATATATGTAGATGTTACAACTAAGACTCTCTGCACAGATTTCAGGTTTAAAAGACTGGGACAAACTTAATTTCATTTATTAGGTCTGTCCAAAATTTCATTCAGATGGTACTTTTTTATATCAGCCCAATTCCTAATACAGTGAAGACCGAGCCATAGGAATCAATTTTTCAGCCCTACACTGGGCAGAGTGTAAAGAGCAATCTTCAGCTGTATGAGCCAAGGGGAAGAAGAAAACCTATCTGAGAAGTGGTCTTTTGTGGGAGGGATCAAGTGTGTTGGTGAAAGGCAAAGGGTGGGTCAGTCACAAATCTGCACTGGCTTATTTAGCTTATTAGATCAATTCTGATCAAGAGGCATCTGTCCTCACCTTCCCTTCAGCAGGAATACTATTACATAGGATCCAGAGATTGTAAGCATGGGATGTAGAGCACTATCCAATATTCCCCTCTTAAAGATCTTGTAACTTAAAGTTCCAACCATAAGTGCCTATAGGCAGGATATGTTTGGTTCATGGCCATTGATAGGTTTCAGGATAAGGTTCTCCATGGGAAAGATTATAACCAGAATGAATGAACAAGAGTGTTTACCTGGTATCCATGCATGTGCCTCATCAGTTTTTCACTCAATGGGTTAGTGTTCAGGATGGAGATCAGGAGTTTGACAGCTGCATACATGGTGTGGTCATCACGGGCCATAGCAATTAGACCCAGGAGAATGGCAGGGCCTCCAATGAAGTTCAAGCTGCTAGCTGCTGGAGAGGACTGGAACACTCGTATCCCTAGAAAATTGCAGTGTTACTCTACCAGGAAGTTACATGGACTAAATCTGCTATTGAACAGAGAACAGCTCCACTCTTAAGAAAATATTAATTACTAAGACATAGTGCATTTACCATATTGGCCCACAGCAACTGACCCAATAGTGCGCAAGGAGCCTGAGAGGTGTCCAGCAATATTCTTAGCTAGGAATATTGGAGTTGAACTGTCCCGGGAGTTAATCCCAATCTAAAACAGATAAAAGATATTCCAAGAAAAACCTTGGTAGTACTGGGTAGAAAAAGTAACACATGTTCTAGTAATCTAATTAGATTATTTTATTACCATATTTTTTCATTACAAGTTGATTGTTAGGACAAACGTTAATCCACATACAACATCCCACAATCTCATTACTTTCATGTCAGTAGACCTGGGATTAGTGAGAGTGATAGAATAGCATGTGAAAATCCTTGTGAAGACATTAAGGAAACACAGACTGAAACAAACCATTAGAAGACCTAAAAACTATAGGTTCTCTTCTTGTTTCAAGACATGCTTTTAATATTGCATTCACACTGTCCAATCTATTCCTTTCCACATATGAAAATTAACTCATGATTAGACTGAAGTTAAGGAATGGCAAGAGAAGCTCAAGAAAAAGTCACTGAAGGTACAGAACTAAGATAGTCTCAAACTTTGTTCTAGGAAATTGATCAGAAACAAGAGAAAACTCATTTAAGACAAGGGAAATCTGTGACCTCTTTGGCAATCAGCCGGCCATCCACTTCATTGTAGGAGCTCTTTATATCTTGGACTGTAGTGAGAGTTGAGCATACGGCATTGATTCCAAAAGAAATCTTCTCTTCTGCCACCAGAGGTGCAGTATTACGACCTCTGTACTGTTCCTCACCTAAAACAAGATAGACGCTGAAAGTCTGAAGGAACTTTGCATGCTCAATGTGTGAGACAGCAGTGAGTCAGAGAAAAAATACCTGAAGGAAAATTAATTTTAGAAAATTTTTATTTTGACTGAGCTATAGCGAGAAAAAAGCCCTCACCCTCTGCAATACAGTCCATGGCAGCTTGCCAGCATAAGCACCAACAGCAGATGCGCTTGGCTGCGTTCTCTGGCTACTGCTTTGTCTGGATTCTACATCCTCTCACAGTATCTCATGAAGCTCAGAAAAGTCCCGAATAAACCTTTTTCTGTACATACAATATAAACAAACTTTCTAGACATAGAAAACATTTCAGAGGCCTTCCATGTTACCAGGAGCTTTATCAGAATTACTAGGAGCAAGGATTCTTGTGGAAAAAGGAGAGAAGCAAAAATTCAGAGCTGCCAACTCACAACATGTGGGAAGCTTCCCAAAAGTACCAGATTCAGCAGTTTGAGGACAATGTGAAATTCTCATACGTATTTCTTTAAAGAATTTTCTAGTCCTAATGACAGTTGGAAAAACCATACGTACCTTTATTTTTTAAAAAATACCAACTCTGTATTTTTGACAATTTTACCAGCTCAAAAAATCAATTGATTTATGAGACTGTTTCCTAGTGCTAGTGACACAGGCCTTTTAGGCAAAAAATTAGTACATATTCCACATGAAGATTAACCATAAGTAAATGCCTCAAGACTATGCCACCTATTTCCCTTCCAGCAGGACATATTTTTTGGGCTAAGCCTCCTCATAACTGCTGCTGATTAATGAGAAGCAATGAAACAGTGATGAGTGGGGACACAACACTCCTGAAGCAATTCACACTGGTGTTCGTAACAAGGTCACAATTCCATTTTAAGGAATAAACCATAATATTTTGGAGGAGTATGTTGAAACTTTAAGGTCAAAATTTCCAAAATTTCTTGTAGGTCTTTTGATGGAATAGGGAGAGTGAGGAAAGAGAGGGAAATCATTTTACAGTTATGAAATCACAGCTTGAATATTGCCCTGTGATTTCCCTGCATTAGGGCATCTCTGGAGTTAGATGGCCACAATCAATGGTTAAAATCCATCTGCGAAGAACTGCGCAGGGAACAACACTCCAGACCTCATGCAGACTCAGTGCTTCAAAACCCACATCCTTCTGACTTCTATAGATATTGTTTTTATTTCAGAGCTTTACTTTGATATGATTTCTCTTTCAGCAGCCCCCTCCTCATGCTTGACTTGCAGATTTTATGCATAGATAGACAGTTTTCTAAAGGAATATTTTCAGACAGTCTTCACTTTATTTAGACTGCAGCATCACCAGGTAGGATTATTCTGCTCTTTTCACATGAGACATGACCATCCCATGTAATCCCAAGCTATAGTAGAGAGGTGAATGCACTACTTGTTGAATAAATAGTAATCAATAACTGAAATGTTTGTCTGCTTGTTTAATAACAGAAGCTAGCAGTATACTTTGGTTAAAAAGCCTCTTTATTAAATGCAATATAACTTACTCCCTTACCCCTCTCCCCCTGTGCCCTCTCCTACTCTGCTGGCATCTGCAGTTAAACTAAACACTACTTCTGGTTGTGTGGGTTTGTGTTTTGTTTTTTTTTTTTCCTGTAGTACTGTAAGTGCAAAATGTCTTAGTTAAAGCTGATGCTTTAATGCTTGACCAACAGAAATCACAATCTTGCAACTCATTATATGTTATTCCTCTTTATTCTCCATCTCTCTCTGCTGCTTTATTCTCCATCTCTCTCTGCTGCCCTTCTTTTTCTGCCCCATTCACAGTGCCTTACAAGATCCTCAGGTATCTTGCTACAATCCTGTACAATACTCAGCAGTGCAGTTTTCCACTTTTAGAGTGAGCTCTAGACACAGATGGAACACTAATAGCAGATGATAATAAAAGGAGCATTATCCTGACAAAAAATACAGTGTTATATATGAGAATTATCACATACCTTGAAGTTGTACTGCTTGGAAATTGCTACAATACTGTGGGCCAAGCTTAATAATCACCTCCAAGGTTTCCACAGAGATGGCTTCTTCAAACAAGTATGTAGGGCCAAGGCGCCAGGTCAAGGACGACTTCTGTTTCCAAATTCGAGGAGTAGCTATGTACCCATAGACATCAATAAAGGCAGAGGGCTCCATGGAAATACAGCTACCTGGTAAGGGCTGGAGATACTGCATCTACAACAGAGAAAGAATTTACTAAGGGTACCCAACACATCCAGGATGGATTAGGAGACTGTCCCACCACTTCTTTTCTCAGTGATGTCTCAGTCAGTTGTGCAACACAATTATTAACTACTGCTTAGCAACTGGACTTTGAGAAGTACTGTCAACATAAGCATTTTGGAATGTTCAAGCCAATTTTTTGTTCAAAAAACACAGTAAAGATAATTTCAAGTATTGGCAAAGGAAAACCCTATCTTGACCTCAGACTTATTTTTCCTGTTCTAAACTTCATAAGTAAGACTGTGACTTCTAAACACAGAAAGACAAGTTACAGATCACACTTTGTGCTAGCACCTAGAGAATAAGCAGTCTTTCAAGAGTGTAGAGTATCCAAGTGCATCGGTTAGCTTCATTAAAGCTAACGTCGTTTAGGGAGCAAGGCCATCTAATTTTGGTATAAAAATATGGATTTGGCCTCCTAAATTGATTTTGTTATTTCATTTAAATGTAGACAACTCTAATAGTAAAAGGAATTTTTTAGTAGAGAGAAACTATTGTATGCTTCAGGGCTTAGCCCTATCTTTAACAATTTGCAGTTAGTGTGACAGACTTCTAGCATTTACTGATCTCTGACAGGGCTGGTCAATATTAAGAGACAGGATTTGATACTTGAGCGAACAAATATTAGACTTCATGCAATGCAGTAACACCAGTCCCTACCCCCAGCTCCGCAACCAAAACCAGCCTTTGGTACTGTTAACAACCTTTGTGTATTTCTAATTTCTTAGGCAAACTTTTCATCACTATACATATAAAGTTGAAGAGTTGAATCATGTCAGAGACCCCAGCACTGGGATAATCTTTTATTTACTAAGGGCTTCTTTTATTTACATGAGCTATTTCACTGTACGTTAAACACACTGGCTATGAATTCTTTAATCAATTGCAGCGTTTAGGCCTAGTTTTATTGACGACTTTCAGTCTCATTTGAAGGAAGGCAAATTAAATTAAATTTTCATTCTTGAAAAGGATATAGGTCCCAAAAGACATTTAGAAGATGAATCATTTTTCTCAAGTATGTGAAAGTAAATATTTGGAAATTAAACAGGTTGCATTTACAAGGGAAGTATAAAACACACAAGTGAGCTTCACATGTGTTGAGATTGAAAATCATAACCTTGGTCTCTTCCTTCTTGTTCCCATATTTCAATTCAATTAATAAAAGGATTCTACTCAGAAACAAACTCCAAAAGCCACTACACCAAACAGAGATGTAACAGAAATAGGCTACATTTTCAATACTGCCAAGCTCCAGCATTCAAAGTCCAGAAATGAGATCTCTGACATAGTTTGAGGTTAGCTTCAAAACCAGGAGAGAGATGATATTGATAATATAAACCATTCTCATTCATCTGTAGATTATGAACCCTTCAGACGCATTTGGATTGCTCTCTCCTGATATTTCATGCAACCTGAGAACTGACTGCTAAGCAACCAGGTCGCAGGAAATGGCACCTTAGGGGAAATACCAGAACACCAATATTGGCAATGAACTCACAAGATGATATCATCTCATACTAACTGACTTAGAGGAACGTCTCCAGAATGCTTAGTGTGCTAGTGGGAAAAATGCTACTGACTCATCAGCTGATTGTTCAGTGGGTGTAACAGGGAGATGACAGCTCGAAACATGACCATATAAGATGCTTGAGGGAAATTTCTCCTATCTTTGGATCCTTGCAGAAAGCTAGGCAGTCATGGAAGCTTATTGCTGTGTGATCCTTTCACTTTTCAGGCTTTCTTCAAAAGAAATAAGGAGACAACCCCCCCCACATAACTCATCACCTTTGTATGTTTTAGCCTAAATTCAAGGCATCTTGAGTTTAGGGTTCTCTGATCACACTTTAACGTGAAGTATTTTTTATTGCTGGCAACTTCTGCAAGTCCTGGGTTTAAACTTAAACATCCTCAAAATCACTAGTGAATTCAGAAAATTTTGGCCTAAGGGTAGAACTGAATTTCAGCAGCATAGCCCAGAGCTACCTGCAATCTAGGTAACCTCAACTCTCAGAGGAACGTCACCACTCAAAGTTGGCCTGGTTATCTACATGCTGAGAGGGGACAACTAGTTCCAAACATCAGTATAAGCTGAAAACATATATCTGAGAAGGAGCACAAATAAATTCTGTTTTGTAAGAATTTCTGGCTCCATTCATGCTCAGCACAGTGGCACATTGTATATGGAAATCACCATGCTTTGAGTTTCTCAGATTAATACTAAAAAGTCATATATGTATTGGGAGACAAAAATTAATAGCAATGCAAGGTAAACATCAGGCATTCTCTCTCTGAGGAGAGAATAGATCTTACCTTTGCAGAACCAAGCATTTGACCATTTATATAAGCTGATACAATGCAGTTCTTCTTTGCTTCCTTAGCAACGGTCACCGTGAGATGATGCCACTGGCCAGTGGTCAGCAGTTTACCACATCCAAACTGGACTTGCCCTGGAAATGGGGAGGGATTTAGGACCTCACCCTCAGGTTCCATAATATCTGTAACAGCAAAAACAGGTCTAAGTCAACAGGAAGTCTCTCACCTTCCCCTGTATCTGGAACACAACTATCAAACATGACAGAAAACACGACTCTTCCTGAGTGTGATTTGGTGCTACTAGGTTCAATGTCTTTAAAATAGACCCTGAAGGTTTATTATCAGGACCCAAGACCTGCACAACACTCAAGGTCCCTTCAGGGTACAATGTACCACCCTCCAAAAGAATACTTTCTGGCTGCCTCGATACTGCAAAACTAGATTGAACTAGGACAAAGCCAACATATTCTCCAAGAGGTGAACTCCTCAGAATAGTCACTGAGTTAGGTGGCACAGAAAAAAAACCCTCACAAATTTATGAGACTATAAAAGTGTGTGTATCAATTTTTATGCAAATAAGCAAATTGGAATTTTAACATCATCTAAGGCAATTGGAGCACTCATACAATGTCAGCAGTACATGAAAATATCCCACGTACTATTCCCACTCTCTTCCAAACCTCCTCTGCAATATTCAATCACATTTATATTTTAAGTACCTACTCTACTTGATAAGGAAAAAAGGATAAATATCACAGGGAAAAAGTGTTAACAGGCTGGCACAATGGAAAACATCCTGAAAGTAAGGAGAACTGAGCTGTTTCATTAGGAGGCTAGATCACTTCCCATATCCTGAGCCCTACTCTTCAAACTTGCCTAGTGTCACACAGAACAGGCAGTGACCAGCTAGTTCAAGCCCCATCTCCACAACTGCACATAATATAAATCACATTCAAAAGTATTACATAGAATATTGAAGGCCACAAAGTAATTTGCAATGCCTACAACAAACTTAAAACTGAAATATGGCTAAGAATTACAGTCACAACAGATGCAAGAGGAAAACTGAAGAGATAAGTCTCATGAATATCCTGAGTACTTTAAAGAAGAGGAAATTTGTTACTGAAAAATTTCAGATAATCAGAGGACACAGCACTACATCTTGACTGACAAGAGCCTTACCAAGTGGCTGGAATTCCACTTCTTCTGTGGAAATGACCAAAGAAAGGTCCTGTGGGAGGAAGCTTACAGAAAAGCAAATGAATTCTTGCTCTGTTCTTGACATGTGCCTCACAACAGTAAGGAAACGGAGTGGGTGACTGTCGTGCACCAAACCAAACTGGCTAACCAGAAACCAGCAGGAGAGCGTCAGGCCATTCGAGGGAGGGAACATCCTGGTGCCTGTAGACAGGAAACAAAAAGGCGGCAAGGAAGTTGTTTTCCTTGTGCAGTCATTAGCAAACTGCTTTTTGTTTCATTTGTAGTTCAAACCATGGAAGCACTAACATTATATTATCATGTTTCATTTCTGTTCTATTAGATCTGACTGCCTGTATTCAATATCATACAGACTGCACACGTACAAATGACCACTACATCTCCATGCTAAGGAGCTCGTTAATTAGGAAGCACTGAGCCAGAAATAAGTTCTCAAATTTCATAAAAATGCAGCAAGCAGAAGGTACAGCCATTTCCCAGCTCACCCAACAGCAGATTTTGATATCTAAGACAATCCCATTAAGTAACAGTTTCTACTTCTTCCACAGGAGATTGCCCTAAAACCTGGTGACTCTGACTTGTTTAGACTGTTTTCTTAGCAGCCTGCTTTACATTTGTACTGCTAATGTTAGTATTAATTCATCACACTGCATCTGATATTGCATTTTGCAGAGTAGTCTAAGTTACATGATTCAGAGCTGATCTGGAATATAGAAATGTTTTGAAATACATAGTTTATTTGCTGCCATTTTCAACTGTTGAATGCTTTCAGTGGGGCTGAAAAGTCAGTGCTTCCAGGAAGCTGTAGGTGAGGCAAAGTGCTTACCCGCGCCAATTCCCCCAGAGACAGATTGGTCAGCACTAGGTCCCATAACAGTGGCCAAGGTAGGGAGGTATAAACACCTACAAAGACAAGAAAGCACCCATTCATCAGAAATGTAAAACTATCCCTGATGGTCACATAAACAGACTAAGATGAAGAGAGAAGTGAATAGTTACTGTGTCCAGAGTAAGGGACTGCAGAGCAGCTAAAGAAAAAAGCAACAGCAACAATACCCATAGCCTTCCATGGACATGTCAAACTCCACAAATGATGGAGCCAATGCAGCGTTGTGTAGCTGGAAGTTTCGAGGTGATGTCATGGAGATAAGGCTCATTGCAGTCTGGAGTGCCACTGCAGATCGCTTAGATGCCCAAGGAGAGTTACTAACGGGCACAACTGTCTGAGGATCAGTTTTATTGTCCATCACCTCCTCTTCTGAACCTGCAAGATCAACACAGTGCCTAACCAAACCAATGTCTGTGACACTTTTTCCAGTCACACATGTTGCCCATATTCTGTTCATCACAACTAAGGATAGCACTGCATGCTCTTCAAATAACACATCCTCAGCAGCCTGCAGAAATCCTCAGCAATACGAAATAATATTGCACTGAATCAATTACAAAATGGGAGGCTGGCAGGAGAGATATGCTCTACAGAAATTATATCTATAACTTCTTCCCACTCATCTTCAGGCAAATCCAGATTTCACTGCTGGTAAAGAAGGTTCCCAACCCATTGGTTCCACTTTTCTTATACACAGATCATTCAATTCAATTCTGCTGTAATAGAAGAGTTACAAGCAACATGTGGGAGAGCGTTTGAAGAATGACTGCAAAGAACATAAGACTCAAATTTGTACCATGCTGGATCAGGTGTCTCATAGGCATAAGAACAGTATAAGCACCAAATACTACTATTGTAGCCTTTCATCTGCAAAATGCATTAGAGCAGAGAAAGGACTTGGATGGAAAACAGCCTGTATAAGCCAGGCAGACTACTAGGATATCCTAGGGACTATGAAAAGCAGTGCTCTTTGTTCACATCTTCATTCTATTTCCAGATATAAATCAGAGGAAAAACATGCTGCAAAACCAAAAGACACTCCCCTTCGTTTGTAGAGTACAATTAGTATTTTTAAAGATCACTTCCATGTCTGATACAGCAAATCCTGAGTCTATAATCAGCACCTAGCTTGAGCTAAGATATTAGATAGTTTGACATCTGAAGATCATTAGATCAGCTCTCAGTGCTGGTCAAGTACCACCCAACCTGGGCAAAACCCTGTATAAAACTGAAGCACAGTGAAGGTGGAGTGTGCCTGATCTTGGAACAACCTACTCAACGGCAGTTTTCTGTCACTGAGCAGGCTGTTCATTGTGTGCTTACCTGCATTAGCTGAATCACCCCCTTGACATGAAAAGACCTTGGTCTTGTTTGTGCTGACCCTGGAAGGTAGTATTGGAGAACCTCCCAACCAAAGAAATTGCCTAACATGAAAAAAAACAAAACAAAACAAAACCCCATCAAAATTAAGAAAGTAATAAAAAAAAAAAAAAGAAAACAATGAAGCCAGACATCTTGGAGTCACAGAATCACAGAATCACAGAATCACAGAAAATTTTGAGTTGGAAGGGACCCACAAGGATCATCTAGTCCAACTCACCGCCTAATACCCGTACAGCGACCAAGAGCACATCCCAGAGTATAATAACAACCTAGATGCCTCACAGTCTAGCAGGCCACTCTGAGCCGGAGGGGGCCCAGGGTCATCCAGCCCTCACCCCCCGAGTCACAGCAACTGTGCAAATACCGCTCAGACCTCTGGAGAGCAACTTTCTTATTGAATACCAAATTTTGAAGACATCCCAAATAAAATAGAAAAACATGTTTTCCATTGTAGCATCATAAATATTTGGTTCACTTTGCATTTCCCCTTCCAAGGTTTGTTTATTTTCTTCATCAATACTTTTGCATACGTAATACTAATTTTTCAGCCTGTGGATTTTTTTTTTTTGAGTTTAAGAATTTCTGTTCCATTTTGGCATAAAGGAAATACAACCTTCCACTGAATATCCAACTTCACCTGCACTCTGATAACTACACTAGGTATTAAGTACTGTATTAGGTACTCTCATACCTAGCATTTGTTAGCATTAAAGTAGAAAGGGCATCATCAAACTATAAACAACAGCAACTGAGAAACAAGACTACACTTTTTATTTCTGCATCCATCATTGATGTGGATCTGAGAAGAGAAAACCACTTTTACTCTTCTGAAAAGAGCTTCTCCATATGCATACCAGGAGAGAATAACCCTAGTTGTTTTGCAATTACAGTTGGTCCTCTTACACTTCACACCCCCTATATTGCAGCTTCGCATCTTAGCGGCATGATTTTTTAGCAATGAAGGAGGCCCCTCTTCGCAACTGAGCGGCATGCGCGACCTGCCACGCATGAATATTCAATTAGGCAGCACGAATATGCACATCAACCTGCAGAGCTGCTGCCCTCCCGGGCACGGCTGTAGCAGCTCCTCCACTTCCCCACCTGCCCCGGACACAGCCACTGCGGCAACCAATACACAGCAACACAGTGCCAAAACAGCGCCAGGGAGCCATCTGAGGGTGCGGGGCAAGTTTGCATATTAATGAGCTGCCATTCTATGCAGAAGGCAGGCTTCACAGGAGATGAATAAGATCGCAGTATCGTGATATAGGAGACCCTACTGTACTTAATTAGTTCCCTCATAAATGGCTTTAGAACCCCTGCAGAGATGAGGCAGCAGAACACTATGGACTCACACCATCTCCAGTAAATCATTTAAGCATATATCCTGTGATCAATGAGAAAGTACTATTAACTGAGGCTCCAAACAAAAGGCTGAGTCCTGCTGAATTAGAGGACTATGTGAAGCATCTAATTATTATATAAACTTTGCCAAAAAACGCACTAAAGCAAATTGTATTGAGTGCAACTATACGATACCTTAACACATCTGGCTCAATAGCCTGTGATGCAAGCTTCTCAAACACTCTTGTGAGGGGCAGATGCAGTGGATGACTCTCACTGCAGAAGGCATCCTGACAGGAAGTTATGATGGTTCTCAGCAAGCCAGATTCACACATCACCTGACGACTCTTCTCTGACTTCACCAGGGACTGGATATGACCAACCACAGCACACTGGATTTCCTGTGAAAGCTGAAATGGACACAGAAATTAAGTCAGAGGGTAGGGACTAAAACTGTGTGTGGCGACTGATTTATTCTATTTTTTTTTTCAATTGTCAAATCTCTGGATGCAAAAATCTGGCCTAGAAAAGAAACCCCTAAGGCCAGAAGCTCAAGCACAACTGCATGGCCGTTGTATGAAGCTCTGCACTTGAAGAGTATCTAAATATTCATCTGAGCAGCTGCTCAGCCATCCACAGTTCAGCTTTCCTGCCTCAACACTACTGTAGTGAAGGAATAGAGCAATCAGCTGTCATTCAAAAGGCGGGACCACCACCAATGGCGGGTTATTAGGCACATGCCCTAAGACCAACACATGAACTCAGAAAATATTGTAACATTAAGCCTGTGGTGAGTCATAATGGGATGATCTACTCTTCATTCTAAAGTTACTGTACCAAGAAATATCATGAAACAATTTTAAACACTTCTCTACATATTTTGCTGAATTGAAGCTTACCTCATTATTGTTTCTTAATAATCTTAAAGTCTCTCAATTCTTATAAATTATTTTTAGAACAATTTGTTCCCAGTTATGAATGGATTGTACCCCATTGACTTAACCACGTTTCACACAAAAGTAACTGGTTCATATATTTAAACACAAATCTTACAAAGGTGAATTGTTCCCTACTCCCAAGAGTTTTCCAGCTTTCTCATATGCTCTTCTTGGAAATAGATATGCAAAATTCCCAAAGAAAAGGACAACAATGGTAGCAGACACACAAACTGGGGCACTGGGATTTGATTTTATAATGTGAATGAGAAGCAACTGGATTCAGGGTAAGGTAGCTTGTAAAGAGGAATTCAGCTCTTTCACATCCAACCAAACAAAACCAGTGCAGGACAACATCAAAACCAATCAGCAAATTGTTTTCCAAGTGTCTCCAGATGCAACACTTGGATAATAATACTGGCACATCCATTACAACATACATACTGTTTTTGCAAACTCAACTACTGCTTTTCATATCTGAAAGGGGAGTTCTTTGGATAACATTTTCCTTTTTCTGAAGGCCTGTTCATTCCTAGGAAAAAGAGTTTCACTGTGTATATCATTAC
The DNA here is from genome assembly GCA_013390025.1 of Pitta sordida. Lineage (NCBI taxonomy): Eukaryota > Metazoa > Chordata > Aves > Passeriformes > Pittidae > Pitta > Pitta sordida. The sequence continues at coordinate 85,996 of WEKX01007722.1, forward strand.
ATACAGAAATCATCCACCAGGCTGAACTACACCATTTTTCAGAGAGGCACTTACTGCTACAGTGTTTCAAAGTCTCACTTATAATTTTTTTGATCTTTTAACTAATAGTTTGTTCCATCTCTGACTACATGCAGGAAACTATCAAGAAGTGTAAAACTAGAACTAAACAGAGAACAACACAGATCTTGACTAAGTGAAACAACTGGTTTACTCAAAAATAAATCCAATAAAGGCATAATGGCATACAAAAAAATAGATGGTTTTCATTAGCTTAGCAGCTTTGTCAATATCAATATTGCCTTGCTTTGAATAAAATGTGTTGTTTCCATGGATCTTTGTTCCAGTAAAATGAGATTTTAGTGGAAATATTAAAGGTGGGCAGGAAACCACGCTGTGTGTTTCTGTATGCATGGATTGATTTTCCGAACACACATTACTTGCAACAGGAATAAGATACTGAAGGTGCAGTTAGAAAGCAGTTGAGTTCTGCCTCAAATTAAGAGTCCTAAGGGCAAAATGTCACCTAGCAATTTCTCCAGTCTGCTTAAGTCATTCCCCGATTCTTGCTTCTTAGAGCCCATAGTTTCAAATCTTGGTAGCTGAAATTAATTCTTTGTTACTATGTTATGTTCAAGATCAGCAAAAATGATGAAGACTTGACTTGCATTGACTTCAACAGGATGCAATTTCCTTAGATTTAAGGATGATAGAGCAATAATTCCCTGTGCAGCTACAAAAAAGCTAAGTTAGCTTTCAGTCTTAGAGTAACTGTCTCTTGAAAAGCCTGAAGTCCTTGACAGAAATAACATACCACAGATTTAGTTTTACTAATGAAAAAAACAAGGCATTGGAAGAAGAGCTTCCAAAAAGTTCCATGTGACCTAGGATTTTAAACTGTGCTTTCAAAAGAAAAGGTAGACATCTATCAGGTTCAAAGCTGATAGATTTTCTTTAGAGGACTTGAGTCAGTTCTGAAAATCATATGTGCATTTTTGCCCTTAAAATGTCGTTTTAAAATATCAGAAATTTATAATAGCTCAAATTCCTGGTGCCTGGTTCTCAGCTGCAAGCATGTTCCCATTCTTTCATAATATTTTGCTGATGAACTCTCACTCACTAACCTTAACAAGAAAAACTTACTTTGCTGCCGGTATGTAAAACTGGTTTTCACAGAGTCACAGAATAATTCATGTTCACGTGCTCCTTGCAAATAGGCAAGGAGAAAAGTATTATGAACTGTTTCTATGTTTCCAAAAACACGGAGCAAGACAGGAGATAGTTAAAAGCCCCAAATAAATAATAACATCTCCATCAGGCTTTTCATATTTTCCCTTGGTACTGTATGTTTTACTGTCTGCTACTGTTTTTTCTATACTAACAGGCTCAATATTGCTTCAGACCATCACTGCTTGGGTCTAACAAAGGTCACTGAGAAGTTTCAAAACTGGCAGAAAATGGATATTATCTCTGAGGGTCAGAATCAAAGCACATTAATTTTATTGAGTTCCATTAATGCTTCTGTAAAAGCAGTGCTTTCTCATTGCCGATTCAGTGAAAGCAAAGGAATAGCACATGACTTGAACTGATTCTAGATTTTCGAGATTACTCCTAGATACCTGGGCCTAAAATATCTATCATGGCACTAAAACAGGCAAAAAGAGATGAGTTACTGTCTCTTCTCCAAAATTGCTCCTAAAAAACATGCTATATGACTCAGTCTTAAATTCAGAACAAGAAGCTCCTTCAGATTTTTCCATTATAGTCTGCAGTAAAAAACTCCATTCACAAAGGCATTATTTCATCTCTCATATAGCTGTCAAACACTATTGTGCTAAAAAATAGAATAGTATCCTGTTTGAGACAGAATATATATGTTTATCAAAAGAGTAATTAATTCAGTTATTTTCCTTCTACCAAGTAGCTCCCCTTAACTAGTCACTGAGGTCCACCTTTAGCACCAGATCTTACCTGACTCCTGGTTCCAAGTAGCATCTCATTGCACAGGAGTTCGTGCATTTTTGAATGTTATGATTAAAGGTACTAAAGTCCAGCCTTTTATGCCTCTACCTGGCAGCATCAGTGAGCTTCCCAAGCTCTGAAACACCCTGTTCACCCTCTCACCCACCTCTAAATAGAAATAGCCAGGAAAATATCTATTCTATGGATTATTTGATGAAAACCTCTTCTGAACATTTGTTAATTGCTAGCTGGAGTCTGAGTCAAGACTTTGTGTAACAATCGTCCCATTTTGCTTAAGGTAATCCTATTCACAACAGCAATACTAAACAAGCACTGCTAGTAATACGTAATTTCATGTTGACTGAGAAAAAAGGAGCAAGAAAGAAATAAAATATGAATATACTTAAATACATAACTGAAATTGCTGGAATTTGTCCTCCAGGCCTTCATATTTTTAAGAACACTGCCATCTACTGAGGGTATGAGAGGCTCTCTCTCTTGTAGAGCTCAAGTCCTAGAGCCAACCAATTTCTTGACAAGGCTCTCATCCAATTAACTGTTCTGGTGGTTTTTCAGAAATCAATTACTGTAGTTAACAAACTATAACTAGCTGAAGGCTTTGTTCCATGAAACAGGGATGTGCCAGCTGCAAGTTGCCCTCCCACCTTCCACAGCACTGGATGAACAATCTGGTTTTATTTCAATCCCTCCATATGTACTTTTAACTGTATTCAAGTATTGTAGACCAAACAGCAGACACAATATGACAGACACTATGCTTATTCACAGTGTATGTGTATAGAAGGTTTGGCAAAGCAACACAGGCTGCAAATTGTACTGACAGTTTATGGACCATTAAGTGTGAAAAGCCAGACTGTTCTGGTTGCTAGGGCCATTAGTAGTGCTTTAAACAATTTCAAGGAGATTTCTACACTGTGCCTTTACCATAAGTTACTAGGACCAAAATCCACGTACTGCATCGGACAGGTATAGAAACACTTAGTCAAACTGTTAGCCAAGAGCCTTCATTGTTCTTAACCTGTTGAACCAGTGAAATTTGTGCTGTTCCTCCTGACAGCGTCCAGGTAAATTTTGGAACTGCCACATTTGCAAAGAGTAAAAAAATCTTGGAAAAAGCTAAAGGAAAGTTGAAGACACGCTTTAGATGGCACTTTGGTATGATTACACTGACCTGAGCATGTCCTTCTTTGTACAGCTTTGGCAGCAACCTCACCATGACACAGACAGCACCTGGATGTACAATGGTGGAGTCTTTCATTTCCAACCTGCAGTAAAAAGGTGCATCACCATAATTATCATTAACAATAACAAAATAATAAAGCTCCAGCAGACTATAGCATGAAATCCTCCTAGCAGCAATCAGGCTCAGGAGATGATCTGGAACAGCTGTAAGTCTCCTTAGAGTAACAAAGGCAGGACACCGCCTGCTCATGAGCTCACATCTCAGGGACCTTCACATTCAAAGACGCACAGCTATTTCTCTAAGCAGACTTTGCCTTTGAAGGTACTTGCAGTACAAAAAACAGAGAACCACAGGATTAGTCCAGATCAGTCCAGAACCAGTTTTCTATTTTCTAGCAGTTTGTAACTTCAGTATTTCAAAACTTAACAGAAATAAGCAAAGATGAGACAGTCTTGACGAAATCAGTATGCCATCCTCCCCTTTGAATGTCAGAATCTGCTAAGAAGTAGAGTGCTAAGAAGAGTGAGCACTAAAGAAAAAAAAAAAAAGATTTAACAAGGGACCTAAAGTAGGGTAAAAAGGCTGCAATTACACATGTTCGTTAGCCACTTCCAAAACGTTAATCTGATACATTAGAACAACGAGTAACGTGTAGCACACTGCCACGCAGTGACAAATAGTTCTTACTGCATCCTCAACAAAGATAGCAATTGATTTGAAAGTGTCATTTAAATATTTTCTGTGCAATGAATCAAAATCAGATCTGGTATAAAGAGTTGCTGCAGCAGTGGCTCCAGTTGCCTACACCTGTACTTGACATGAATGTAGGTGAGTTTTAAGTGTCAAATAAGAAAAAATATGCCCTGAAAACATGCTCTCCTCTCATCTTCCCGCAAAACCCCTAACCATTTTTAAAGAAAAAAAATCCAGGCTCACTAATATCAGTACAATTGAAATTGTGGCTAGAAAGATGCCTGGCTGGAAACAACCTTGGTGTGCTGGTCAATGTCCAGCTTGAATATGGGCCAGCAGTGTGCCCAGGTGGTAAGAGGGCCAATGGCATGATGGCCTGTATCAAAAGCAGCATGGCCAACAGGACTGGTGAGGCAGTACCTTGAGTGCTGTGTCCAGTTCTGAGCCTCTCCCCATAAGAAAGACATTGAGGTGGTGAAGCATGTCCACAGAAGGGCAACAAAACTGGTGAAGGGTGTCTAGGAATATTATAAAAGCCTTATCTCCAGCCTTCTCTATGGTTTTCCTCAGAGGACCTCATTTTATGGTCTCTCTTAGTACAAAAGCTGTCTTGCCATACCAGCTCACTCTTGTAAATAAATAACCCATATCTCACACTGCTGCCCCAGGGCTATCCAGTCATCCCCATGATTTCACTCCATCTACCTCACCAGCATCATGGCATGAATCACAAATCTGACATGCACTGGCTGCTACTTAAAAATAAGATAAATAGGAGGGCTTGGGGACAAAATGAGATATTACAAAGAACCTGAAGAGCCATTAGCACAGGGAGTTGGTAGTAACAGCAGCTGCAGCAGGCATTCAGCCTGGGTGGGCACAAAGAAGTCATTCTGCTGGGGTGGTCCTCCCAAAGAGGGAGATCAGCCTCAGTAAACGCAGCTTGCGGCAGGCTACGTCTCATCACCCACCAGGAGCAAAAGAAAAACCAGAAACCACATCTGTCACAGAAAGTATTTCAAACATTACTTCAGGAACACAGAGGACTGCTTTTCAGATGGGAATGACAGGGTCATTTTCCCTGCAGCCCAGCAGCTTGCAGGACCATTGACCACAGCACAAGATAAGGGACTAGAATTTTATCCACCATTAAAAGGCTAACTTTGGGATGTTAACTATAGGTTGCAGGGTGGAGCAGCACAGGCCTCTTACACTGATTGAAATCAAGTTCCTCCTTTCAGGATAGCTGCAGCCTGAGCTGCCCTCAGAGGGAAGTGTGTGCTTGGAGTACAGCTAAGAGGAAGCCACATCAGGGGAACTACAGGCTTGCAGAAACTATGGGAACTTGATTGCTTATGTATTTATTCACATAAAATTTATTGCTGGAAAAGCATTCAGGCTGCACATCGTGAAGACTGACAGCTTTCCAGAACATCTTGTTCCTCCATATTTGCATACACTTGTCATGGACAGTCTCCAGACACCTCTGGCTACTCTGACTTACTCTTGCGCTGTCACACCCCAGAACCAAAGCCAAACAGTCCCAAAACAGACACTAAACTAAACATCTCAATTTACAGGATTAATTTTTACACTAGTGGTAGTAAGTTCCTGCAGAACTTTGCAGCTCAGCAGGCAAAACAACACAAGGACAAAGGAAGCCTTGCTTTACATTACAGATCTAGTGACTTGAGAAAGACAATTGGAAGATAGAGCCATACCCTGCCCCACATTGCCACTGATCTATTCGTTCTCCCTTGTCATCCCTGATCCTCTCTTAAATACACACTTAAGCAACAGACTGTACTTCTCATAACCATCACCTCTACACTCACTGCATATTGACACATGTCCTCCCAAATCAGGCTAGGAAGAGCTACTTTGAAAAGAGCATTTGCTCCTCAGGAGCTACCAAGACCTTTCCCCAGCACTGAGTATCTAACCAGAAGTTTTCAATGTAATTCAAGGAGTGGTGACAGGGAGAAAACATCTCCACTACTATTTTAAAATCCGCTGCACGGAACAAAGAAATCTACTGCATGTTTTTCTAGTTGCTTCAAACAAGTATAAATATAACCAAACTCATTCAGTACCCAGGAACAAAAGTTCTGCTGATTTCAGTGACTGCTGTTACAAGTGGCAGATAGACTACAATAAGGGACAAAAGAATCTCAAATTTGTCAATTTAGCTTTTTTAAGCATAACTCCAACCAGAAACATTTTTGACAAAAGGACTGAAAGATCCAAGAAAAAGCTACAGACAAACAAAGGGACAGATCTCACAAGTCACAAAATGCAAGTGATTCAGAACTGATTCACAGCTGACAGCTATGCTGATTTCTGGTATTTCACAGGTTCACAGGATATTCTGAATTAGAAGGGACCCACAAGGATCCTTCCTACAAAGGATATATGTTTTGATATAAATCTTCATGCAATAAGATAGGCAGCATTACTATTCCTTTTCCAGTTTTGTCTATTTCAGCATAAATACATGAATGAGAGTGTTTGGACACACATGCATGGCGGAGCATTTAAAATAACTTAAAATAACTCTAATTTTTTAATTTTTCATGTATCGGGTGGCTAGAGGCAGCTTTCCACATAGAGTTAAAAAAAAAAAAAAGTCAAAATTGATCGGAGCAGATTCAAGCAGAGACTAAGCACAAGCTGCATGCCCCAGCAATTCTGTCCTTAGAGTCCATTCCTGCTCCCGCATTGTAGGTGCATAAGTTGCATTTTTCAGCGAAAACTCTGCAACTCTTTGGTTTGTCTGTCCCACTGCTCCACTAAATCATTTACCTTTCTGAAGGTGTCGATTTCTGCTGCCTTCAGCCCTGGGAGCTGGGACTGTGACACTGATTTTTTTGTTCTTGAACCATTACATCACATCTTACCTCAGTTTGCTACTCATACAAAATGCATATACCAGTCTTACAACTGTATTTCCTGTAGTAAATAAAAACTTACTTCTCTTCAGGGTTTCCCCACAAGCTGTAGTCAGAAGCAAGTAGTTTGTTGCCTGGTCTTTTGAAAGCAACTTCTTGAGCATGGGGTCCCTCCTGATCATTTCTTGATGCTTCTCCCATCTCTGACTTTATCTCCTCGAAGTAGCTCTCCTGGTGGAGAGTTCCTTTGAGCATATGATCAAGAAAATTCAGAATCCATATGCAGTTCTTTAGCCATATTGGAAAAGGTTCTGAAGAACAGAGAGCTGCATCCAAGAATTCTGCAAATGTCCTTTTCTTCTCAAGGCTCAGAGGACTCTGCCATTGCCTTTGTGTCCAGAAGCATCCAAGAGATCCGAGATCCTCTGCCATCTTTTCAAAGAGACCATTCCTCTGAAAGAAGTTGCTGTTGACAGGGTCTAGGTGCAGGGCTGCTGTTATCCCCCGAAGAGTATAGAAAATAAGTTCCAATACGCAATTCTGTCCAAATGCTCTCCACATCCCAGATGGAGGATCCTGCAATGCACCTTCCATGTCTGAGAGGAGGGACAGCAGCCCATTAAATCCACTGCAGGTTCTGAAAGCTGAATGGCTCTTGGGACTCTCCAGTATCCTCAAAAGTGACTACCAACATTGAGTAGAAAGGAGGCAAAAGAAGTACTTAAATCAATGGACAAATAATTTTTAGAATATTCTCAACATTACAGGTTTGCATCAAAATTATTTCACTGAAATTTCATTATTTGAAATCTAAAACAAACGAACAAACAAAAAAAAACCCTTGGCCAAAATTAAGGTCATCTCTGCATAACTTTTCTTCTCTTCCCTTCCCCCATATACCAAATGGGTCATACAGCCAAGATTTGAGTGCACCCTTGGGAGCAACCTGTGGTCAGAGCCTGATTGGTATGGAATAGTTTTCACAGAAATAAGGAAAGAAGCTGTAGTTTTTGCACTATATATCCTAGTCAGATTGGCCAGAGCTAGGTTAATATCTTCTAAGACTCTTTCAAGAAACCTGCCTTTGCCTTAAATGAAAGTAGAGATTCAGCTGTAAATATTCTCATATAGAAACTGATAAGAAGGTGCAGCTCTTTATAAACAAGTTTTCCTGCAGCCCTGAATGCACATGAGAAGCCACACAACTTTTGCTCATGACTGAGGGGGCCCTTTCCAAAAAAGCAGTGACACAGGATGGCACAAAGCATACTGCAAGGAGCAGGCTCTCCTCATTAAGAAAAGAAGAAATATTATCTTTTCTCAGGTGAGATATCTTTAAAGGTTGCATAATACTTTCGAAGAAAAAAGGCATAAAAAGTCATATCACAAGACAAAAAGTCATTATCTAATTTCAATAGGCTTAAAGCAGGTCATAAGTGAATGTCACTTGGCACTATTACATATCTATAAGAAACAACTTATATCACTTGTCAATTTTGAATGCTATGGGCCTGCCATTTTAAAACGAATCAAGAAAAGTTAAGAGCTGTGGTAGTAAAATTAGTGAGAAAAAGGAGGATGCAAGGAAACAGTCTACTGTATTTGAATGTAATTGGTCCCAAGTTTTTGGGATGTTGCAAAATTCATTTTGTAAATATGATGTTCCTACAGGCACTACAGACTTTTCAAATTTGAGGTTGCACCTTCTCACATGGGAAAGGGTTAATTTTACAAATAACTTCTCAAGAGTTATCCAGTGAAAGAGCTTCATTTTACAACTTACAGAAGACGAACAGTTTCTAACAGAAATATATCCATAATAGGATCTAGGACTGTGAGAAAGGGTTGCCACCACTGAAGGGGGAGGGGGAACTCTATTACTGTCATTCAATTTTTATGATAATGTATCAAATCAGGCAGAGACTTCTGAACAGGGAGTAAATTTAATAACTTAAAGTTGAAGTTATCAGGATGGCTTTAACACATTTCAGAGAAGGTCAACAGTAAACACATTTCCTCCAGCTCTAACTCAGTTAGAATTTAATCGCCTATGAGTTAGTATTCCTCTGTCTTGAATCTGTAAAACTAATGTCTGCTGGAAATCCCCTAACTCAGTTACCATTAACAGAATTTATTTCACACATTCCATTATTTGTTATTCCTCATAATTGTCTACGTGCCACGCTGGAATATGGCAGTGCTAATTGCATTTGGGCTCAGGCTTTAACATCCAAATATACATTAGCAAATCAATCTGAATTTGTGTGTAACACAATCACACTCCCAATGGATACAGATAATAAATTCATTTGCTTACATTATGCTTTAATACAGTTATTATTTGTCAAAATTAGACACTGGAGCTGCATTTATTTTCATATTAGCTTGGACACCATACTGAACTTTTCCACAGATATTGTTAAAGTTTACTGTTTCTAATCAAAGCTATAAACTTTGTCCTATTTTATTATTATTTTTTTAAAGTAATATGGTTCTTTTATCCAGAAGCAGCTGCTATATTGTGCTGAAAGGTGAATTCCATTCACACTTGGCAGAGAAGGAAGAATGAAACTCTAAAATCAGTGCTCACAACACTGCTGCTTTTCAATTTGATGCCTATGACCTAAAACAAAATTTAAATCAAAATAGCGATTCTTTCCTCTGTTTCATCATTTATGGATCAAACCCTCTCTAAATACAATGCAGGCTCTGTGTAGCATTAATTTCTTCCTCCAAACATTCATACGACTCCTCCTTTCCATTGCCTCGTCTCTTTTTCCATGACAATGGCATATGTAAGAGATGACAAAATTACAATCGGCAAAGTTTCAACCTTGGAAACTTACCAGAATCAAGCTGTTCATCTCATGCCTACCCTGTCCCTTCCAATCTTACTCATTTACATCTTCTCACATCCTCTCTTCACATGTCCACTTTCATTCACATTCATTTCCCTTCTCTGTCACATTACATAGAATTGCTCATACAATTGTGCCTTTGACAGTTCCATTTCTCCCTCCTGCATCATTATTTAAGTCTTCAAAATGCTTCACAATCTGATACCAAGTGAATGTGTTGACCATGCATGCATTGCTACAAATCAAAGTGCCCAATTTACCATAATCAAGAGCTGGTCCATAGGTCTTTTTATTTTGCACTTACCAACTTGGAAAAAAAGAAAGCGCTGCGGTCAGATTAAGAACGATTTCTCACAAAGCCAAGAAGTTTCCAAGAAAACAATGCCCAAGTCAGAGACACATTTATTACCTTCAGCAGATCTAGTTTCAGATGCAGCTCCCCTTGAGTAGAAGAACAGAGGGCCCCAATAATAATGCTCATATATTCTTCATAATTGATGACTGACAGCTGCTCCAAGATACTGAGAGTAGCACTCCTATAGCACTCATCATCCAAAAATATCTTGATATATGGCACCATTCCATAGTCCTTCAACACAACTAGGGATAAATATGGTATCATTTCTTACTTAAACTATCCTTTGCTTGTAGTTTTTACAGTCAGATTTTCAGAGTTGGCATGAAGTGACACATTTTGACTAATATAGCAAAACCAGTAAGAAGGGCAGCTGGTTAAGCTAAAGATGACACAAACTGAACGGCACAATAACAACTGGGGATAAAATGACTGGATGACAATGGTTTCCAATCATCAGAGATGACAGCTTCCCAATACAAAAATGAAGGAAAGGGAAAAGACACTTTATTAGCTTTCAGCTTAAAAATGTCTTTAATTTAGTAAGAGAACGTGGTGATTGTTTCTGACAATTTGTCTATACTGCATGATTCAATGATTGCAGACTGAATCAAATGAGTGGATTCCAGTATTCAGTAGGAGTTCACTTCCATATTACTATGTTCCACAAGATCTCCTACACACTGACCTCTTAGGTATGCCAACATTAAAGTAAGAGTGTTACTCAGCATGCATCTGATCCAGTCAAGATTTCAAATAATAGATATCACAGAAGAACATCTGGATGAACAAACAATACACAAGAGTAATGTACACACTCTTGCTTTCCACAACTTAAGTTTGTGTATTCCATGTAAACACTTCAGGTGTGTATACATGGGTGAAGGAAACAAGACAACTACTAGGATATCGCTCATTATGCGGAATGAAAGTATCTTTTCTTTCTCGAGTAACACTAAACTCTACACTTCTAGCTTTTGTCCTTCACTTTTGGATGAAGCACAAAAGGCATAAAAATTGTTGGTGCTTCTTAAGAGCATGGCAACTTACCACAAATTATCACAAAGATAACACAGTCATATAGATCTTCTTACCTGTGTTCCTCACAGACCTCACTGTAAGGGCAGCCACCATCTTCAGCATCACAGCATTTAATTCCCTCTCAGTGCCTTCTTCCAGACCAGGCAGATGAGTTCCAGCTGTCAGTATATTAAAAGTCATAATACAATACACAAAACATGGATAACTGTAGCTAAAACACATAAAACCAAAACGGAAAACCAGTTCTCCAGCAAATTTCATCTTTCTTTATAATATTACTTACTGGATACTTCAAACTTAAAACAACCAATGAAATACTGAAATGGTCTAGTCTGTGACTAGGAAACACAGGTCTGATTCTGTGCTCTAGAGCACATATCTCCTGCATAACTAGAGGCAGTACTGCTAACAGTGGTATTTTCACTTCGCAACTGATGTAGAGTTACCACTTTAGTGATACCTGGTAGGAATACACACAAATAGAAGAACATTACACACTATGAGCTGTGAAGTAGTAAAATATTATAGCAACAGGGACTAGTTAAATACCTAAACTGAAAGTCAAGAGCAAAAATATTCTGCATGTTCAAAGGAAAACAAGATCAAGTATAAGGTAGGTTATTTAAAGATCTAAAAGTCAAAGTTTTCAGGTTAGATTTCTGGAAACTGAGAGAGGGGAGTAGTGATAATATCTTCACATCTCTCCCTCTTCACCTGTGTGTTTAAATTTACAAATTAGAGCCATTCCATACTCATGCGATAAAATTTACATCACCAAGTTATTTATGCAGTGAAATTAATGCAAAGACAGAAGAAAGCCCCTATGCACCAGTTCATAACCAGAAAGTAAATTTTCAAGAAGCTTGGTATTTATCTTGACAATACTTATCTAAGCACTCTTCTACAAAACCCTAGTTCTCTGATATGAAGAATGCAAGTCTAAGTGTCCTTGCAGGTGATGGATGTCTTCACTCTAGAACTTCTGTTGACATTCATATTTTTTCTGTTGCTTGGAATAAATGTTTATAAATAATTCAATTACGCTTGCTGCATCAGAAGTTATGCCAAGTACTTTGGGTCTCTCCTCCTGTACTAAATGACTGTTGCAGTGAAATTTAAAGGCATTTCCCAGTTAATGTAGTACAGAAAACGCTATCTTGCATTTTTATTTCTTTAAAATAGCAGCTATAAATTTTTAAATATGTGAACCTGTCTCCTAAGCCAGCTGTACCCCAGAGTTACCACACTAGTACTATGACCCTCTTGTTTTTATAATAGGAGATAACTCATACACAGTGGGTGGTAGTAATTGTGGGTAACATACGGCCAAAATTCAATAAACTGCTTTTGATCACCAGTACTAAGAATAAAAGTCTTACTTTCAGAGGAACTAAGCACTGTAGAAAACTCTTTCCTGCTCCAATTTCAAACTGGCATCCTGGAGAACCCCAAATGAAGCCCTGTTTAAAAATATGGGCAGAGCAGTACTGTCCACAATAGTTCATCATACATTAGTGAAGAATAACCCAGAACATTTAGGCTAGCAAAGAGAACCATAAACAGCAAAGAGACAACCCAGCTTAACTTGACATAAGTTTATGCTAGTTGGCTAGTAAAATACATAAATTTACCATATTTTTCATATTGATCTGCCTACTTCAACTATCATTGTGAGTGGCATTATGTTGTACCTGACTTCCTCAGGATCTTGGCTTGCTTCCTCAAAAGTGCCAGCAGTAGGCCTAAGAGCCCAGAGTCACGGAATATGTCACTGAATAACAGGTCCTTCTGGGTCATGCTGAGAAGGCACTGGAGAGCTGTTAAGGTGCAGAATGGCACTATGTTTTCCTTTATCAAATACTGAATTTTCTTCAAAATTTCATGGGGGACATAGGACAGGTCTAGGACTATGGACTCCACCAGCCTGAAGAACTGAACTTGGACTGAGTGTGGTTTGAAATGGATTATGTCAGTAAATTGGTTGATAGGTTGCAGTGTCCATTCCAGAAGAAAGAAATTTGCTCTGTCCCAAGCCCATATGGTGCCAATTGCTGCCAAGATTCTTCCACACAGGTGCTGGTCATTACTCCTCTGGAAAATGGACTGCAACACCTGAAAAGCCTGGAGGTTTTTCACTGTCATTCCTGTGGGATAAAACCAGGCAAGATAATTTTTACTTGACTGCTATTTAAGTCTGCAAGCACCTCAACTATAATATTAAATTGTGTCTGAAAGTGGAAATAAGAGTAACAGACACAAGGCATACAATTGGGAGACATTCTTGACATTGGATCAGGGTCTACAACTGAAATGGTCATTTCAGTTTGATGCAGGTAGCATTCAGACTTCTGCAGCATTAAATACACAGATAAGAAGATGCCAGCTCATCCTCCTTCCTCCATATGAAGACATAAAATGAATAGAGCTTAATTTTTCTATGACCCACTTACATAGCCATATGTGTATATATATACTGTACCAGAAGACTGTGTCCATTCAAAATCAAAGTGTGGTAATTGCGGGTGTACAATATTGCCAGAAACTTTCAGTTCAGTTTTTCCACAAGTTGTAAGGCAAGTCAGCATGTCCAGGATCTCATCCAGATAGGGGTCTCCTTCATTTTGCTGTAAACCCTCACATCTAGAAACAAAACTTGGGACAGTCATATGGTGATGCCTAAGTAATACAAAAGTTTTGGATATATAATCATGTACTGAGCATATAGGAGCTACCTACAGTAACTCCACATCATGGCGGAGTTCTGATTCAGAACAAAATGTACAGACTGAAGGAAACCAAAGTGACTCTGTAAGAATCTTTTGAAGAAAAGGAAAATAAATGTTGGAATTTAGTACAGTTAAGAGTCCTTCAAAAAAAAAAAGTAACAAAAAAAAGTCTATCTTGGAGAAAAAAAAATTAAGTTTTGTGAGAGTTCAAAAAATCAAAACAGACACTTCATATTAGAGGTGGCCATATGGCTGACAAGATAATGAACTTGCTAACGAAGACAAATAAGAGAAAAATCTCAACCCTAAAGAAAAAGTATTAATGGCCTGAAAATTTTGAATCAGTCATGAAGGTGGCATGTATCATCTACACAAGGAAATAGTTTGAACTACATATAACCCCAGATTTACCATAGTTCATAGAATAGAGAGTCTGTCAAAAGAGAGATGCTTATCACATCATCCTCTTCTACACTGCTTAAATGTGTTTTTTTACCTTAAAAAAAATATCTAAATGTCAGGGAAGAGAAAACCTGGCCACACAAAAGACTGTAGAGCCTCTCAGTCTATCCCTTTATGCTAGGACTGTAAATACTGGGAATGGAGACTAATCTGAAGCCCTGAGCACTTGTATGCTATTTCTATCTCTCCAGCCTAGTTCACAGAATCACAGAATATTCTGAGTTGGAAGGGACCCACAAGGATCATCGAATCCAACTCTTAAACAGCACCACTGCCTCCCCAGCAGGGAATTGAACCCCAGCCTCCCACATGACAGGCAGGGACACTCACCACTGTACTAAAGCAGGTCATATAGTTACATCAGTTAAAATGGATAGGGACATTAATTGTCATTACTGAGAAAGATCCTGTGGTTCTGCCTTTATATGGTTAGAATTTAATCAGAAATATGCATCTCAACAGTATATTTGCAAGGGAAAACTAGACAATCTCTGGTAACTAAAGAAAACTTGGACAGAAAGACAGATTTTTTTTTCCCCAGTTCTTAAGATAATGATTTTGTGCCATTCAAAAATCATGAGAAATACTCAATCACAACTACCTTTGAACTCATGCTTCAAAATGTAATCCTCTAAACTCAAACTAAAAAACATCCTCCCCTCTCCAGTCTGGTCAGGGAAGTAGTACAAGAGTAGGCAAAGACAGAATGGAAACAAAAAGGCCTAGAAATGTTCTCTTCAAACGATATTAAATAAAACCAGAACAAATCCCCGCAGTGTTTCTGGGGAAGTGGCATAATGTATTGTTTTGACAGAGTAAACTCAGAGCCAAAGAGAGTAACAGATTCTGCTTTGTAGTTTTGATTAGGATAACTAGTGGGTTTTTTCCCTGGTATGTTCATGCTCATTGGGTGGGTTTCGTTTACTTGTTTTCTGCATAGCTAGGATGTAGTGTTTCTCTCCCCAGCTGACTACATTCCTGGATCGAGTTCACCTTGAGATAGATGTCTCTGACCAACATTAATTGATGAAGAACCTTTGTCTTGTATTCAGAAAGTCCCGATCCCACCGGCAGACTAACTTCTCCTGTACTGTTCTCCTTTGGTTTTAGCAGAAAGTGTTATGTACTGCTTCCCTTTCTAAAACAGCAATGACAGACTCAATATCAGGGTCTTTACTACTGCCTTTGCATCCACACAGGATTACCTAAAAGATTCATATTTTAAAAGAGAAAAGGAAGTTTTACCATCCTATAGAAGCCTGCTAAACACCTCTCTACTTACCTGAGCAAAATTTTTAGCAGGAGTTGGTAGCCATCATTACTTTCAAACTCTGTTAATAAAGCTGATGATATAGGATAAGAATCCTTCACGAAGCACAAGACAATACTAGCAGCTGCACACACATCACTAGCAGGTAGAGTATCAGCCAGTTTAAAGAGATTCAGAACAGCTATTTTAATGCAGTCCACGGCTATGAAAAAAAAAATATAGCAGGTATTTAAAAACTGTCAAACAAGTTCAGTATTACAAACAAAAATTAAACGAGTATGAAGTGTAATTTCTCAGTAAAATAGTAGCCAGTTAACTTTTTCTAGAAAGAAAAGACGAGAGGATATATGAATATCACATTCATTTCAGAAGCTACATGAAGAACATTGCTGGTTTTACAGCACGTATGCATTTCTTTGCTTAACCCCCAGAAGCTGATTTAGTCTCAGCATAAGATTCCAGCCCAACCACTCTCCAAAATTCAAATACAGTGAATACAGCTGTCCAAGTACAAGGTAAGCAGAGACTAACAAGTTAAAACTGTCTTGTACTAAGTTGATCAGACACTGTGTAGAGTTTATAGATTAATTCTTTGCTCAATGAGGCATGTTTAATGGGGTACCCATATTTTGCTCTCAGCAGTGAAGCCTAGTCCTCCTGTCTAATCAGACAGACAGTCTTTCCAGGACAGCTAGAAAATGTCTAAACAGTTCTTTCAATTTCTCCCAGGAAACCACATTTTTAGTTTAAAAAACCCCCAAGTCTATATGCAGCAATCCCATGACAAGGAATACTGACAGTAAAGTTGCATGATGGAACTACTTTTTCCCTTCTAAGAAATTGAGACTGGTAGCCTTTGCACTTCTTAATAACAACAACAACCACAATAAAAAATCCTTAAATTAATAAAGCCTAGGAAGAAATGAGGATGTAAAAGACACTGATCTTCTGGCAGTGCCCCCAGCCTTGTATTTGGGCTCACAGACCAAGTCACATAAATTAAGAAAAACATAATTCATCTTGCCTTTGCCACCAGTGTGATCAAGTAGTATTGGCTCCTGCCTGTAATTTTACTTTTTGTGTAAAAAATGCTTCAGTTTCCAAACTGCCATCAGTGCTAAATAAAGCTTCTGTCTACAAAGTCAAAAGCCCATACTTTGCAGTTGACTGACTATCAGATGATGTAGAGATAAACATCTGTCCTGAGGAGAATCTCTTCAAGAATTCATTCTCAATGGAGCTATGAGCAAAGGAGAAGCCAAATTATTAAACCAAACCTTGCAAGTACACAATGCTGTTTTTGGTCTGAGTCCTTGAAATTGCTCTCAGCACACGGCCTGTAGGTACTTTCCACGAGTGGCTGCACTGGTCCCAGAGGGAGGCAGTTGCTATAATTAATGACTGAAGCTTATCCGCTGCCAGAAGTTCCTCTACACCCTGTTCCTCTTTGTACATGTTAAGCATTATCTGAAAAGCAAACAAACATCAACTACCATAACACTTCTACACATACCCAGGAGATGAAGAAAACTCTACTGGGGGAAAGGATTATAAATTTGACAGGAGAAAGGATGCAGTGAAACAAACAAGTAAAATTACCACCAAGATATTCTTAATGGATTTTTTTCCACTTAAAGTCATGTTGTTTTGTTTAACAAAAACATAAGAGATATAGTAGTATAAGCTCAGATTGTTTTATGCTGCTCCTGATGCTTGTTTACCATTTTCAGTTCAAAGTTACTTGTTGTGGCACTTTGAATCAATCACTAGCTAAAGAGCCTAAGCAAATATCTGAGTACCTAGGGCAAACAAACTCCCAGGCATGCATCTCACCTCAACAAGCATTTCCTGAGTTTGGGTGTCATTCTCATTTTCCTCTCCATCATCACTAGTTTTCTTCAGAGGAAAAGTGAAGAAAAGGTACAGGCACTGCATCAGAGCAGCAGGAAGTCCAGATCCAATGATGTTCCATTTAGTTCTCTAAGTAAGCAAAACACAGATCAGTTCCTCCAGAAGCTGACCAGAATTTCCCTGTGTTTCTACACAGAGTGGCCTAGGGCACTCAAGACTGGCAATCACATAGCTGTGGCTGTACAAATCCACTTGGCAAAAGTAAATCAACAAACCACATGTTGCCATATCTGCTGCACTACCACGTAGGTTGAACTACAGCTTGGACAGGGATACTGTGTTCTGCATACAGAGATGTACAGTCAATAAAGCACACAACCTGCAAAATAACTAGCAGTTAAACCAGCAGTAAAGACAGAGAGACTGGCCCCCTGCCTAACCAGGAACAACAGCAATTTAATGATAATGTCTTTGCTTTCTTAACATGTTGAATAACTGCACACACACTTTTAATGATACACTTTATAAATGCAAAAGGCAATTTCTTCACAGTGTTTCTCAATACTTAGTTGGTTTATTCCCATCTTCACCACGGCTATGTACAACTTCCAGAGAAGTCCCATTGTGTGTGCTTGGCACATAATAATCAGAACAAAAATCTGCAGCAAATTAAACATATAATTTACATAATACATATAATTAACATAATATTTGTGATATGAAGTCTCATGAGTGTGTCTGCCACAGGAAAATAGTAATATCTTAAATACATGAAGAAAATCAAACCTTATCAGAAATTTCATCCTATGACTAGCCATATATATATATATGCACACACATGTCCTTATGACCTTATGACACAGCACATGTCCACTAGAATCCAAGAGTAAGATTTTATTTTTGTGTCTTTGAATAAGACAAACTGCTAGAGTAAATTTCATGGATGAACACATCACTGATGGCCATCAGCAGGCTGCATTCAGGATGGCTGTACAAGTAGAGTTAGTGAAATATTTCAAAGCAAGAGACTAGCAGGATGGAAAATCCAAGCACTGCATTACCAGACAGTCAGATCCTCATAAGTCACCTTTTTGACCTGTAATTTGGAGCGATAAGGTGAAGGGGATGGGGAGGCGGGGGAAGGAGGGGTAAAAGAGTATGTATGTATGTGCATGAGTAGATAAAGCAGAAGAACACTAGAAAAAACAGCCGTATGAATATCAAAACAAAAAGGGCATCTGAAAGCACAGAGTGCTTACTTCTTCTTTTACAAAAAACTGGCCTATAAACACAGTAGTTTGTCCTCTGTTATACCCTGGGCCTGCTGTAGCTCCAAGTATTGCAAACACTGAGACTTGGGTATCCCAAAAAGGAGAAAGCCCTTTTTAGTAATTTCTCTTACCAAATCAGTCTGGGAGAGCAGATATACCGATTTCAGGAGCAAATGGCCATCTTCTGCTTCTCCTTTCTGTTGCAGCAATTGCTCCAAAGCCAGACGAGCTTCTTCTGTTACCACAAAAACATTGAACTTTAATTCCTTAATCAAAGATGAAAAGGCTCCATTTATGCACATTCTTAACACATCTCACAAATTTAACAAAATTACAGTAGCAGGAGTCCACTGAACTGAACAGAAACACTTACTAGGATTTGGATGCAGCATCAGACTTGGGTCGGGTCATGTAAACTACATGTTTCAAACTGAAACATTTCACTGGGAATACCAGCTCAGTTCATCAAGCCTGCTAGCTGACTGCAAGAACAACATGCAACAGCCACCAGGAAAGCTAGGTGTGGCTAGCAGTACTTTTCTCATTAAAGAAATCTCCTTGGAATAGTGTGTAACCTATTATTTAACTCCTATACGCATTACACACTTCCAGGTACAAAAGTTCGAAACACAAGAACAGCTGGTATATAAGGCCAAATCACAGAATACTATGAGTTGGAAGGGACCCATAGGGATCATCTAGTCCAACTCGCCAGCTAACGCCTGTACAGAGACCGAACGCACACCCCAGAGTGGTGAACATAAACCTAGTTCCCTCACAGGCTCACAGGCCACTCCGAGCCAGAAGGGACCCACAGGACCATCCAGCCCTACACCCCCCAGCTAGACCATGTCACTAAGCTCCTCATCCAGTCTTCTCTTAAACACCTCCAGGGACAGCGACTCCACCACCTCCCTGGGCAGCCCATTCCAATGTGCAATCACTCTCTCTGTGAAAAACCGCTTCCTTACAAATCTCCAGTGCAATCACCTAAAATCAAGGCTAGCTCACACCTACTAAAATAACTGTATTACTACACAGCATTTGCCTGTTCCCCATTTATTTCTAGCACACAGGACAGATGAAGGACACGATATTTCTAGAAGAAGTGGATTCAGTGATTTTATATAGGATCATTACCTGCAGGTTTGCCATTGAGGCTCCTCTTAATTTCTTTAGTCAGAAGTTTGGAAACCTCACTGGCTAACAGTTGAATGTTGGGGAATACAATTACTCCAGCAGACTGTTCCCAAGTCTGAAATTCAAATGTAACTGTTCAGTCTTTCTGACACATCATGTATTTTGTAGATTGATAAATACAAATAAATATAAATAGACAAACAAAAAAATAACACTCCCCTGCAAAATTCCCTCCCCAGTGAGTATAGTACACTAAGCAGCATTTCCCAGACAGGCAGGAGTATGTCACTACAGATACAGAAGTCAACCTGGAACTATCTTTTGAATCATGTAATGCACCCATTAGAGAGCTTTTATAATATTTTCTACATGGAGTACAACCAAAACAATGTACATGTTTGTCACACCCTGTGTCAATAATTATTTGTATCAAAAATTATGCTAGTCCATTTCAAAATACAACATAAACATCTCAAAGAAAAACAAATGTATAGATAAGTTCATGAACTATTATTTATAAATAAGTTTATAACTTACCTGTTCAGAACGGCCAAGGAATTCAATGAAAAACTTAAGACATAAACAACAGCAAGATTTGTCATTGGCCCTGCCTTTGAGGGAAAAAATTTAAGAGCAGACTAATACTATTACATCCAACTGGCCTCTGATATTACTTTTATCTAGAACATCTGACATTACACCCATTAATGGATTAGCAATAGTTCAGCATTCACCTCTAAAGACCACCCAGAGACATCTCCATCCTGAAATTTTTCTTTACAAAACTCTTCTTCCACAAGCTCTGAAAAATCACATTGTAAGACCAGATGATAAAAGGAAAGTAAGGAAAAGAATTACATACATTTTCCTAAAATACTTTGGAGCAGACATAATATTGTCTGCAAAAAAAAATCAGGGCAACTCTTTGAAAAAGAGGAGCTTCTACAAGTATTATTCCCTTTCCCACCATTGCTTTCAACTCCTTCTTTAATCATGAATGACAGCTTGTGGACAAGCTACTTCTTTCCCCATGAAGTGTCAGTTGTCTGTCAGTAATCATGCAAGCACCTACATTTTACCTCATTTTACTGCAGTCAATACAGTAAAATGCACCTAACTCTTCTTTCTGTGCTAGAAGAGTGAAACACAATTGCAAAGTGTGACTGTCAACAATTTCAATCAATGAAATCAATCAATAATATTAAAAACAAACCAGATTTTCAGATTTTGACCATAAGTTATTTTCAGAGATACTCAGTTGCTGGAGCAAGACCTATCAATTTCTCAACTTCTGATGCAGAAGAGAGGGAAGATCTATAAAGAACAGAAGCAAACTGGGCAAACACAATTGACAAGAAATCTACTTAAGAATATATGATGCTTGTCATTGAGCTATCCTGTTTTTCAGAAAAAAGCAGTGATAGATTCCTGCCACTCTTCCTCAAAGAGGAGCATCCTCTTAACACTTCAGAAAGGCCTTGTTATACTCACTCTTCTGCTAACAGAGAGAAGTATAAATTTTAGAAGTTCAGAGCATGCACAGCAGAGACCAGCAATCAAATGTTCATAGCAATGCTGCTAGGCCATCTCCCTTCAAATCAGGCCACTAGTGCTCTGATTTCATTTTATCAGTGACTTTCCTGTGGGTCAGACACCAATCTTTAGATTTCACTGCCCTTTAAGAACAAATCTAATTATTTCCATATTCATGTTTGAGCATGTAGAAGATCTGTATCTGGAAGCATATTAACCTGACTCCATTCCAGGATGTCTGCCTTCAGGGGAAACTCAAATAATATGGTATCAATGTAATCTGATTTTCTTTCTTCCTCATAAGTCTGTTTCTACATGTTTAAGATTCTGCCACAAGTTCCTAGTGTCTGCTTTTACCATCTGTCCTTCCTATTCAATGGTTCATGGAGGGATGCTAGTTCAAAAGCCAGTCATGTAATAGAACATTCTGATACTTTCTGAGACACCAAGAGGGAAGACACAGAAGGCACATTAAAACAACTCCCTAGGCCTGAATCACAAGCAGATGGCTAACATTTTCCTCCTACACCTTTTCCTTCTACATCAAGGAGTATCAGTGAGTAATAAGACCCCACACCCCAGGTGTCTCCTGGTTAGTCTCCCCTCTCTCCAGCCAACTAAAAGCTAAAGCATTCTAAAATAAAAAGGCAGAGATGCACAGGCATCTGCATTATTGAACCAGAAAAGGAAAAGCAAAGGAAAAATTCTCCAAGGAGGGAGAGGACTTACATAGACTTCACTGTTAAACAGGAAGAAGTGAGATAGTTTCTGTAAGAACTTCATAAATGTACAACTCAAACTGAGATGTGTTTCCCCAATCAGCAGAAGACTGGTATATGAAGGCAGTAAAAGCCACACAGGGAAAGACAATGACCCAAAGCTAAAGGACCAGATCCTCAACAATCTACTCTTACACCAACGAAGGCCAATATGCTGTAGTCACAGTTCTGACCCTAAATGCCTATATAGCACTACAAAGCTCCACTAGTATGTCTAAGAAAATCAGAGGGGAAAAATCTGCCTCTTAGGGCACAGAATGAAGTGTTAAGGTAACGAAAAAATCGTATCTACATTCTGAATATTTTCTGTAGCCAAAGTTTCCTTTAAGAATTTTAAATCCTCTTTTTGCAAGCATTACTGCAATTCAGGAAATCAGTTTATAAAACTCTGAAGTTTGTGAAGTTCAGCTCTACTAAAGGAAACACACGATGGGTATGTATATGTACAACATTGCCTGTCTCTCGGCAATACTCACTTTGCCTTCTGGGAACGACTGTTCTTTGACGCACTGGTACTAAAGTTTATTTCTCATGTGTCATGACAAATAGGCAATTTCCTGCTTTGCTGTCCAATTTTTAATTTCTACAACTTCTAGATTTTGTAAGTTATCACCTTTGCTCAGTAACAACTTCCTCAGTCCTTTGAAAATTTCATTTCAGAAAATTACCGCTGTATGAAAGGCATTCTTGCTATTCATACTTAGTGAAGGATCAGCAAGTCTAAAAATGTTGTATATAATCTCATCTCACCAAGACTTGATTACTTCATGTTCATTACATAGTATTCAAAAACTAAAGCTGCAACAGAACTCAGAAACTTTGAGTTCTTAAAAATTCTATTTCATTGTAAATCTGAGGCAGGAAAACCTCAGCAGAAGAATTTCACAGAAAGCCTCTTGATTACAAGATGGGGAGGGACCAGTTTGCAGAGACTATCTTCCACAGCAAAGGCTGTCTTTATTGGGTGAATTAATACTCTCAAAGCATTATGAATGTATAAGTGCCTGAAAGGAGGTTGTAGGTAGGTGGGTGGGTATCACTCTTCTTCCAGGCCACCAGTAGTAGGAAAAGAAAGCACCAGGGCAAGTTTAGGTTAGACTTTCAGAGGAAGTTCTTTACAGAAAGTGTGATTGAGCATTGGGCTGCCCAGAAAGGTGGTAGAGGTGCCCCTGGAGGTCTTTAAGAAGAGATTGGATGTGGCACTGAGTGCCATGGTCTAGTTGACAAGGTGGTGTTACGACAAAGGTTGGACTTGATCTCAGAGGTCTTTTCCAACCTTATTCATTATGTGACTCTGTATGTTTTCCACGGACTTTCAAGAGAAAGGAAGACATGAGGTCTGAAAACATCTCTAGAAGAAAACAGAATAGATGACTGTTGCTCCAAGCAAAAAAGTCTGTAACTACCTTCTCATACTCCTGCATTCATTATATCTGCACTGCCTTGGACCAGGGCAAGCTTATACTCAAGCACAGCAAACTCTTGATCATAGGCACTGCAAGATCCCACACACAACTCAATTGTTTGCATCAGAGGGACACCAGTAATCAATCCATTTCAGTGCTGTGCATCGATACCATCATCTACAGCGACTTTACTGCGCACCAGGACTTACAACCTTCAAAGGTTCAGGTCCCATCCAGCTCAGTGAAACATTTATGATTATCTGGAAGTTATTTCTTCTTTACTTTCACGGACACCAAATATTTCATGGCCCTAAGCACAGTGACTGCCCTATGCACTCAAAATGTGAATACATTTTATGTCTCGCAATGCTTCCATATAAACAGTGACCATGCCTTAACTTTTTTTTCATTCACCTACCCGTTGGCTTCTTTTTAGGAAACAAACTCAATAGGTAGGAAATGGATTTATCTGAGTCTGGTTGCTCAAGAACACTGAAAACTCACAAGTACAGATTGTTGAAATATACCATCAATAAAATATGGTTTCACCAAAAAGATGTTTTTAATTTTTTTCCTAAAAGACATGGCAAGAGAGTGTAAAAATGCAGATTCAATATCCATAAATTCCCAAGGTAATTCAACAGAAAAGCAGCTCTTATGTACTACTACACTGCCACATGACATTTAAAGATAGGCCAAGTTTTCTGTTTTGCTCAGTACATGCTTTGCCATTCTGTCACTGTATGGTCCACTCAAACAGTTACCTGTATATTTCACAGACTCTAGCAACAACCCCAACCCACAAGGCTCCCCATCCATTAACAGACTTCTTCTAGTTTCTCCTTTTAACATAGCCATGCCAGAATAGTTGGCTGATGGAAGGTCTAAGGAATGAGGGTAGAGCAGCCTGCTAACGAAAATGTTCCAGTTCTCAGCTATATCCCTCAACCACAGTATAACTTTCCTCATTCCACAGTTTCCTTATCGCCAACAAAACTCCTCTCTCAAGCACTAAAATTACACAACAGCACAATCATTAATCCCTAAATCCCACCTCAAGACTGTACCCCTGCATTTCCCCTAACTGGTTTCATGCCACAACTGCATTTTCCCAGACTGAAACTGTGCTTAGCCTCCCATTAAGTAATAAAATAGATAATGCAAATATGAAGTGACTCTTCACCTCTTTCACTTTGAAAGATGCCTGTCTCACCAACATAATCCTTGACTTCAAGAATAGAATTTAGCCACTCGGGAAAGTAAAGCAGAGCTCCCCCATACACTTTTCTCATGCTAACCTAGCAGGTTAGGTAGATGAAAGGAGCACAAGAAACTGTTTCTCCAGGCTCCCAATGGAGTAAAAGCATTTATCGCCTACACAAATGGATCCTGCTTCAATTAACTACACTGGCAGTTTGGGTGATCACAGAACGGATAGGGAAAAAGCCCCCACATCTCCATCGTTGGCATCTGTACCAAAGGCAACTAAGAGAACAAACCTTTAAGAAGAGTGGAAGAAAGTCCAGCAGCCTTTTCTGTTGATCCTCTGGGATGAGAAATGGAGCCACCTGTTCATACTCTACAAATTGTTTGCCTAGAGCCTCCCACTGGAGGGTGAGGCTCTTGTCCTTGCTGTGTGCAGGCTGCTCCAGTACTTCTGCTGTGTCTTCGTCATCAGGACTTTGCTCTCGCTGTCCTGCAATGTTAGGTGAATCCTCCAACTGCCATGCAAGTTCAGCTGCTTCGTCCATGCTGAGATGTGATCAGACAAAGATACTGTGTTATTTACAGTTAAATCATCTCTTACCAGTCAACTCTCCCACGGAACTAGATACTAATAGTTTTAACTATTGGAGTTAGGGAGTTAACAAATATGGAAACGTTCTCATGCATTGACTCTTCTACAATTCTAATGGCAAAGCACTGTGCTCCTGGACAGGAACATTAGCACCTTGCAATCACATGAACAAACTCTCTTCTATGAGATGTGTGCATGCACTACACAACTCATCTGGGCTTTCACAGGACAAACCAGCAAACCACACAGCAAATCTGGATTCCAGCCCCAGCTTTATCTCTGAGCCAAATCCATTCCCTTATACTTCAGCCACGTCAACTGTAAAAGAAGTCATAATTGTTACCATCATCAGACCTGCAACAGAGGAGTACTAGCCAAGCCCCAAGTACCACATTTTATTGAATTGCTGCACATTACAGATATATCCCCAACACACAGTGGGGCTGAAGCCCTGTTTGGAATAGGAGCTGTGTGAAAAAATCCCAGGATTCCCAGGTGCGCTGGCCTGAAGAGTTCGTCTATATGGCAGACATACAGCTCTGTACAACAGGTAGGTATTTTCACTACAATATTACTGGGTTTGCTGATCCTGTAAAGCAAAGTGGATAGGCCTCAATGAAGCAGCATGGTGCTTCCAGCAGTCTCACTTCCATCAAATTTAATTTAAAATGGGTCCAACTTGCACTATAGGTAGGGGAGTCCTTCTAGTACCTCCATCCCAACACCAAGTCTTCTCATCTACTTTACAGCCCTGTTTTTATCCATAGTCTTCTGGGAGGTCACTGAGACAACTTTGAAGCCACAGCAGCTCTACTTCTTTCCATAGCCCTATGTGACCTCACTCTGCTATGCTGAGCCTACATAATGACACTTACACCAATGGAAATCAGGCTTCTCTACTTTCCATCCAAGTCATCAATATGTTTATTGGTGTCTAGGTCATCTGACTACTCAAAACATGACAAGCCAAATTATCACAGTAGCCAGATGGGAGTTATCACCAAGATGAATGTAGCTCACTTTACTTACCAAATATATTATCTTTAAAGACCCTAGAAGAATCTCTAACACATGACTACACCAACCCCCTCAAATAAAAAGACCAACGTACCTTCATTTCTAGGAAATAGGTTCTCTCTCTACAGCGTCTTTGACTGCTATTCTAACTTGTCAATAAAAAATGCCAAAAAGCAAATATAACTAAAAACCTGAGACAGATCTGCGCTACTAATACATACAACCATTAAAATTAGTTTTAATTTTAAACAAGGCTCACAATATTCTCTTTCATGAAGCAACACTAATAGTCATTTGGGATTCTCTACCTTTACCTTCCAAAAGTTAAGCAGCTAGGTTACTGCTTGCATTCTGCCTTCTGTGTGCCAAATTAATCAGTTTCGCTTCCACATTCATGCAGAGCTCCATATTGCAGAGATGAAGAGCATGACATTATCTTGTCCCTGCGCACTGCAGCACCTGCGGCAAGCTCATGGTCCCAGCAGATATCTATGCCTAGATGTAAATGATGGTTCTTCACAGTACAGCAGAGGGTAGTTTACTCTGTCACAGCCTATATTCTGTCCTGTGCTGGGAGATGGAATGAAATTTTGACCAGTGTCCAAGGAACTGTCAATCCAGAACTTACTACCTCAACAACATTTTGTATTTTGCTGCTATTGTTTTCCTTAATAATCAGTGTTAAGACAACACAGCCCTGTGAGCAGAAAGAGCGTAATTACTGTCTGCACAGAGTAAACAGGAAGACTCTGTTCCTCATGACTGTGTGGGAGTTACATTTGTCATATGTTATACTTAACTCTGGTGTGGGATTCTGGCCCACTTGAGTCATCGTGAAGCTGTACAGTGCGTCGATTGAGAAAGCCTGGGTACTGTTCTAAGGGCTTCAGTGATCATAGTTCACTTATTTTTCACTGAGGCTGCTCTCACAATCCAACAGCACCACCATACTCTTCCTAAAGGACAGCTCTCACCTTGGAAGCTACTCCGCTATTCCGTTTTGATAAGTTTTTGTTTGATTCTTGATTAATTTTGATAAGATACTTTTTGACAAGTATATAGTAATACAGAATATAATAATACAAAAATTAAAGTCTAAATAATAAAGATTTTAGAAGACATGAAAGTTAAAAGGTATCAAATAAATCTGTTGGTAATCATACAGAAAGTAGTGTCAAGTTACAGAGAGGAAATGAAACAATCATGTATTTTCCTTTTTTTCCCCTAAATGAAGCTCATGTGAAATCACACAGCCATGTGGCTATACCTTTTCATACTGAAAAGATAAAAGGGAAAAAAGGCTTGACCAAAGCTGGTCAGAAGGACTGGCAGAATACTGTTACTAACAGCTTCCTATTTGAACAAACATGATTTCTTAAGTGATATTTTAATTGTATTTATCTGTGATTACTTTCCCCAGAAGTTCAAAGAAGGATCCCATTCAACTATCTCAATTTGCACCAAGGTAAGACATTTACTCATACATTTAAAATCATTCGTTATCACAGCAAGATGTTTGCTCAAAAGACAATGAAGTCTCATACCAAATTTCAGATTGGTCCACTTTTTATGGTAACCATCTGCAAAAAATCTTCAATATTTGAGTGTACTTGGAAATTTTTAATATCCAAAAGTATATTAAAGAAAAATAAATACTAAAACTTGCCTCCTTATTTACTCCAACAATTTGATGACAAGAGGCATATTGGAGTGAATATAGGACCTCTATGACTACCTGCTTTAAATGTTCCTTCTCCTAATAGCCTTTTCTTTAAAATTACATCCCAGGTTCTGTTGACATGGCTCAGAGCATCTCAAAAATTCACTGTGTGATAATCCTTTATTATCCCTTCCTTGGCAGCCAAGATGATTGTTCAATGAATAAAATTATGATAGTTAATAATTTTCAATGCTAAAAACAGAGATTCCACTATCTCCCAAGGAAAGCTGTCTGATGCCATTACAGACTGAAGATATAGAAAGCATCACTTATTTCTTCCATGAATCACCATATCTCACAAATTCTAGTTCTTTCAATTCCATCACAAACTCAGACTTACACTTAAAAGTCACTCTGTTTCACAGAATCACAGAATATTATGAGTTGGAAGGGACCCACAAGGATCACCTAGTCCAACTCACCACCTAACACCCGTATGGAGACCNATTTACCTTCTCCAATAAGAGAGTTGCAATAGCTTAAAATCAAGTTGCAAAATTAGATAGCCTACCCATCCTTGCCAGCACCAATTAGTCATAAAATCTATGGGGAACATATTATCTCTTCCTAAGTTCTGGCAGAGTGTTTTATATAATAGGAGCCTAACCTGGTTGGTACCTTGAAATACAAATAGTTGACAAAATACAAGTAACAGAAGAGTTTAAAACACCTGTCAACTTAGAGAAGGTTGAATACTGTTCAAAGAACAAGTCCCATTTCAATAGGACATAGCCCATACTTTTCTAGCAATATAAATATAATTTCAGCGCGTTTCAAGAAGGTGTGACACCATTACTATCAAAGAAGTTGCATTCATTTACACCAGGAATTTATTTGTCCAAGCACATTTTTATGTTTTAAGTACATCTAAATTGGCAAGGGATTTCTACAGTATAGCTTCATAAACCAGTAATTCAATTTCAAACATTCAACTGCATTTCTCTTTGTATTTGTTTGAGGAGCATCTCCAAAAGTAGCTATAAAACTGACTTAGGTTCTCATGTACCCAGTCTTGATGTTTTTGTTTTAGAAAGTATCTTCTAAATATGTATCTTGGAACAGTTCCTTCTGATTTGCATATACCCTATTGCAGCCAAGGGAGCAGCAGAGATATCATGTTATACTTGCTTTTGAGATGTGGTCCTCCTGGAAACGAAGTAATGGCCCCATCTCAAGAGCTTCTGTTCAGTCACAGACAATACAGAAGTAACTAACTCAAGAGACTAAGAGCAGGCTAATTCTGATCATCTCAAAACAACAGCTCATTAGACAAGGACATTCAGTTAAATCAAATCTAACAAGTCTTCACTAGTAGCAGCAACACAAATGCCCCTTCTATCTGCAGTCCTGTTATTATCTCTAGATTGGATGATACAAGCATACCATTGATCCTTTTTCCCATTTTGTAGTGCAGTTTAGGGTGAACTTGGACTGAAATGTGCAGTTTGAAAGTGGTCCTACCACAGTAAATCAGCTGCAGATAATGCCGCAGTTTTCTTCAACATTCAAGAGCCTGTTCCTTTTGCTTCGACAAGAGATTTCTTTACCTACCTGGGCTCCTAGATTTGGCAGCTCCTGTTGCAGTCAATAACCACATTCAGAGAAATGAGTGTTAATGCTTCAGTCCTACCAGGCATCTTGGTGTATGCAGCAGCTCTCACTCTGCTCTTTAAACTTTCCACTGTGAATCACCTGATTAGCTGCTGCACTTACTTCCTGAGGAAAGCAGAAGTGAAAAGCAAATGAACCACAGTCAAGACCCAGCAAGCTCCCAAAGCAACTCAGAACAGCAGAGCTAATACAGACAGGCATAGCATGCTTCTGCCAGGGTTAACAGTAACCAGGTATTTTCCCCTCTGTATCATATGCACACAGAAGGGGGGTGAGGGGAGAGTGGGATTTGTTTAATTTTGTTTTGAAATTTAAGGTTTACAAAACTACTACAGGAATACAGCACCATAAAGCTCATGCTATTTGTGCACAAAGATCAGAAAACAGTTGGAATCTTTCCTCAAATGCAGCACCCTTAAAATAAACACATTTGAGTGCTGTGTGAATGCTGTGTCCCTGACCCCTCTATTAAAACGATCAAGCCACCTACTCAGATCAAGAGGGAAACAAGTGCTATAAGTTCAGACAACATAAATGAACCTAAGTATCTATGGGCTTGGGAGAAGCCCAGTAGTCTTGGTGCTTTTTTTTGTTCTCCATAATAAAATGTGAAAGGCTGTAAGATTCTTTAATAAGAGTAAGCAGAGTTTAAACATTTTTACATGGGAAATTCAAGTGTTTCCAACTACTTCTCCATGACAATTTTATGGTGACCTTGAGAATCAGTGGGATCATGGCCCTACAGTGACTGAAACCCATGGAGATTTTACCTTAAGTGGTCAAAGCTATCTGTTTTCTGTCATCATCTACTTCACTCGAATGCTTTTTTGAGTGTTCAGGAGAAAAACTAACTTTCTCTTCCAGCTAAAATGCAATTTAGCTGGAAAAGGTGCAGCTAATCGAGGCTGAAGACTCCTGACAAGTAATAAGATAGAACAGCAGTTCCCTACACACCACAGGGACCTCTCTGGATGCAGTGGTGTTCCTGGCACAGAACAATCCCAGAGGACTGTTCTCATCCCTTACAGTAGAAATGTATTGAAAAAAATATAAACAGTAGAGGTAGTGGCAAAAATACGAGTTTAGTTCATCCCTTTACAGATTATACCAGGAACTAGGCAGCTCTGTAGCTTTGTTATTAGTTTTTGGAAAGCACTAGCTAAGCTAAATATAACCTACAGGGTGTTTTCCAAGAAGATGCTGGGTCACTCTGAGCTACCCACAACCAGGGAAGCTGCAGTGAATGTTGCATTTGGCCACTTCAGGTGGGCACCACCAAGACACCCACAGCTCAGTGCTGCGCTGGCACGGCTGTGAGACCTGTGGGCTGCTCTGAGCATGGGCCAAGCTCATGCAGCCTGTGAAAGGCTGTGTCAACACATCAACTACATTTCTCACTTAGGCATATTAGGTGATTAGACATACTGGCTGATTAGTTTACAGTGGCAATCCAGCCAAACCCACAGTAGTGAAATAAACAGCAGAAGCACAGAGACTCAGATGAAAATATTAATACCAACACAGAGAGAACATCATTGTCTTTGACCTCCTAACTCAGAAACAAGCCTAAACATGCTCCATTTCCACCCTTTTCCTCTCAGGTTAAAAACACAAAACAAAAGATTGTTTGAATCAGCCTGTCCAATGCCGTTTGATCAGAGAGGTTTATTTTCCAGGAGCCTTCCCTATCTCATGGTACCTCCTCACTAGATGCTGTCAGGAGTCAAGCAGTTGTTAGTGGATGTCTAATCTACACAGCAGGGGAAGCAGCATTTCTCTTTTTCATTATGCACTAAGAGCCAATAGGGCTGAACATGCCCACCCACTTAATCTGTGCTTCACTGAAGCAAAACAGATGTAACCAAATTATCTGCAGTAAAAATAACTCGAAGGGTAAAGACAAGCATATAGCTAATATCGGAGACAGTGCCACAATGCCTTCCTCAGTTTGGGTTGTTTATATTAAAAACACAGTATCACAGTATAGATAAGACTGGAAAGGACCTTGAAGATCATCTAGTCCAACCTATAATCCAACTAATCTATCATCTACATCTAGATCATATCACTCAGCACCTCGTCCAGCCTACCCTTGAACACCTCCATGGTTGGCGAGTCAACCACCTCTGTGGGCAACCCATTCCAAATCCGGATCACTCTTTCAGTAAAAAACCTTTTCCTAATATCAAGTCTAAACTTTCCCCGCTAAATCTTAAGACTATGACCTCTCGTCCTGTCCCCAGAGACTAAGGAGAAAAGACCAAACCCTGCCTGGTTACCTTGCACTGTGCCTCCACCTATAAAAATGGAGAGAAAACTCCTTCCTTTCTTTGTCCTTTCCCCATAGTATCACAGGAAAAAGAAAAAAAAACAAAAAAGACATCTTCCACATACTTCGATCTGCATCCATGTGCAGGGCACCTAGTTCAAAGGAACCCTCATCTTGGTTTAAGGTATCTAGAAAGGGCATGAAACCTCCTAGTCCCCAGAGGTAGCTCTCCCAGCACCACATGGAAACTGCCATGTGGTAGTGGAGCACTCTGATATAGATCATGTATGGCCCAGTGAAGATGGTGTCCTGCCTGAGCCAGACACAGTGGGCTTCCTGAGGCAAGGATTTCGAGATAGTTACAAGGTCCACCTGTCTCACAGCATCAAATAATTGCCCTTATGTTGATTCTTGCTACACTTCTCTCTTTGCCAATGTCCACATACAAGTGGAAAAACCCTGAATCATGCGTTTACCTTAATGATATGACCCACACCAACGTATCTTACTTCTCTTAGTGGTTCAAAATGGCTAAAATCACAGTGCTTCAGCTTGAGGCTGCAAGTCAGTGACTGCAGGTTTCTCCAAAAACACAATTTACAGTATGTTTCAGTTGCACTAGAATTAGTAAGTGGCTGACCAGTTACAGCAAGAGCAGACTTGTCCTCTGGCTACTGCTGTGCAGTTGCCATTGCCCAAGGAGCTCGCAGTTCAGCATAACCGCAAACCCAAATGGGATGAAGCTTTGCTGAAAAGCCTGTATTTTCCTCTTCAGCAAGTTTCTCTCCCTGTAGACATAAAAAATAAAATTCAGCTGAATTAGCTGAGACAATACATTTTTCTGCTCCACATTCATCACCTTCAATCTAGAAAAAAAAGCCAGTTAAACATGTGTCCCTTTCACATGTTTCTGTGTCCAAAAGTTGAATTAGCTGCAGATTTTTTCCACTCTTTGCCTTTCTTGCTAAATTCCATCTTTTTTCTTGATAAAAAGAATGTTGATTAAAAAACGTTCATAGAATCATCTTTCATTTCTTTAGGGAAGCGGCTGTGTTTCATTTTCCTCCCCTCTTTTCAGTGGCAGAACAGAAGCTGACAGAGAGACCGCAGAGAAAGTCAATGCAAAAATTTAAACCATCTGCTTAACTATCATTTTCTCTCATCATTTTTCTCAGCAAACTTTGAAATCTGCAATGAAGGAGGCATTCAGCTCCTTCAGCACATCTTCCCAAAGAAGCGAAAGCAGCGGGCTACAAAGCCACAGGACTGTGAGCCTGAGCAGCTCAGCTCCTCTTGCTCTGGCACACACACAGTGGAAGCCTGGAGGAGCAGGCATATAGAGGCTGCACCATCTCCTTGGCTAGGTTTTCCCTGGAGGACAAAGCCCTGGGGAGGTGAGAAGAAAAAGGCACTTTCTGCTAGTGTTGCCAGGCAGCCCCAGACCTCCCACTCAGGGCTGCTGCCCTTGGACACCACCACCACACCTGAGGAAAAGAAGGTGGCACGTGCCAGTGCACAGCCACACTGTGCAGACTGTCAAGTAACTTGCAGATTTGTGCACCTGCACTGATAACTAG
Organism: Pitta sordida; assembly: GCA_013390025.1. Classification (NCBI taxonomy): domain Eukaryota; kingdom Metazoa; phylum Chordata; class Aves; order Passeriformes; family Pittidae; genus Pitta; species Pitta sordida. The sequence continues at coordinate 119,424 of WEKX01007722.1, forward strand.
ACTTCAGCTTTAAATTAATTGGAGCACATGCTAATGAAGCCATGGCTGGCAGCTGGTAAAAACACACAGCACACCAACAAGGCAATGCTTCCTGTCCTGCTGTCCACCAGCATCCCTGGCACCTGAGCACTCCTTGGATCAGGGGACTCAGCTACACCCCAGACTACTCTGGCACCACAACTGAGGGATGTAGGAGGACAGGGCAGTTCACAGTCTTTGTCCTGGAGTCAAGCACCTAACTTGTCTGAGGAAAGGGATCCATCTCCTTTCCCAGCATTTCCACCTGAGCAAGGCCAGGCATTCTGCAGCCTGTCTTTTATGCCTCTTGGCACCCAGCCTGCACCTAGGCATTGCTAAGGTTTCATCAGCAGTAGCAATGTTACATGGTAAGAATAATTTATCACATAAAACTGCTATTTCAAAACATTACATTGGAAATTGGAACAAATTCCCATCAACATAAATCTGTAAATCAAAATGAATTTTTTTCCTATGCTTTCGTTGTTTAAACAAACCAAAGTGTATCCAATAGCCTGCATCTTACAGGTCAAGCTGCAGTAGTGGTTTTGAGTCTTTTGAAATCTGTGCAATCCTGAGTAGTTTCCTACGAACCCCTACGCAGTACATGTAAGGCTGCTGCTTGACAGCTTCCCTGTTTGCTCATCTTTTTTTGGCTCCATTAAAAGTAGTCAGGGGGAATCACTGCATGATATAATCATGGAAGTACCCTAAATAGTTTTAAACTACATTTTAAAAAAATTCTATTCATAAGTAAATGCCACCAAAATTATTCCAGAGTTAGTAAAACTACATCAACTTCTAAAAACACCAGAAAAAAGAAGCCTCATTTAAAAAATGGGTTTGTAACAAAAGTGAAAACATTTTCCTTTGAAACTGTCAGACCCAGACATCTTGAGGAAATAAACTGAAGATTTCTTTCCCCAGAAGAAAAAAAAAATCCAATATCAAAGTTCCTCTGGGAAGCTTCTATTTTGATTAAATGTCACCTACTGATTAGAAAAATGTTGCTCTAGAAAATTTTAAGGCAGCTTGACTGAACACATGATCTCCACACTGAAAGGCATATTAGTCTAATGAGATTGAGGAAGTTGAAAGACTAATGCAAAATATAATTGGCATGCCAATGGCATGCCCCCTCCTGTACCTCAGGTTAACTCTCTGCTACAGGATACACAGGAATTCATTGTTTTCATGATCAACTCAAAAGTTATTGAATGAAAAGATCATGATCTAGAAGTTCTGCATGAAAATTGTTTACAAATACTTACAAAACAGAAAGCTAGACTTTAACACATAGTGCTTATCAGAAAATACTATTCACAGACAGCTCTAGACAAAAGCACAAAATATAATTAAACAAATACGTATTGGCTACAAGCTATTTCCTCGGAAGAAGAATTACCAAAATCTCTGCAGAAAGCAACACTTTCTTCTGTTTTAGAAATTGGTCCTAGTTCCTGTTTAAACACGCCCTTTAGCTTTTTGCTAGGATGTTGTGTAGCTTGCACAGCCTACAACAATTCTCATCATCATCTTAGAGGAAATAGGGAGCTGAAGCTCAGGCCAAACAAATTAGACAAAATCCTTGCAACACAAGTGGGAGAGCAGACATTTTTCTGTCTCTGATGTGTCCCCTGCTAACTACTATCACTTTTTCTTTTGCAGCTCCCCAGTCTATCAATAAACTCTGGCTCCTGTGACCTTGCTCTCCAATAAGCTGTGCTCCCAAAGAGACTCTGAAAATATCCAGGAAGGTTGCTTTCCCACAGTGATAACTGCTCAGGTACCTTCAAATACCTAATAACCCAGATTTAATGAGCTATCATACCCTATTTATGGATAAGCCTGGCTTTTCTAAAAATATTCTTCTAGCACTCTGAACTAGACTTATGTATCTTTTCTTCTTTCATGTATCTTCCTTTCTTTTCCCTTCTATTTTTCTTTTATTTCCTTATTTACAGAACCAGTACTCCAACTGCCTTTGGTTGCTAGATTTGCCATGTTGTACAAAGTTCTGGACAGAAGGAATGGGGAGGAAAGCAGTAGTTTTGCTACCTGGCATGTTCTGGTTTAAAACACAGTTCCTGAAGCTGAATAACTTCCCTGGGGACCATGGTTTTCACTTTTTTTCCTAGGGAAAGGCTGCTTTTAGGGAGCTCAAATCACTCTGTTCTTGTCTGGTAAATAATAAGAAAAAAGATCCTTATTCAGAACTTAATTTATAGCCACATTCCACACTAGTGTTTTCTTTCATATTTGGAACTGGACCCAGAACGATACACAAAATGGCTTATGCTACTCAGCAGAGAAGTAATTTTAGTCTTGAAATTAAAACCTAGCACTAGGTACATAGAAACACTTTGTTAAAGAGGCAAATTAGAGCAGCAAAGTCACTGGCTGTGTGACCATTTGCGAGCTCAGTGTATTCAGCAGAACCTGAAAGCACTGCTTTCACATTCGCAACAGAGGCTGCTACCACATGGAGTAAAGGAGGAACTGGGAAAAGAATGCAGTCAGTACCTTGCAAAGAGGCTCACCACAAGAGGGAAGTGCAACAGGCTCCTCAGCAGCTTTGTGTTATATTGGGGTTGTTTTTGCTGCAGTACCATTCCAGGGCTGGAAAGCAGTGGCTAGAGCTGACAAACTAGCAAATTCTTATGTAGGGCCGCATGATAGGATGCCAGTTCAGACATAGGGTCTCTAGGGCTGTCACTGCCTTCAGGAATTCCCTCTCTGTAAGCAGGGAAATGTGAATGGCAGGCTTCACATGGAGCTCTAAGAAGGCTTATTCAGTAATAAAAGTTGTTAAGATGTCTGAAAACAGACACCAGTCTTAAGGTGAAACTTAAATAATTTTCTATCTCAGTGAGTCACTCACCACACAATACAGATACCTCTAAACAGAAATCTACCTTGTAAACTGCAAGGTTTACCCCTATCATCCAACTTTGTAGCAACAAACTATGTAGTACCAGAATCTGTATTCAGACTTTTAACAGTGACTAGTGAAAAAAAAAAAAAAAAGAGT
>WEKX01007722.1:123025-199145 GCA_013390025.1 Pitta sordida
CCTGCAGGAACACAAGCTTAGGAATCTTGCTAAGCATTTAGAAACATGGGATTTTTTTTAGCGCTACAAATTTGACTTTTCAAAAGAAGGATCTCTGTGCAGACTCATTACATTGCAGCTGTTGTGAGCGAACAACCTCCAGAATAGGTCATATTTGAGAAGACATTTGTATAAGTAACCAGTTGGGTAGTCCAAGTAAGTCTGTTCCACATATTCATATTCAGCTGGGGAAAGGGAAGAAGTATTTGTCATCTTCCAGGAAACTGATGTCATTGTAAACAAAGATGCTGATTACCAAAATTGAGACAACGTTTACTAGGATTATATCTGATCTAAAGTGGATGATGCTTTAAAAGACTGTGATCCCTAAATTACTTTCCCCCATAGAAAAGCTGATATTCAGATGTGACCTTATTGCAATCTATAACTATCTTAAACGAGGTTGTAGNGTGTACACATGGAAGAGCAGCTCACAAATGGGATCTGTCTCAAAAGACCAGATGACAAGTGTATGACTAAAGACTTCATGTAGACCTGCCAGGCTCTAGTGGCCTTTTTATTTCATATCTTATCCTTTTTCATTTCCACTAAACTTTTATTACCTATTTGTATTTCATGTTTTTCCTCAAATGAGGTGTCTGCCTTTGCCCAATACAAACATTCCTGCTAGAGATACTCAAAACTCTCTCTTTTCCCACAGCCTTTTTTTTGCCCATACAGATCTTAAACAGGAAACCGTACCTTACAGCCTTATAGATCCTGCATAAGCTCCAGAGAACACCACTTGGTTTGTGGTTCTCAGTGACAACACGGGCAGTCGTAGTTCTCAGCATCTTCTGTGCTGAGCGTCACGAGGTGGCAGCACAACTGAACAACTTGCAGGGGCTGCTCTTACATCAGGCAGCTGAGATCTCACACAGCTGCATACACGCAGTTCATTTGCATTTTATAATTGCAGCTTCCCTTTCTTTTCATCAGACCGCCTTAAAATATGAGACAGGAAAGTGTCACAGCACAAAATGTAACAACCTACTTTCCTATTTATTTGCTTTCAGCAATTTGAGCATTTTTAGGATTACATTTTCATACTCCCACCAGCCTCTGGAATGGATAGGTTTCAGCTGGGCACCCAGCAGAGAAGTCTCTTAGAAACCAGTGGGCTACTTTGACCTTCTCACTCTAGGGACATAGATTGTAAAGGTATCAGCATGTAGCAGAGTAGAAAAAAGACTATGAATGAAGAATGGAACTCTGGGGGGAAGCAAATTACTTGTAAATTGCGCCAGCATTGGCAAAGGAAAAAGAACATAAGGGATATTTAGTAGTGTTCTTCAATACTTTCAAAACTGAAGTAGTTGATGTTTTGTTTTGGAAGGGTGTTTTTTCATTTAGCCTGAACAAAAAGGCTAAAAAAATAATAACATAAACAAGAATATCCAGAGATAAATGTCATGTGTGGGGAGATAATGATTCTTAGAGGATTATTGGGTTGGTTTTAAACAAAAAATAAGCCTTTTCATACAACTTTAATGAGTAGTTCAGTTCTCTCTGTAAACTCAGTATAGACTTTTTCAGTACGTGATTTTCCCCCAAACTGAAATTTCCTGCAGGAACACAAGCTTAGGAATCTTGCTAAGCATTTAGAAACATGGGATTTTTTTAGTGCTACAAATTTCTGACTTTTCAAAAGAAGGATCTCTATGCAGACTCATTACATTGCAGCTGCTGTGAGCAAACAACCTCCAGAATAGGTCATATTTGAGAAGACATTTGTATAAGTAACCAGTTGGGTAGTCCAAGTAAGTCTGTTCCACATATTCATATTCAGCTGGGGAAAGGGAAGAAGTATTTGTCATCTTCCAGGAAACTGATGTCCTTGTAAACAAAGATGCTGATTACTAAAACTGACACAACGTTTACTAGGATTATATCTGATCTAAAGTGGATGATGCTTTAAAAGACTATGATCCCTAAATTACTTTCCCCCATAGAAAAGCTGATATTCAGATGTGACCTTATTGCAATCTATAACTATCTTAAACGAGGTTGTAGCCAGGCAGGGGTTGGTCTTTTCTCCTTGGTCTCTGATGACAGGACGAGAGGTCAGTCTTAAGCTTCAGCAGGGAAAGTTTAGGCTTGATATTAGGAAAAGGTTTTTACTGAAAGAGTGAACCAGATTTGGAATGGGTTGCCCACAGAGGTGGTTGACTCGCCAACCATGGAGGTGTATAAGGGTAGGCTGGATGAGGTGCTAAGTGATATGATATAGATGCAGATGCCAGGTTAGTTGGGCTATAGGTTGGACTAGATGATCTTCAAGGTCCTTTCCAGCCTTGTCTATACTGTGATACTGTGTGATATTATTTTTCTAAAAAGAAAAGCTTTTCACACTTTTCTATAACCTTTTGATCCAAAGATATTCACAAGAAAAGATTTTCAGATCATACTTTTGGTTCATAAATACTATTACTTATATTAAACCCATTTTACTGGAATTTCTTTTCATATATGTTGAAAAGCTCATCAGAGAGGTCATGGCTACAGTCCCAAATTCACAGGCAGAAAACAACGACATTAAGAATTGAAATTACATACCTATGGCCACAATGCCAGCCAGTGGCAGAGCCACAAATATAACCTGGGGTCTCCAAAACCAAAGTCTGGAAGTCATTAACAACTCTATTTTAATCTCATTTTTTTTCTCTCTGCTTAAAATGATTTGAAACAGGAGAAAAAATGGGTCAATGTTAAAATAACAGCACATTTGAAATTTTTAGCTCCCTCCATTTTTCACCTAGCCTCCAGTTTTCAGCCTAGTTTCATTTTGAATCAGATATGCCTAAATGATTATATTTTTCCCTGAGACAGTGGGAGGAGATACATTCCTGAGGATGCCAGTTTCAGTCCCCAGTGTCTAAAATATGCATTGACTGCTCTTTGATTCCTGCCACTAAAAGAAAAAAAAAAAAAGCAACATTCATTCTGTGGAGATAGCACTCAAGCTTTAAATAATGTTTTTCTGTATATCCTCTGAACCAAGGACCTCATTTCTTCTAGGTCCACAGGTGACAGGTAGGATAAGTGATTGCCCAGGTTACTGTATTTTATGCAGCTGATTCATGAGATCCTGCAGCTCCTGATTTGAGGATGTAGTATTGCTGTCAAGGTGCAGGGAAGGTCTGTGGGTGTAGAGGAACAGATGAATAAGGGAAAAATCCATAATCTCTCCAGGTTTTCACATACTACCTGTCCCAGAAATATCAGAGAAACTCAAAGTGACAAATTTTGTTGGGTGATCAAAACAGACTGATGTTAAGATACAAATGGAGGCAAAACGGTGTAAAGAATACAATCAGAATCAGAGACCTGATCTCAACATCATAGTTAATTGGGACTTGGTAATATAAAAAACTTCACTTTGAAGTTTGAGATGCCTTGCTTTGTTTACATAAGGCAAAGTCCAAACAATGTGAACTACACCAACAAGTTTGATCCAGTAGGTCAGTTAAATTTAAGCATGTATTTCGATGTGAAGATTGTGAGTAGATTCTCATGGTTTAAATTAAGCCTTTAAATGCTTTTCTGTATTGGAGTCAGGATTAATCAGAATTCACTTCACAAAGAATTTCTATGAGAAGAATCACCTATTTGAAAAAGGCAATGATGAAGGGAAGACCTTCAGCTCTGACTTCCCTGAGATGACAGCAGTAGCAGCTCTGTTAGATCTGTCATGATCTGAAGGCAATAGTGAGGCAAGAGTTAGAGAGAAAAGTAGCATTTTGTTAGACCAAGAGATGTAGAAGTAGAAAACAGGCTTTCATACAGTCTCCCAGAAGTGTTGCCAGAAGGGGACCTCTGGAGGTTACTTAGGCCAGCCTTCTGTTAGGAGTAGAGGTAGCACCAAAACCAGACTAATCTAGTAATCTTGAAAACCCCTGCAGGCTATCACCCCTGCTCTGTAGGTATCTATCCCAGTGCTGACTCATCCTTCTGTGAAAAAGTTTTTCTGGGCTCCAATATGAGTTTCTAAACTCTAAACCTGGGGGCATTGCTTTTCTGTTTCCGCATCTGTACTACCAAGTGTTTGGTTTTATACTCTGAAGAGGTCCTTCAACTGCTTGTGCATTGCTATTGGATTCCCCCATTGGCCTCTTTGCCAGACTAACCGTCTCCCTTAACCTGCCTTGTAGGAGATGCACCCTAGTCCTCAACAGTCTGAGTAGCCCTTATCTGGATGTGAAACAGATTTCAAGCCAAGTACAATTTGGGAACAATTTATTTCTATTTACCTTAATTGTGTTAATTCAGTATTTTATTTGGCTGCAAAACAAGATGCAGTGTCATTGCCATTCTATTTCAGACTGGAAAATATCCACTAGATCTTGTATGGAGCAGAACCAACAATTCGAAGTCTCTGATCTGCCCTGAGGTGTCTCCAGTAGACGTTGCAGAGGCTAAAGATTTCTCTCTGTCTCATTAATAAAGCTATAATCTAGGCACAAAATTAAGATAAGCACTGATTATCCATACAACAAGTATCCATTTTATATTTAATTTAACTTCTAACCATGTGAAAAGCAAATGAGACGCAATACGTGCTTGGAGCCACTCTGCCTCAGTAACCTTATTTGCCTTCATTACTGAAGGAAACTTTGCTTCCAGAAATATTTAGGAATGTGGCAATAGCAAGAAAATGTCTGGTACCCAAGGGGACATACAACCTCTGATCCTGGGGTTACCTCAGGTGTAATAATGATGATACTACAAAGACTAGTGCAGAACAGAAAATATACACAATTAAATAAGAACTAGGAACATACTTTGTCTACCTGTTTATGAAGTCTAGAATATCTGGATTTATAAGACATTTATTGTTTTTAGGAAAGTTTTTACATTCATAATCTAAATCTTTCTTGCCTGTCAAGTATGAAGTTGCATTGCAAAATGAAGTTGGAAATCTTATCAGCTCATTGAGAATTACCTATCCTTTCTTTTGCCACCTCTTCAAATGCATTGCCTACTAAGTTCCTGAAAGTTGAAAATTTTTGTTAAAGGTTTTGCTTCTCCTTAGTATAGTGCACCTTGACAAGGTCAGAGGTCACTGTTTATAACAAAATCAAAGAGGACACATCAACATCTCTGATGTTTGCCAAGTATAAACAAAAAAAGGGAAAAAAACCCAAGTAAGGCCTTCTTTATCTATTATGAAGAATGACATACAAGTAAAATATCTATTTTTCCTCCTCAAAGGGCATTCTTCTGAGGAAATTCATATTATGTTAAGGTACTTCCAACAGTAGTAGGCAAGATCTTGCAGGGATATAGGTATACTTGGTATATGTTCATCACTGCAAAGGAGAAAAAAATGAATGCCATCTTTAGCTGCCAGCAGCATCTCTGCTGGGTAAGTTTCTTGTCCCACTGAAGGTTAAGGCAGCTGTGTTAGAGGCTTCTCAAGCTACAGCTGATCTGTAGAGATTCACTTTTACATCCTAAATTGAAAGATTAATTACTCCTGACCCCTTTGTGGAACATGACTAGATGGAAAGGAACAGTGATTGTAAAAGAATGATAAAGATACCCAGAAATCCCCTAGTTTTACCCCAAAAAACATTAAAAATTATTCTTGTTTAATCTCCCCCTTAGCCCTCATCCCTGAATGTAATCTGTGAGATCATAGTTCTGTCCTCTCCTGGTAGTCTTGATGCATTTGGCATATTCACTGCTTCCTCCAGTAAGTGTTACTCCTGGGAAGCCCAAGATATGATAAGGATTATGCATTTTCTTACTTGTCAAGCAAACCTAAAGAAATTTCTCCATTTCTTATCTCTTGGCATTAGATAATCCCTGAGGTAGAGTTCTTCCTGAATTGTTGTTTTTTTCTCAAAGATACCTTTGAACTTCCAGTTGTTTCCAGAGCTGCTCTAGAACATCTGCGTAGCTTTCTCCATCCTGCACCATCAGCTTACATGATACTAGAGAGGCCATTTCAAAAGGAGAACAGGTGAATTCTACCTTCATGGTTTGAATATTTCTTGCTATATCTCCTAAAACTGCCAGTAAAGACACTAGTTACTGGCAGCTGGAACACCAGTGGCCTTTGTTACCTGGAAAACCAGCTAGCATTGTCATTAAGAGGTTTCAAACGGTGATCATTTAAACTGTAAGAAAGGGTCATAGCAAATTAAAATTGCTTCTGGTCATTAGACACTTGAAAAATTGTCAATTTATGCCCAATCTTATTCAGCGGAATTCCCGCAGTTCTTATATACATAACCATTCTAACTTCCCTTGCAGAAGAAATGCCACTGCAGTTATTGATCTCAGAATGTAAACTATGGTCTTTCATTTTTTCTTTGGACTGTTTTCTATCAACTCCATTTTATACCATATGAGAACAGAACATAACAGACTGTAAAATTGCAGTCTAAATAAACTGGATCTAGAGTTCAATAGTGCCAAAGTCTGAGGTGATTAGATCATGGGCTTTGATCCAAATGCATCTTGCTGATGAGTAAAGAAAATATATCAATCAGTTGGTTACAACAAGTCCTTGGCTTGCATATGGAAGCAGAAGATGAGGAGGAGGAAAAAAGGATATACCGTGTGATAATTGGTAGGTGACAGCATGCTGTGTGTGCAGCCTGGGGAAACAGAGATCCATTCAATCCGCCTCACAAGAGATTCAGCAACTTCACTGGCCCACGCACTCTTCCGTCTCAAGCACCCGACGTTTCATAGCCTCCAGTCATCAGCCTAGGCGCCAACAGATGAATCATATCTTCTGTGAGTGTCCCTGATGCAGTAACTTATTATCATCCTCTGCAGTTAGATAGCACTTGCCAATCTCAGATCTCAAAATATTGCATTAATATGGATGGGACCTGGGAATAAATATCTTTCTTGTAGCCATGGGAAATCGGGAGGCATTAAGACTAGAGACCACAGCATCTCACTCTCCTTAAGTTTTCTAATCCCTAGGTCACATCACCTTCCTTCATTATATGGACTTAACAATCAACAGTAAGCACTTGTGATAGACAAAAGTACTTTTCCACATTCCAAAAAGGCAGCAGATAATTAACGGGGACATTTATTTTTAGATTCACGTAAGAGTCAGATAGTAGCACTTCTATAGTACTTGGTTAGCCAATGGATTTTTATTTTCTAGCCTAGTAGATGCTTAGTGCTTAATGATAGACTATCATTCTGGATTTGACCAAGCAGAGGGATATAGCCACAAGAGCAGTGGTTTCCAACAACTGGTACATACCTTGACATTGGGATCTCAAGCCATCAGGGATGCCCCTCTTCATTCAAATCAGTCAGTCATAAAAGCCTTATTGCCTACAGCCCAGAAGATTCCTGTGTCACTCTGAGAAGCCTGCTAAATTGGGCTATCTTTAGCCTAGTTCTGGAATAGAATGACCAGCAACACCCATTTCCTCCCTAAGGGAATGGGCAGGACAGCACAGCAGGGTAGGGCATAGTCCCCACAGTACTTAAATGAAGTATCCTTACTTACACAGAAAGACCTAGAAAGGGCCAGATTCAATCAGGAATCCAGATCATCAAACACATTTGTGATGATGAAGAAAGTCTACGGTCAAACTAGGAAAACAAACCACAGCTGAGTCAGAATTTGGTAGGATGAAGACTACCAGTATCAGACCCAATCCTTCAATTACCAGGTAGATCCACAGCAACAAGGCAGAGGTAAGCATAAGCAGAGAAAATGGTCTACAGACCACAGCCCAAACTCACACGTCGCTAGAGCTGCACTGAAGAATCTTTCTAGAGGATATCTGAAACTAGATGTGAAGCCCAAGTCTAGACTTAAAGAAAAATCCTGGACCCATGGGCAGAGGGTGTAGATGGTGGCCATGTGAGACGTGTCAGAGCTGTTAATTCTATTAATGTACTTCAGGGCCACAATGTAAGTTCCTGTAGTCTTTGTGGTGCAAGAACACTTCTGGTGCAAGAACATTTCTGCTGCTTGCTGTGACTCCACTGTAACTCCTTCTGCACCTCTACTCAAGAATTTTTCTGGTATCATAATCCTATGCTTCAATAGCAAGGACAGAGATGAGTTGAAGTTTGAAGCAGCAGGCAGGCATTATTCAGAACTGCTGGAGAAAGGACTCAGGGTGAGGTTCAATATACGACTTCATGAAATCTCAAGCTGACGAGTGGCCAGATGCCTTTTCTGGCATTTCTGACTAAATTCTCTGATCAGAGTATGTTCAAACTCTCCTCAAGAATACCTTTGCTAGGTGTGAGCAGAGAACTCGTGTCACAAAACTGTAACCTTTTTTTCTCAGTTCTACTACTCCTGTAGTCACCACAGTCTACTCAGAGCTCTGTTACCTTTTTCATAGGGGCTTTTTATATAGAAGGGTATGCATTCAAAACACCTCTTTGTGCATTCATAGTTTGACTTGATGACCTTAACAATGTTTCTATGATTTTATGTGTGTTGAAGGGGCAGATGGCAGCAGCGTGGGACAGGTGCAGGTGAAGAATTGACTTGAGTTATAAATAAGTTGAGTTCCCAGCCCTGTTCCATGGGCAGGTCCCCTGTGGGATGTGGCTCTATGGTGTTGGTACAGCTGAGGAACACACACCCTGAGAAACTATCTGTGGGATGGAAAGGGAAACTCATGGGAGAATTAAGGTAAATACAAACTACATATATCTTGTCCCTTTTACCCTTCTCAGTTTAAACAGTTCAGTACACAGGCTTCAGGAATTAAATATTCCCGTAGAGTCTGGCTCCTTCTAGACACTTACTAAGCTACCTTTCTACTGGATCTATTCTCAGTGTTTCTTTGAGGAAGTGTTTCTTTAATTTTCACACCAAAGCACTGCAGCCAGCATGGAACCACTTGCTGGAGGTGATGGTTTTTTTCTCTCTCAGCTGGCTTGTTTGGTTTGATTTTTTTCCCATGACAAACAGTTTACTTTCCCCAAATAATGCATCTGAGAAATTTAGACCTGAACTTCAGACCAATACACAAACTGGGGGAAAACTCAGGAAATTTCCAAGCCTTTAAAAATCAGTTAATAATCATTATGTTTATCTTTGAAAATTGTTTAAGAAGGGCTGGAAATGCTTAAGTCAAAGCAAAATACTTCAGGCAGGATCAAACTGAATATTTCCATTTACATTGAGAATTTTTTACAACAAACAAACAAAAATATTAAAAGTTAGAATTCAGTGTTGGACTTGGCTGTTAGTTGTTTGAATGTTTTCATTTTTCCCATAAACATGATAATTATTTATATAGGTCACGTTATATAATGGTTCTACCCAGAAGGGAAATCAAATCTTCGTGGGAAGTGACTTAGCAGGATGAAGTGTTCCATGCTTCCCATGAGGTGAAAAGTTCAGTTAATTTTATCCCTTGTCATGTTTACTGTACACACCTTTTGACTTCCTGCTCAAACTGCAAAATCATGTGTATAAACAGAAGCAAAACACATAAGAAATGCTAAAAATGTAGGAGTTCTATTAAATGGTTGATAGGAATAACTTTTTGATCCACTGTTTGTGCTTCGGCAGAAAGGCAGAAGTGTAGCTTTCTTCTGCTGATGCTCTTGCTGGTTGTGCACAGTATCAGAATGCTTTCCAAACTTGTTGGCCAAAGGATCATGAGTTAGCTATTCTTTATTGTACTGAAACCCAACTAATACAGACGACTAGAGGAGATAACTGCAGGAGCCTATGTATTCAGAAGAGAGAGTAGCTGAGATCCTAATTCTATCCTCACAAAAGATGTATGTTTATAAACAGCTAGTTCCACCAGGAATTAAAGGTTCAAATCATCTTAGCAATTTCTGCAGTCTGCACACCGAAAAGTACAATCTCTAAGGGCCAGAGAACCTCGTCCAGGATTGGAAGATACAGCTTGATAGTCAGGATTCAGTATCCAAGATATGATAGATCTTGGCAGAGGAGAAAGCTGCCTATCTCAGATGCCTTTTGTCAGTACAACTCAGCAACAGAAACCTGCAGGGTGATGCTGCAGGGTCGGTACACTCTTAGGGAAATGTTTACTCCCTTTTTGACACTTGCAGAAGGGCCTGCTTGGCAGATGGGGATCGTGAGGAAAGAGGCTGAGCGTAGAGCACCCCCAGGTTACGATATGTCCATTACTCAGATGTAATTATCATCCACTTATCCATTTATATTTCATAGGTACTATTTAATAGTACCTACCGATTTCAAAAAACATTTTTCCTTTGCTTCCTCCCCTAGCGACAGCAGACTCTGCCGCCCCCCCAGGGAGCGGTGAGGGTGAGCTTAGCAAACAGCACAAATACAAATGATGGGTGCTAAGATGTAATGAAGGCATTTCCCTATGCCCATCCTGCCAGTATGCCAGCGCAGGCAAGAGATGTTTTTCTCTCTCGCAGAGAGCAGTGGGTCATTTCTCCCTCAGCTCCGGGACTCTCGCCGGAATGCCTCGCCGGGAGGGATGCAGTGCGCAGCAGGCGGCCCAGCACGACGCTGCCCTCAGGACCTTGGTACTTCTTATAATGCAGAAGTCACGCTGAGTCAGGTTCAGCTCCTGATCTGATCCTCGTCGACTCAAAGCATCTGTTGAGCGGAGGCAGATGCAGATCGGGAGCGCGGATTGCGGCGCTCCTTGCAAGCGGCACATTGATCACACGGCCCCGTGGCCAATTAGCGGCAGGAGCCAGGTCCAGCCCTCGTGTCTGCGCGCTAGTGATCTATCGGCTGTAATTACCGAGACACGTTGCCTAGTTTGGACGGGAATTAATTCGAGGCCGGATAAATAATGCATTAGGGTTTATTCAATCCCATGTGAAGCGTCGCCCCCGGGCCAGAGCTGGAAGCGGCGTTTGAGCGGCGGCGATGCGCGGGGCGGCGGCCGGGGCCGGGCGCTGAGGCTGCGGGGAGCGCCCACCGGGAGCATGCTGAGCCCCAGGATCAGGCAGGCCAGGAGAGGTGAGTGTGCCTGCCCGTGCGCTCGCGTTGTGGGGAACGAGACACGGGGGAACTTGGCGGCAGTGGCGGAGAGCCTCTCCCGCTGCCCGAGGAGCCTCTCCTGGGACAGGGAGGAAAACCCCCGCCCGGGCTGCAGTGGCTGCCCCGGCAGAGCGAGGCTGGTGCCCCGCTGGCCAAAGCCAGCTCTGGGGAGTGCCGCGGGAATGGGTGCTCGGGAAGAACGAAGCGGTGGAGGAGGAGACGTGTACCTGTGTACACCAGCATCGCCTTCAATGACACGACTGAGCATCGGGGATAATAATAATAAAAAAAAATGCACTCTGTCCTGGGACTCGATGCAGCCTTTCACCCCTGTGCTAGTTGCCAATGCTGTGTTTCTAACGCCGATTTCATTATAACAGCTGAAGATAGCTGTGACAAGTTCATCTGCAGCATCTTGGAGAGGCAGCTTGCTGTAGCACATTATCTTTCCAGGGATGGATGCAGGAGGTGGAAATACTCGTTCTGTGTGAGCTGTAGGCAAAACAAAAGGAAGAAAGGAAAACATGTCCTGGGTTTGCAACAGCTGCTTTGAACAGTCGTTCAAACCTGTGAGGGGTTGTGTGCAGTGTTTGTAAAGCAGTTAGTTGGGGCTGGGCACAGCCATTGTCTCCACATCTGGTCACCTGGAAGAGATGCTCTAGCAGGGGCTGTATCGTGTGTCTTCAGGGGCAGCACCAGTTGCTCGTTTGCCATGGTATTTGTTGATCCTCGTTGCCACTCAAACTTATGACAGTCTCAGAGGAATATCTTCCTGTCCATTGGAAACAGATTAGATTAATGTAATTTTGGAGCTGAAGCAAATAAAGTCAGAAGACTATGCAAAGATTAGGGTATTCTTCAGCCATGCCAGCGTTATATAATAGTGTCACTGCTTCTAGCTACTGTGGTTCTGAGCCAGGTACTTTCATCCAAATGTCACTTGACATCATATATATGAATGCAATATTACATGGTGAACAGTCCTTAAAATAACATCAGCTTATTAAATAGCTGTTAGCATCTCGGAAGGAAGAAGCTTCCTGCCATATGGAAGTGTCAGGATCAAATATGTACTGCTGCACCCACAGTAAAGTCATAAGTATTTATTTCGTAGTTGCACAATTCTGTGGAAGTTCAGCAAGTCTTTTGCAGACACTGTCACTTTGCTCTTCTAAGATATGTCTGATCTCCATTTAATATATCCAGCATTCCTGTTGGCTGTGGCTCTGATGAGACAAGCTAGATGTTGCTAACTAGAGTGGTACAGGAATTCTGTGTCAGAGCAAGGAACACAGGCTTTCGGAATAGCATTCCTGCCATTCTTCCACTCTCTTCCAATCATCTGGAAGAAACTTAAGTTGAACATTAACATATATTGAAATCAAGTTGCGGGATTCTAGATCCATATGGGCTACTGCTGCTTGGGGACAAACTGTAATGCAAGCTTTGTGATTAAATTTCAGTTTATAGTGGTGTATGTCATTCTCTCTAGGTTTGTTTTGTTTGGTTCATTAAATGTACAGTGGTAGGTTTATTTCTAAATGAATGTAGAACTCATGAGAAGAGCTGCCATGATGGGGTTTGAAACTTGAGAAATCTTCCTACTTTTTCAATGCTGTGGCAAAGCACTGGTAACCTCTTCCGAAGGTTACCAAGTAGGACCTAATTCTGCAAAGTTCTTCTGTAGCTCCTTTTCACAGGAACTGTAAACAAGTGATGCTGAATATGCTGAATGCTTCATGAAGGTAAGTGTCCCACCTTGCAAAACTGAGCTGAACTGTGAAGTGGTAGTTCATGCTTCCTGCTGTCTTCTTTGGGATTGTA
The DNA here is from genome assembly GCA_013390025.1 of Pitta sordida. Classification (NCBI taxonomy): domain Eukaryota; kingdom Metazoa; phylum Chordata; class Aves; order Passeriformes; family Pittidae; genus Pitta; species Pitta sordida. The sequence continues at coordinate 135,843 of WEKX01007722.1, forward strand.
AATGAAGGTTCAGGTGGTAAACGGTGGACAAGCAAAGTATTCAGAAGACTGCAAGAATGTGCTGCACAAGAAAGTATTCAGAGGACTGCAAGAATGTGCTGCATACAGTGAGCATCAACAAGGGCTGGAGATCTGCTGCAAGTTGCTGCATGAGCTTGACCAACTTCTCATAGTGACTGTTAGCTCTGCCATTGAGGACGTAGTTGTATAAAGAGAGGCAATGTGACTTCTCTGGGCAGGCAGAGAAGGGACAAGGGAGGATATGCTGAGTACAAGCCTGTGGTTTCACTTAAATGTGACAGGAGGCAGCAATTAAGCTGAAGCTAGGGATGTTCATGTATTTGTACAGGTCTTCAGGCTCCCTGCATTTGTGCAAATAGGAATGCTTCATCAGCTTTTATTTCAATTTTTTTCCTGAGAATGTACCTTTAAACCTTCAATTGTGCCATCTGATGCTGTCATTTTTGTTTGACTTGTGGATTGTCCTTAAGAAAGCCCCTGGGTTTAAATACATTAAGGCTTTTGAAAATACCAAGTCTGGACTTGAGCCTGATACCCAGTGTGTAATTCTTAATACCTGTGAAAGGTATGGTAGAGAAGAAAGATAATTTGCTTTACTGGAGGTAACTATCAAGTATAACACAGTCCTTGCTGTTCCACCACCAATCTCACATCTGTAACTCAGAAATATGCTTTAGAGCTACATTATGTTTTCAGAAAACCTAAGAAGGTGTAAATTCTCACAGGCTGAAAATCTTAATGTGTATAAATTTTCCTTCTGGAAAATCATTCATCCTGACTAGGACTGAATGGATTTTGCATTATTTTTTTGTCTGTAGTGGTTTATGTACAGCAACTAGACGAGTCCAGGGGCCTGAAGAGACTGCAATGGAAAACGTCCATTTTCACATTCTTACTAAGTGATGGGGCATAGAAGTACTACTGCCTTGCAGAGTAGAAACAAGAGGACTTTCAGTATGGAGGGGAGGGAAAGCAGTTTTCAGACTAGAACCTTCAGTTTTGAGGAATGCATTTGATTTTCATTGTTTTTAAGAGACTTCAAAAGTGAAACAAAACATTAGCTCTTTGGTTTGAAAGTCTCAAACAGGGTATACCTGTCTAGTTGCATTTAAATGGAAGCTGGAGTGGGTACAAGCTTATGCATTTGTATTTTAATGAGTGACGTGATGGAATTGCTGTCTATAGAAAGAGATCCTGCTGTCATGATAGGTTTTTTTACAGTATCCTTGTCTTCAGCACAGTCTGTGTCAGCTGTAGAGGTACTAAGGATAAACTTCCCAGTAAGGACTGGGACTTTGTATTACTGGGTAACAGTGACCTATTGTTTCTGTTTGTGGCATGCTCATACATATGTATATTGAAAATTTTCCTCACACTCATAATTAAATTTTTGTTTGTCTGTTTTAATTAAAACTTAGGGCCCGGAAAAAGTGATAGGAGATGTTTTGGCTAGTTAGCCTGGTGCAAATGAGTTGGTATCACTCACATGCCTGCAGAACAGAGTTATTTCATTGTCTTTTTTCCTTCTCTAAAACTTGTCATAATTCAATTTTAATGAAAAGTGGGCTTTAGCATACTTAGTACGTTTCTAAGGATGGTGTATAATAATGCTGCCAGGAGGGACTTTAGAGGGTAAAGTACTATTAAAGCCCTCTGGGAGTATGCACATTCACAATGTAAGCTTCGCATGCTTGCAGTGAGCACAGTTAGGTTTTAATAATCAATGCCTTTGCAATGGTGTCATTGTATTTTTAATGAAAGTGCTGTGTCTTTGATTACAGAAGCATGAAGATCCTATATTTGAACTGCTTTCTTATGGCATTAAGGATACAGGATTGTGTGATTCCTCTATCAATCTCTGTCTTAAGAATTTTCATGTTGCAACCGTCAGCAAAGGAAACCTGAGGAACGAAAGGAACCCTGGGACAGGGAGGAAAATGATGGAGCCAAGGTGCCACATTGATAATACAGCTCCTCATGGAATCAAGGGGTCATTGTGACAGTAGAGGGTTTTATGGAGTCAAAGGAACACAGGGACCCGGTGAAATGTTGACAAGGGGCCAGTGTGATTTGTGGGGCCGCCCAGAACTAAAGGTTCCTTCTGCTGGGCTGTCCCAGACACTGGCAGGGGACGTTTAGACTGGATGTTAGGAAGCGGTTTTTCACAGAGAGAGTGATCTCTCATTGGAATGGTCTGCCCAGAGGGGTGGTGGAGTTGCCATCCCTGGAGGTGTTTAAGAGAAGACTCGATGAGGAGCTCAGTGACATGGTCTAGTTGGTGGGAGGCTGTTTGGGAGTTGGACTAGATGATCCTCTGGGTCCCTTCCAACTCGGAGGAACCTGTGAACCTGTGAACCTTATTTAAAAGAAGTAAAAGAGCATTAAAACACATTTGGCTCCTATAAGTTCAAGGAAAATTGGTGCAGGACAGAGAAAAGATAACCATTTCACAGAATCACGGAATCAGTACGGTTGGAAAAGACCATAGAGATCATCAAGTCCAACCTATCACCTATTACCTAACCTAGCCAAACCTGTTACCTAACCTGTTGCCATCTGAAAGGTAATTCCCAACTCACCATCCTAAAGACACATATTGGCCGTACTGTAAGAGCACACATATATTCAAGCCAGACAAACAACTAAGGGATGTAAGAATGTATTGGATTGTTAGGGATGTGGAAGGAACTGGGGTATTTGAGAAAGATGAAGAGGCAGCATTATGTAAGAGGAATGACCATGTAGAAGGACTGATGTTTGTATGTGTTATGTTTTAACACCAGCCAGGAGCCAAGCCCCACGCTTCCCCTGTCTCACTTGCCCATCAGCAGGATTGGGGAGAGAATAGGAAAGGCAAAAACTGGAAAATTTGTGGGCTCAGGTAAAGACAAGGATAAAAAAATAGAAAAAGCATAAAATAAAAAAAAAAACCAACAGGAAAAAATAGAGAAAGCAAAAGCCACATGCACAAACAAAACAAAACAAGGAATTAATTCACTGCTTCCCATGGACAGGCAGGTCTTCAGCCTTCTCCAGGACAGCAGGGCTCCATCACACATAATGGTTACTTGGGAAGGTGAACAACATCAATCAAAACCTCCTGTCCTCCTTTTTCCTCCTGGCTTTATATACCGAGCATTATGTCATATGGTATGGAATGTCCCTTTGATCAGTTTGGGTCACCTGTCCTGGGTGTTTGTCCTCCCATGCACCCCCAAGCTTCCTTGCCAGTGTGGCAGTACAAAAAGCAGAAAAGGCCTTGTGTCTGTGTAAACACTGCTCAGCAAGAACAAAAACATCACTATTGTCAACCCTGTGTTTTGTTCAGAACAAATCCAAAACACAGCCATGTAGCTGCTGTGAAGAAAGTTAACTCTAGCTCAGTCAGAACCAGCACAGTGTGGTAGAAGAGTATGAGACAGTGATCAATGAAAATCCAGACTTCCTCAATTCTGCAGACTGATACAAAACCAAATTATAGTCATGAGAGTTGCAGTAGTACACTTTGTATAGTAGTATACTTTTACACTTCAGTAAAGCCTTTGACACCATCTCCCATAGCAAATTCCTGAAGAAGCTGGTAGCCCATGGCTTGGACAGGTGCACTCTGTGCTGTGTTAAGAACTGGCTGAATGGCTGGGCCCAGAGAGTGGTGGTGAATGGTGCCACATCCAGCTGGTGTCTGGTCCCCACTGGTGTTCCCCAGGGACCAGTGTTGGGCCCAGTCCTGTTTAATATCTTTATTGATGATCTGGATGAGGGGATTGAGTCCACCATTAACAATTCAAAGCATATTAACCTGTGCCACATTTTGCAGGTAACATTTACATTCTGTGGATTAGGGCAGAACCAGGACTTGAAACTTGTTTCCCAAAGCCTAGTGTACGTGAAAAAATACCGTTATCCTTCCATCTTATTTCACTAACCTTTTTTTGTTTTCACAACACATCCAACTCCATAAAAACTTGCCAGTTAAAAACAGACTAGACATATAAATACAACCTTCAACTTTCTTTCCTGTGTAAATGGAGGGCATCAGCACAGTAGGATGAACATACAAGTATGAAATTGTGTGAGGTGCCTCGAAGTACTTTTTTTTTCTGTACCAGAAACATAGAATGATTTGGGTCATCCCTTTGGAGTTTTCTTGTTTAAAGGAAATTACTTTATTAATCACTTCTTGGAGACAGTCTCAATCACAGCAGAAGACTATCAACCAAGTCATGGCTTTCAGGAGTTCTCATCTCTCCTGAGTCTTCCAGGCTCAGGAGGAAGCTTTGAAAATTATGATGAATGACATTTAAGGAAACATTAATTAGGCATTTTTAGACCAGTGAAGGTGACCTCTCACTCTATTAGATGGTTCTGCTTGTTCAAATTTATATTTGGCCTGGCTAGTTAATAATTCTCCGTCATCTTCAAAGCACTTCAGGTTCCAGGAGTTGTGCCTCATGTCAGAAGCAACCCCACAACTCCTGTAGCAGGCACATGGAGCAGAATAATCAGTACAACAGGTAGACCTAAGGCCAGCAAGGAAACAAAAAAACAGTGGTTAAAGGTGGTTTCAACAAAAAAGAGAAAAAAAAATAAAGTGCAACTCTGTTAAAAAGGACATGGCAGACTAAAGAAATTAGCAACGGTGAAATAAATACATTTCCTAGAGACCCAGAGTTAACCAAACAGTCCTAACTGCACTCAGTTTTCTCTGTTTATCAAGGCATCGGCTCTCCAATTTCTGGCTGCTCTCCAAGGCTTCCACAGGAAAAGGCAAACCTGCTGCCCTATACCCAACAGAACTTCACTGTCATGGTTCTATATTCTTCTGGTATTCGGAGAAATGGGTGGCACCTTTCCCCTTGGCTCCTGCAGAGCCAGCGCTCTGCTACTAGAGCAAGTCCTGGACCTCAGGGACTGCACAGCACAGGCAGCTCCTCAGGCTGCATTCCCTTCCAAACCATGCTGTGTGAAGAGCCCTCCTTTCACTGGCGAGTGAAAGGCAGAAAAGAGGAACTCTCTTGTGTCTAGTCCCCCTCATCAAATCACAGCTTTGCACCTGTAGGCTCTTAGCTCTGCAGAGGAGCACCAGAGCCTCCACAGCTCCACATTCCAGCTCTGATTGGAGGGGCTGATGCTATACACAACTATCTCAGAGCATGTGGGAGGCCAGCACCTTGGCACCTCCACCTTACTAGGCAAATACTAACACCCAGTTTCTTACTCCTGGAACCAAAGTAAACAGCCCTAAAGCTGTGAACTCCTCCAAGTGCTTCCTTCAGAGCCCACCAACATTGCTGAGAGCACACCAGGGCACAGGGTGGGGAGCAATCAGTGTGACTAGCAGCACCTGATATGGCAGAGCCACCATTAAGGAGAACCCCACTTGGGAGGGGGAAGTTCACTATCACACATCCTTAAATGAGTGATTCTTTAAGGCAGGAGAGGCAATTGCAGGAGCTCTTCTTGAGAAAGGTATGTGGATAAAAGGCTAGGATGAAGTGCTGGTAAATATGCTTTGATTTATGACTTAGCTCCTGAGCTGGTGGAGGTAGGAGTGTCTGGGGCACTGGGGAAGGGGAGGTAGCAGTAGCCCCGTGGCACTGTTTGCCTGGGGTTTACTTTTTTTTTTCTTTTTGAGTTACTCAAGGTGAAGTTGCACCTAAAGGAATGGTGCAAGGGCTATGGAGGGGAGGCATTGGGGGTGGATCTGGTGCACAGATGGATTAACTGCCCTAAAGGCAGAGTAAAAAAACAGGACCAGACTCAAGAATGAAGTGTAGGGAGCAAGTAAACAAGGAGGGGTCTGGGTATCCCTTCTCACTATCTGCTGCTGTAGGGTGGTGAATGAAGCAAGGCATTACTTCTTTTCCTTGATACTAGGCCAGGCTCTTAGTACTAGTGCTGCTTTGATACAGGGATGTGTGGTAGGAGCTGTTTTATGAGCTCTGTGCAGTAATTTCTTTGTCTCTGTTGTCTTAGTACAGAAGGGGTCGAACAAAGGATGTTTGTGGGATTCGTCCAGAGACAGGTTCAGACTCTCACTTTTTATGGTATGTCTCATGAAGAAGGACATGAGTTATTCAAAGGTGTCATTCTCCCATCACTGTAGAGATGCCCCTCTCGAACTGGGTTTGTGGTCTGTGCTGGAGTAGGTGCTGCTTTTGGCAAATAGCACTTTCTGGCCTTGCCTGACGGCTCAGACAAGTAATCACCCTTCTTAGAAAAAACCCTGAAAAGTTTGCAGGTAAGCACCACCTTACTAAACACAGGCAATCTGAATGGGAAATAATGAGCCATGGCCTCACCTCCTGAAAAGGGGAAAGAGCAGTAATTCAGCTCTGAGGATAGCTTATCTGCTGGGCGCAGTGCTTGTGAGGAAGGAATTAAATATTAAAAAAAATAAAAAGGTCATAGGCTCTTATTACTTTTAGAACACCTCCGAGTGAGTACAGGGGCAAACTGGCAGGATTGTGAATAGCATGATGGAAGTACCACAAATGTTAGTGCCTCTCTTCTGAGAGGACAGTCACCTGTTACTTTTAGTATCTGTATAAATGCATTATTCTTCTTTACAGGATTACTACCAAAATGACTTTTTTTCCTTGCTGGTTTTCCATTTACATTCCTGGTAGTTGATAGACAAGCACAGCCGCATAAACGGCTTAATTTGTTTTTTCCAGCTCCTGGCAGTATGGCCAGGAATAGTTTTAGCTAACAGTAAAGGCACACTGTGATGGAAAGGGAAACTCCTTGATGAGGTTGCAGTGTGAGCTATTTGCTGAGCTGGAAGAGGAAAAGATCTGTGCCTAGACTCTGCTCAGGCCTGCACATGTTTAAGGTATTTAAAACTAATGTGGGGGAGGGAAGCTGCTGCTGACAGTCTTTCTAGCATGTGTTCCTTTCATAGAGCTTTTCTATGCATCCCTTGTGCCCAAAAAGCAGTAAACTGATCTTTACAAAAAGCTTAAGAAAAGAAATACCAGGCTTTTGCTATGGTTAGAAATACGTCCTGTAAATATCCTTCCTCTTAAATGCAGGTGTAAAGAATTACGTTTCAAGTAAGATTGTTGTCCTGTGAACTGGTGTCAAAGTTATCAGAACAACTTATTGGAGGTAAATGACAAGGAAGCTGTAAATGTCGTTTCTAAGGTACGAACTGAGTCAGATAGCAGTCAATCCAATCCTCTTTGGAAGAACTGTAAGCACAGGGCTAATATGTACTTACTCCTTTGTAGACCCCCAGTTTACCTTAACCAGTGACATCTTCTCACACATACTTATGGGTAAATCATCTGAGTACTTGGATTCAGAGTATGAATTAGTGTAAGAGTAAGGGCCCCTGAACTTTTTCCGCATTTGTCCCCCAGACCCACTGTGACAGTGTGCCAAGTCACTTAGCCACCTGTTGTATAGAGAAGGAAGCAGAATTTGCTTGCCCATTGAAAGTAGGTATGGCAATGGCTGACTTCAGCAACTAAGATTAAACTTTTCAATAAAGAAAGCAATTACAATTATGAGTCCCGAATATTATGATGTCTAAATGCATCATTATTCATTGGTAGTTGTACCAACTGTATGCCTCTGTCCTTAGTTTAAGCTGCTGGGTCAATAGAAAGATCCTGTCTATTGTCTTTGTTTGTAGTAGCTCTTGTTGTCTCTGTAAGCATCCATTTTGGTTTGGATTAATGGCATGCCTTTGAAGCAGATGATCTGCCTTTCCCACTCTTCATGCTTTCGTTGGTGTTTTAGCATAGTCTCAGAATCATAGAATATCTTGAGTTGAATGGGACGCACAATGATCGTGGAGTCTTGTGTTGGTAGCAGGATGGCAACAGGTTAGGTAACAGGTTAGGCTAGGTTAGGTAATAGGTGATAGGTTGGACTTGATGACCTCTATGGTCTTTTCCAACCTTACTGATTCTGTGATTCTGTGATTAAGTGAATGGCCCATACAGAGATCGAACTTGGTGTTGTTAGTACTCTAACCAACTGATCTCATCTCAAGGCTTGGATTACTTTTGAATAAAATGTATTCCATATGCAGTATGCTGCCATGGTCAATTCAAATAAAATCCCTGGAATAAGCGTTGTGTACGTGCTGGGTCTGCAGTTCCTCCCTACTTGTTGTACCCCACACCCAATGTGCTGTACTACTTTAAAATACAGGCCTAGCCAAATTCCTTAGTTCCGCAGAGTAGATGTTAGCTACAGCAGCTGAATATTGACAGTTGTCAGTGGCTTCCTACAATTCACTGCATTTTTTTGGAGCAGAGTATTTCACTTTACTAGATCGTAAGTCAGTAGTCCGTCTGTTGTAGCAGAAAAAATCAAGCCATCACCCTTCTATCTTGGTGCTTATCCATGATTTAATGCTAGGGGTTTAAGAGGACTGATAGAACTTTGCGTATTTTCAGGGCGCTTTTGAGAACAGCTGGTGGCAGGTTACCTGCAGAAGTTGAGGTTTATTCATTGACAGGTGCCAACCCACCTCTTCCGCCTCCCCGTATTCATGCAAGCTGTGGAAGTAATTGAAATTCTTTTGAAAATATGAGGTTAAACTCTTCCAATTACTATTCTGTTAAGACCTGCTAGCCTTCTTGCTACTGGTGATAACAAATTAAGTTTAGGGCTTCTTTTTGCAATAGGCCTAAGGTCTCCTGAGGTGGGGTGAAATGTCAACCAATGAGCCAATGCCTCTTTATTTATATGATGGCCGCAGTGGATTGCCAAGTCCTTAGCTGTTCTGAAATCCAAGATGCCATCAGTTAGTAACAATAGTTTGAAAATGAATTTAATTTCTTCATTTACCTTTGAAAAATAATTTATCAGTCTGACTGATAATTTTAGTTTTTTGGTTTTATTTTTTTCCACCCATGATATGGGGTGGGTTGCATTGATTATTAAATAGATCAGAGTTTGTAAGAGCCCTGCAGTAATGTACATCAATTTGTGGTACTGCATTTGTGTTCTCTGAAACAGTAAAGATGTTACTAGGTTATCAGCTGACATATTTCACAGAAGCCTTGAACCTTTGTGTCATTCAAAAAGAGAATGAAGATTGAAGCTGATTCTTGTCCTCCTTTAGTCTGATCCCTCCTGCTGCTTTGTTTAGGTGTGCTTCCTGCATACTTTTGCAAGTGACTCTAATCTTTTAGGTGACTTTTATGATCACATCGCACAGGCCGCTGGAGTATAAAATTATTTTTTTTATTTAGAACATGCCTTTTACAAAGCTGACTATACCATTTTGTAAGGTGGTGAAAGGTCATGGCTGTTGAACACCACAAAGCAGTCTAAGATTAATTTCTTCACACTAGTCAGGAAGCAACTTCTCTCAAAAGAGTGTGTCTTTGCCTACTGTTTCTGACGGTGTTCAATAAATATTGTACTGGAGGTGGAACAGAGGAATAGTTTTTTCTACGTGTCCTACAAAGGAAATGCTATGAGTTTGCTGATGATTGATGCAAAGACCTGAGCCAGCTCTTAAAATTCTAGAAAGGGTACAGGCAACTTTAAATGTGTCCTGCTGTGCCTGATTTGGTAGAGCTACATAGCTTTTGGTATCCGATGCAGTATGTGTTGTTTGGGTGTGGTAACCTGCTAGCTGGCAGAAAGTCTTGCCTCCTTTTCTGACAGGTACTGTTAGTGTGTTCACTTTTAGAACATGCTGATAGGAAGAATTTAGGCAGTCTAGTGTTATTCTTCAGAACTCTTTGGTGCGCATGCAGTTTGCCGGTCAAAAAGCACTGACTGATCTGGCAGTGCAAAAGACATATGAGAACAACCTTTATTAGCAAACATCTTGAAAGCAGGACCCGCAGCTTTTGGACTTAGAAGCTTTGAGAGAGGATGAAATTGTATTCTGGAAACACGGTGCTCCTTCATGAACAATTTGGGCTCCTCTTTGGGCATACATCATCTGCTACAGTGCACAGTTGATTTCTTGTCAGAGTCCTTCAGGCTGGCTCAGGTTCTTTGGCCATGGCTGAAACATGCTTTTTGGTGATTTCCTTGAGATCTTTCTTCATTCCTCTCTTTGGTATATTTCTGCTCAAAAGGCTGTCTGTGTTTGGTGGGTGTGGGTTTTTTGCTTGTTTTTAAACAGGATGTGTTTACAGATAAATAATATATAACAAAATCTTCTACTCTTGCATTAGGGCCTGAAAGGTGTTTTAGACTGTATATATAGCCAATTTCTACCAACAATAGTCTCTGGTCTGAGAATGAAATCACACTGGTTTATAGTACAGCAAATTGTACTAGTTTATGTTGGATTTTGGGTTTGTGACTGGTCTTTGGGAATGCAGTTGTTCTTGCAGGAACTTGATGTCAAGTAAATAGTTGTACAAAGAGATCCTTCTGTCAGACTTTTGGAGTCTTTTTTTTTTTTTTTTTTTTAACCTGTTTGGGTCCTTTCAGTCTGATTTCCTGACCACTGCAGAAAATACAAGGTTACTAAACAAACATATGGAAAACTAATTGTCTCCCTGATTTTCCTTTAGTTGGACAGTAAGGTTACAGAACAGTTTCCAGTGTAATGCATGTATTGTTTCTTTTGGAAAAAAATGTGTTTCCTGATCCATATCTTTATTTTTGCCGAAAGAAAAGCAAATCAAGGGAACATAGAACATAGCATGTCACCTTGTTCTGTGAAGTGTTCTGAGTAGATGGGTGCAGCTTTATTGAATATAAGTGATGGAGCACAACCTGCTCTTATGGTAGATAATTGTCCTCTAGATCAAAAAATAGGAGTAGATACATGGCTCTTTAGCACCCATGTGTTTCTGTATGGTTTGCTACTCTGTTTGCCTTAAGGGAACTAAAAGCCCTTTCGTCTGATAGCCTTCTAACTGTAACTCATATTAGCACCAACCACTTCAAAAATTGTTTTTTATTTCTTTGCCAGTTGTGTTTCAAGATGCTTAATTTTCAGATTGAAACCAAGATTCTTTCTTAGCTCACTTGTGCTTACTGATTCTGGTATCTCAGCAATCAAATTCAATCACAAATTCTGTTTCTGTTATGGAGACAGAAAAATCCAATCCAAGTATTTTCTTTCCTAAAACTTAGTGAAAGGAAAATCAGTTTCTCTTTTTTAAAGCAGATTACTTGTGTTTCCAGTGAATCCTTTTATGCAGCCAAGTTTGAATTAAATAAAACTGAATATTTTTTTGTAGTATGTGAAACCACTTCCTTTTATGGGTGGTACTTTAAAAAAAAGACTATGTTAGAAAAAATAAGTGTTTCTTCAGTCTAATGACACAGTGACACACTAAGTGCCTTTACTGTAGGACTGTTTGTTGGCCAGAATCAATTGTGACAACTATATTGATTTTTAGCTAACTGCTTATGAAATATCAAAAGATTACAACTTTAATTGATATTGAATTTCATTAAATTGACTGATTTCTACATCTGGTTTAAGTAGATGCTTACTGAGTGCCCAAATCTCTAGTGCTGTCCTGACCCAGGAGTGGGAGGAGGAAAGCAGAAGAGATTGTATAATGGTGCCAGGCAGGATTGAACTCTTGAAGGGGGGGTGGTATGCATAGGGCAGGGAAGAAGATATCTCTATGTCCGTGTTCAGGGTAGGAAATGGATGTTATGAGAGAACAGCAGTGTGTATATTGCTTGGACGCAGGTCTGACTTGCAAAGGAACTCATAGTAGTGTGTGGTGCTCTGATAATGGGGAATGGAAGAGAAAAGATGAAAGAGTAGTTTCAGACAGGCCTGAGCTGGGATGGGGATAGGGACTACTGCCTTTGTAAGGAATGGTAGTATGGCTCCATCCAGTTTGACCCATCCCATGCCTTAGGATAATCTTTGAGTTTACTATATATTAAAGACCTGACAACGAGGAGTAGGGGTTTGGAGGGGAGTTCTGGTGTAGTCCCAGGCATTTGCATGCTGAGTGTTAAGCACTTCACTGCCTTTGGTCATATCCCTCCTCCCATATTCATCTGAATATGAAAACTTTCATATGCCTGTGTCACTTCCTGTCAGAGGAGTATTTTCAAGGTTTGTGAGTCTGATTCTTGCCTTTTATAGTGTTTGAGTGGTTCAAGTTGTTAGTGCCACCTGCGGGGCAGCAGGAACATGGGCCTGCCTGGTTTGTTGTCAGCCTTACTGTGCTGCAGTTGCCTTATTTCCCAGCTTCTGAGTGGGTATAAAGTTGGCATTGCAGTGCTCCCATGCTGTGCAAATGAGTGCTAAACCTTTTTCCATATGAGTGTTTGAATCCTTCCCATGTTGATTTCTCTTCGGAACTTACGTGCATGACTATCAATAATCAACTAATGACAATGTGACGAGTAAAACCAAACTATGGTGGTGTTATTAAAAAGGAATTGCTGGATCAGAACTCTAGGGCACGTACAGTATTTGCTCAGTTGTTGTGAGTCCAATGTATTGATTTGTTTTCCTCCCTATGTTCTGCTGATTCCATAATTTTGCTAAATAGATGAGCATCAAGAATATATTTCTACCATTAAGAATCAGGGGCTTGATGCACTGCATCAGATTATCAAAGCAGGTATTTTGATCCCTGTAGGATGAGATACCTACTGCTTTAAAGGAAGGCTGTTCTTATCCCTAAATGTTTTCCTCTGACCTCTATGCAATTATTGTATTTTGTGAAGCATGCAGGATAAGCATCAATGCTGTTAATAGCCATAAATAATTCCTCTTTCTAAAATTTTCTATCTGATCCATGTTGCTGACTTGCAGATGAGGTTGCTAAGTATCTACCTAATGAAATTAACCATTACAGTCACGACTAGAAACTAAGGAAATGGAAAGCTAAGACAGCATGAAGAATTAACAACCATAGCAATCAACTGAGTCATGGTGCTGCATAAAATAAAACAAAAAAAATTAAATACACATTCTCCAGTGAAAGCTTTATCTCTTGACTAAAATAAATAGTTGGTTACAGTTTGGTCATGGTTGCAAAGTGTGGCCTAGGATGAGACCAGAAGTTTCATTCAACTAAACTCTTACAGGCCTCTGGAATAGAGATTGAAATGTGACCAGTCAGTTTTCTTACTGTGCGCGTATGAAATGGGGTACTGATGGTGCTAGGGGCACAGGGAGGGGGCTGGGTTGTTCTGGTACCTCTGTAACCATTTGTTAGATGGTGCTGTGCTGCCAGAAGGGCTGTTACTAAACCCTGGGGATCTTGGCTATGTGCTGGAAAGGGGTTCTTGATATATTTACTGGAATGATAATGCCCGTCTGAGAGCTCTGAGCTCTGCAACCTTAGAGAATAAGCCTGGATACATCAAAGCCTGTTATTAAGTGAATTCTGTATTATTTTTTTCCTATTTTTTGGATGTGTAAAAATAACCAGAATTGAGAGGTGCTGGGTTACTTAAGTATACAAGAGATGCTGGTAAACTTCACTAATGTAGGACTAATGCTGTATTTGAGCTCAGGTTAAATTGAACAAGGNTTCTACCATTAAGAATCAGGGGCTTGATGCACTGCATCAGATTATCAAAGCAGGTATTTTGATCCCTGTAGGATGAGATACCTACTGCTTTAAAGGAAGGCTGTTCTTATCCCTAAATGTTTTCCTCTGACCTCTATGCAATTATTGTATTTTGTGAAGCATGCAGGATAAGCATCAATGCTGTTAATAGCCATAAATAATTCCTCTTTCTAAAATTTTCTATCTGATCCATGTTGCTGACTTGCAGATGAGGTTGCTAAGTATCTACCTAATGAAATTAACCATTACAGTCACGACTAGAAACTAAGGAAATGGAAAGCTAAGGCAGCATGAAGAATTAACAACCATAGCAATCAACTGAGTCATGGTGCTGCATAAAATAAAACAAAAAAAATTAAATACACATTCTCCAGTGAAAGCTTTATCTCTTGACTAAAATAAATAGTTTCTAGGTGAGCTGTAGAAGTAGTAGCAAAGGAGATGTGTTGGGAAATACAAAGTAATATACCTAAGGTTATTTCAAAGGAACATACTTCACTTTTGTGATGTCTGTGTCAATGTAGATGGTAGTTTTCCAGTTAAATAAAACTTATTTCTCTGCAGGGAGGGGTAAAGTAGCAGAGAGTGTGTATAACTATATGTAAGTCAGGAAGACTGGAAATAGATGGTATTTTCATGCTTAAATTGGAGAATGCCAAGGTACTTTGGTATGGAGACGTCTTAGTTGCTTACTGAAGTATGGATTTTGTTATTATTAAACCAGTTGGTTAAGTTAATAGCTAACATCTTGCTAAGAAAGATAATGTCATTGGTAAAAGCAAATTTTGGGGATATTTGTTCTTGTAATAACTTAGGTTGTAACATGAATGCGGAACAGAATCTGGACAGTCCAAACCAGGTTACAGTTTGGTCATGGTTGCAAAGTGTGGCCTAGGATGAGACCAGAAGTTTCATTCAACTAAACTCTTACAGGCCTCTGGAATAGAGATTGAAATGTGACCAGTCAGTTTTCTTACTGTGCGCGTATGAAATGGGGTACTGATGGTGCTAGGGGCACAGGGAGGGGGCTGGGTTGTTCTGGTACCTCTGTAACCATTTGTTAGATGGTGCTGTGCTGCCAGAAGGGCTGTTACTAANNCAGAAGGGCTGTTACTAAACCCTGGGGATCTTGGCTATGTGCTGGAAAGGGGTTCTTGATATATTTACTGGAATGATAATGCCCGTCTGAGAGCTCTGAGCTCTGCAACCTTAGAGAATAAGCCTGGATACATCAAAGCCTGTTATTAAGTGAATTCTGTATTATTTTTTTCCTATTTTTTGGATGTGTAAAAATAACCAGAATTGAGAGGTGCTGGGTTACTTAAGTATACAAGAGATGCTGGTAAACTTCACTAATGTAGGACTAATGCTGTATTTGAGCTCAGGTTAAATTGAACAAGGTATTTTAGCTAAAAATGAAGGGATTGTAATTATGAAAAGAGCAGTGATGCTGCAGCAACACTTCTTAAAACATTTCAACTTCTAAATTAAACTTTGAAGAAATGAAAGCCAAAAGAAATTAATTTCTTGTAGCAGCAAATAGTTAAAAATTGAAAGCTAATCTCTCTTGATTGAGACAAAACCTGTTATTCACTATTCTGTTGAGAATAGCAGAACTTACCTTAGCAGTTTAGAGAAGTGGGAGGAAAAAAATCCATTCTGCTTATGAGTCTGAAACTTAAGACTAACAGAGTGATACCATCTTCTGCCTATAAAACGGGGAAGTTGTCAGGGGTCAGACTTGAGTGAGTGCCTGCGGGATGGTTACAGAAAGGGTGAGTAGATCCTTAAACCAGAGTGAAAGGAGAAAGTGGAGATAGTCTCAGTGAGACTTCTTGATAGTGGGAGGATGTGGTACTACATAGTCAGATCTGCCCTCTGCTGACAGAAGTGCTTAGAGTGTAGATGTGCTGATTTATATGTTTATAAAGCAGAATATGATGACCTGACTGCCAAGCCACAAGAAAGGTCAAAGTAGATTTTGTCACAGACACCCTCTGAATTACCCTGAGGAGGCTCTCCAAAGATCTGACCCAAGTCTATTATCTGCCTCTCCTTATTTTGCAATTTCATTCATGGAAGAGAAGTAGTAGGATTAAGTTTAAAGTTGCAATTGTGATTATTTTAAATTGTTTTTTTTTCTTACTACTGTGTTTTTATCCCCCAAACACGATGACCTCTACATTATTTTTCTTTCTTTGGCATATGTTATCAGTTTCATCACTGTGTGGTGAGGCACCAGGAACAGGCTACCAAAATCAGGTAGTGACATTAAGGCCACGTTTTAGTTGTCTGAACCCAAAAGAAGCAAAGCTGGACAGTACTCAGAGCAGAGGTTTACCCTTTGTTGTGACAAAGGTAGTCTTTGTGTAGCTGTAGTGTATCAGGGATATCTGAGTTACAAGCTTGCCTGGTTTTCAGCTGCAGCAGTTTACAGTGTTAATGCAAGACATCAGTGATGCAGATTTACTGGTACTGGCCCCTAAACTAATGCCTTGTTCCAAGTGGGCAATTATAAATTGTGCTTTAAGTTATCTGAATGTAGAAAATGGGAGGGAGCAAGGTTGTGTTAGCACTAATGAAGCAAAATGGCATGAAATATTAAATAACTATTACTATAAGATATGTATTTCATAAATCCCAAGGAAGTAGAGGTGGAGAAGACCTGTGAGGTCACCTAAACTATCCATTCTAGATGACTGGCTTGCTGCCTGCAGTATGTAATCGTTGTCTGCTACTCCAGACTAGCTTTAAATGCCCCAAGCTTTATTACTATTCCTGCAGGCATGTGGGAAGAGAATAGGAAAGAAATGGTGATAGACTTCTATTTCTGAATCTTTTCCTCAGATTTAAATGTTGGGCTTTTTCCTTTGTTTTGTCTTTTGTTTGAACTTTGGTTTTCTGCTTGAAAACCAGAAAGCCCTGAAGAATGCGATGACTTTAACCATTCTGGATAGCTATGCTATCTGTGCCTTTTGTCGTCATCACTGCTTCGGTTGACAATTCTCCTTTTATGTCTTTCTTACTTTTTAAATTTTTTTCTTCCTATGGCAGCTGACTTCAGTGGCTAATCACACCACTCCCCTACTGGTAGTGTGTGGAGTGAGACTAGTTTCTTATACTCCCTCTGTTTTCCTCTCACCATGGTTTTTGTGCATCCTCAATGGGTAAATATGTCTTTTGGAGAGAGCAGTATCATTATTACAATGTAGAGCTGGAAGGCAGTGATGGTTTGCCACAAAGACCAGTAGTATGAGTGTAAGACTTAGTGGAGGTATTGTGTCACTTCAGAAGCTTGCTGGGGTGAGCAGTAACAAAAAGGTGGTTTGTCTTGTGTTTGAAAAACAAGTACCTACTTGAAGAGGGAGCATATATGTAATGGTCTGTCCCTGTCTGAAAAGAAAGGGCGTAACAGTTTAGCCCCTGTGTTCTTATCCTTATTTCTTTGTTTCATTTACTCTGTAATTGTCTTTTCAGCCCGGTCAAGGAGTTTGGTGATGGGTGAGCAGATTGGGCCTCCCTCCAGATCTTCCTCTCCAAACCCTCAAGAACGTGTGCTGAAGTGTGGCTGGCTAAAGAAACAAAGGAGCATTATGAAGAACTGGCAGCAGCGGTGGTTTGTGCTGCGTGGGGATCAGCTCTTCTATTATAAGGATGAAGAAGAAACTAAACCTCAGGTATGACTAGAGAACTGTAGGACTTGGTGGTTGTGTCTTCAGTTAGAGATCATAGTCACTTCTTTGGTTGGAGCTCACTTCAGTTGCTTTCTCTCCTTACCAAAGCCATACATACTTAAAGAAGGTTCAAAGGTAAGAGACATTGCAGGAAGACTTGTCTGCTACCAGGCAAGCTATAGAGCTTGGGAAAAGGTTAGAAGGTATTTACGTACCCAGTAGGGCATGCTGACCTCCAAATCTCAGTATGGTTGTCTATGAGACTGTGCTTTGACAGGAAGAGCTATGGAGTTGCAGGTTACTGAGGCAGGAGTGATTAACCTTGCTTAGTCATCTGGTGCTCACTATCTCCCAACTAATCCATTGTTAGCTGAGAAGCAAACCAGCTGCTTTGGGCTGGCTTGTGTGTACTCTGTAGGTTTTGTTACATGTCAGCACACAGGGCTTGAGAATGGGTTGTAATATGTGTTTTTAGTGCAGGGGGAAGAGGGGGTTGGTGTTGTGCTACGGTATAAAGCTTACAGAGATAAAGAATTTATCTTCTTCAAATGCCTGTAAAATACTCTTGTAGCTTTTGAGTTCAGGTCTTTTCTAGTTGCTGTAGTAGATTATGCATCATCATTCATGTAGTCATTGTTTTAACTGTGGGGTCTTTAACCAGAGTCATTGAACATAGGGAACACAATTTAATAAGCCAGACAATGTCCCTGTACTGCTGCCTTCTGATGAGTCAGTACAGGCATTGTGGAGTGACAGTCAGCCTGTGTAATACCATCACCATCCACATGCACATTATAGATGATTATTAAACTGCTTGATACAGCTGTGTGCTTGACTGTCACACAAATCTCATTGTAGCGTGAGAATGGAAATTGGGTCCTGACATAAACATGGCAGATGAATGAGGATGTTGGCTGCATATTAATCTTGCACTCTTCTAATCAGGAAGACATCTGAGACCCTGGGAGATCTTTATACCAGGCCAAAGAGATATTTTCATCAGTTGATATTAATCCCTAATTTCCTTCAACCTGTGAGGTGCTCATACTTCATTTAAAGCTTTTTGTTTTATATATTAAGTATTGCCTGCAAGCTTGTGTGCAAAACCAAAATCAATAGCTTCATTGGAAATCTCATTGATCTTCTGCCTGCTTGATTATTTATACGTACTCTGGAAGAGAGTTGTATTCTTACTGTTTTGCTGATGAAGTCAAGTGAAACTTTTGACATAATGTTTCAAAAGAGAAATACAAAGCAACGTCTTTTTTGCTTATGGATATTGCATTGCCTGTTTTTATGAAAACCTGCTCTTTCAGGTTCTTAGAGGAAATTGTAGATATTCTTACTTCAATAATAATGCTGAAAAGATAGAGCTGTAACCTAGTGATAGGAGAATCACGCAGGCTTTCTGGAATGAAGAGAAATCGTTCTGTGGTCTTAATGGGTTGAGTACTGTTGAAGGTATGTGCATTTGTGTGCTACATGACAGTTTCAGTTGCACAGCCCACTTTGTCAGAGTCCTGAGGTTAGAGGATGGACTAAGCAGCCGTTGCTTTTCTTGACTGTTTTCCCAGGCTGCCCCCATGAGGAAAGGGTGAAGGGAGGACTGACCTGCAAAGAGCTTTCGGTGCTCCTACTGACTCTGTCAATATATATGTGGGGTTTTAAAGTAGCTTTGGGTTCATTTCTATTCCCAGGATAGTAGATAGCATGCAACTCTCCCCAGTTTCCAGGGGAACAGAAACCACTGTGCAACTAATTCATTAACCTTTCTTTCAGTATTGACTTGGCATGATAAACAGCTTCAGTGCATCTGCCGTGGACTTGGATTTTGCACTCTAGAACAGCAGAATTTTCTAAAATGTGTTCTGGCCACTGTACTCTAAAGATGGTGTTGTATAGGATACTTTTTTTACAATTTGGAATAATGTAAGATGCTTCTGCTTTTTAGTCATGCTGCATTTCCAGTGTTTTCTTGTTATCTTTGTGATGCCTTCAGCATGACTACTAACTTCAGTGAAGCTCAAAGTCAAATTGTGGGGCAATAGGATTGGGAAGGAAGGATGCTGAAAGTTTATCCTGTTCTGTTGACTTATTTTACCTTAATCTTAAAACTTGCAACCATTCTAGATAAACCTCTCAGTATGGACTTTGCTAAGAGTTCTCCTACGTTGTGTGCTTCTACAATCTTCCCCGTTCCCTGGGTAGGGGACAGGAACTGACCCTTGATGCTGTTCTGCAGCACTGCCTAAAGAGCTTACTATGTAGTTATTAGCGTTGACTCTGTTCCAGTGAGAAGAGACAGCAATGATGTGATCTCAACATAAGACTTTGTGAGGGGATACCCAAAAGGGGAAGTGAGAGTCAGAGGGCAGCTGCATTTGTAATATGAAGTGGAGGGTCATAAAGCACAAACTTGGTGAATGTTTTATTCATTAGTTTGAGACTGCTCCATATTTTAATATCCTGACCCTTGGGTAAAAGCAAGATTCAGGGTCTTGCCTTCAAAAATCATGCTATATTCAGCTGATCTCTGTGTCATCCTTGTTCCCGGCTGACATAACTGACACTGCTGTGACTAACCGTGACACTACTCTGTGTGCATCTCATGGGTTGCAGTACACACAGGGCTGTAATTTGCCTTATACTCCTGAAGGATGGCTAAATATGGAAACAGGTTGTTGAATCTAGTGTCATGGCAAGTGAGTTGTGTTTTGTTAAGAGCAAGTTTGAGCACTTGCAAGACATTTTCAGTTTGCAATGAGCACCTTCTATCAAAGCAACAAGTCGCTTCAAAAGATGGCTTGTCAGAACTGGAATGCCAGCTTGTAAACATCCATGACTTCAAGCTCATTTCCTACATGAAATTTTCCATACCAAGCATAACTATTGTGGTCATTTTTTGGTAGTAGTTTGAGTGTTCTGTGTTCCAAGAAAATTGTAGTACTTAATTTACATTTAACACAAGCTGGCTCCTTGGCTGATTATTGTATTTTTCCAAACAAAGCATTTTTAGGAAAAATGTATTCCCAAGGGGCTTATGTTTTTCTAGGGGAATTATATTCTTTTTATTTAAAAGGTAGTCTACTACAGAGGAAAGAGTGTTTGAACAGAAGTATCCAGTGTAAGAGAGGACAGGTGAAGCAGGTGCATGACCAATTTAGAACTAAGGAAAGGAGATGAGCTCCATGGATGACCAGGGCTTAAATTTGCTGTTTATTTTATTGTTGTTTCCTTACTCTTTTGGTGGCCTTTCCTTTTTCAGTAATGTTTGTGTCCTTTACAGGGTTTGATACTACTGCAAGGCAATCAGGTGAACGAGCTGCCTCCTAATCCAGATGAACCAGGAAAATATCTCTTTGAAATTACCCCAGGTATGCCAGTGTTTCTTTTTGCATTCAACATAATATCACCTCACTCCCATCAGTTGTCAGTAATGATAATTGAATTGTATTGATTGCCTCCCTCTTGTGTGGAAGTGTTCTGATCCAATAGCTAGATTATCTAGTGAAATGGGGAAATGGGATTTGACGGATTACATGGTATTCTTTGTTTTGCATAAAAGTGCTGCCATAGTACCTTATTTTCATTTCATAATATTTGAGATCCCTCATGGTCCTTGATTTTTCTGTTTGGAGAGGTCTCCTTGCTTGGTTTCTCAAGCTGATGTGTTTTTCTGGTTGTTATAGGAGAAACTGACACAAAATGCAGCACAGCCCTTATGGAAAAGGGGCTTGCAGTATCTAGAGTTGGTATACATGAAAGGAATTGTCCCCATGATGGGCAGGGAATGGAGGGAGAGAAAAAGCTTCAAAACACTTCTCCGTTGGATGAAAGGTTTAAGAGAAGAGATGACCTGCCAAGGAAGAGGGGTTAAAATTTTATTCGGCAGAAAATCTAATGATCTATTCAGTGTAGTCAAAATGTAAAACTTCTGCAATTGTTCTAGCTCCCATGTAAATGCTTCCTGTGGACAGGATTGGTATCTCCAAGGTATATTTCAAGTTAAATTCCATGTTGCAAGATGCAAGCAGTTGTATTTGCTTTATTCAGCTCTGATAAAGGGTGTCTCTGTACATAGATTTGAATGCACTTTTGGAGATATATTTAACTTTGCAGATCCTACTGCCTGAAACTGAAACCTGTTGCATCATTAGCAGTGTTAGACCAGAAGAGTGAGAGAGGTGAACTGGCTTAGCCTTTCCAAAGCTTTTTCCCAATAACTGAAGACTGAGCTCCTTGGAAACAAGAGGGGAGACGTGTGAATATGTTAAATAATTGTGTGTATGTTGACTCAGTCTTGCTGACACAGCCAGCTTCTTGTGTGTGGACAACCTGTGCATGCTGTTTAACATTGGTCACCCAGTGCTGGAGCTGTTGATAGGGTAGGTAGTAGTAATTACATTAGGCTGCCTCCCCTTTTATTGGAAGGGACAACACGATGGACGCTTGTCCCTATATTTGAATGTTATTGCTATGGAATCAGGTATGATTTTTACCCATGTCTTTAGAGTATTTTTTGTACTGCTCTATTGAGCTGACTTAAAATGACTGCATTGCACACCCCTCTTGACACAGTATCAGGTAGAGCAAGAAGAACAGGCAGTGCTGTAAGGTTTTTATTTACATCAGCAAGCACTGTTTTGCGCTAGCTTAGTCACAGCATTCTGTTTGACACATAGAAAGCCACCTGGGGAGAGAAGATTTTTTTTTTCCCCCTCGTCCTAGTCACTGCACACTTTAATGCCTTTTTTTCTTCTACTGCGCCATGCCATGTCAGGACTCCACAAAGAGCAGGGGATTGGCCAGAGTGTTGCTTGCATGGAGGATCTCCAAGGACATTGGCACTCACTGTCTGAATGTGGCACTTCTGTACTGTTTTTTGAAGATTGTGCACCATACTATTGTATATAGACTGTGGACCTGCTGTGTGAAAGCGCTCAGGATGTTGTGGCTGTGAATGATCCCATCTGTTCTGGCAATGATCTGAAATAATTAACTGAGCCACACACTGGCTTGGTCAATTTTCCTGCAGGTTTGAATTTCCTCTGGTTCTGGATGGGGAAAGTAGTCATTCTGCACATCTTGGTCAACCATGGAGGTTATATTACTGTAGGCTGCAAAAGAATTTTTCTAAATGGCAGGTAGCTGTTGTTTCAGTGGGCTTGGTAAAGCAGTGCCATGTGGCTTCTTAACAGAGACTATGCAGAAGGGTGGAAAAAAGTTACGTTGTTCAGCATAGTTGTGAATCATGGGACACTTGTATTCAGCTCCTGCTTCTGACATTGCCCTTTTCTGTGTTACTTGGGAAAATGATTCAGTCTTAGTGCACCACTAACTTATCTCAAAATAAAGATGTTTTCCCTAACTTGTGGAGCTAAATCCATTCACATTTGTAGCAAACTTATTTGCTACATGGATAGCAAGTATTGAAAAGTGCTCTAAATAGCCAGTCAGTAGAGAATGTGATTGGCACAGATGTCACTGGAGAATGTGGCCTGAAGAGTTCCCCATTTTGCTCACAGTACATTTATTCTGTGCTAGTTTTGGCATAAATGCCTTTTCTTTTTTGCACGTGTTCTGAAATGACCGTGTTCTGCGTGGTTGCCAGTCTGCAGAACACCCACATAGTGGACAGCTCTCAAATAGGTGCCAGATAGAAAGGAGAGTAAAAATGATCCTGTGGGACCCAACTCTTTATTTTCCATCATGTCCCATCTGCCTGTGTTGGATGTATGGCTGTGATCAGACCTGTGCCTAACTGTGCTTCTGTTCTCCCACTGTAGGCTAGGAGTCTACGGTTTCTAGGGAGATTGAGAATTTTTAAGATGTCTTAACGAGTTTGGCGATCTTATGAATACATGTACGTTTGATACTTGTAAATATAAAGATGGGATTTTGCTGTGTTTGTGAGCATCAGAGCTTTATGTAGGAAGACTAAGAACAGAGTGCAGCATTCCTGAAGTGTTCCTATAGCTGATACTATCCTATCTGGCAAAGAGGAGAGAGAAATGTCAAAAAAAATGCTGAAGTCTGTGGTACCAGTTATGTATGTCCAAAAATCTAGTTTGTGAAACATATTTAAGGCTCTCGGCATCCTTGTTGCAGAGCTGTTGTTGGGATCTTCCCACCTTTCCTCTGCTGCAGGCTGTGTAAGGCTTGACTGTGGAAGCTGTTCCCTTGGAGTGCAGGGACTGGAGTAACAGCATGTCCTGTGCTGTAACAGAGCATGTATTGATTTTCTGCTGAATAACAAGAACTAATGATGGGCATTGTGTATTATTCATGTTTCATCAAGTTCATTTTTAAGCTGTATAGAGCAGCTGGGAGGAGGGTTAACTAGGGACATGAGACTGGAAAACAGTTCTACAGTCAAACTGTTAGAGTTGGTGACAGGACTTCTTGAAGCACATTCTCTGCCCTCTTTTTTTGGGAAACTGTATGAATTTCTGGACCCTTTTTAATCCATGCATACTTTTCTGTCATAGCTAGAAATGCAAAGTAGAATGGCAGGGTAAGCTGTGGCCTCAAGCTGCCCTCATATTCCAGTGCACATTAGGGGATGGGGGGATGTTTTTATAAAATTATCAGGGCACTAGGAGTTCAGGTGCGAAGTTTTAATCTTTGGGGAAGTCATCCCACAACAATTTATCTTTATGGATAGAAATTACCAACTGTGTGTTGCTTGGGAGAGGAGTCTAAATCTGGCAACAAACAGCCGCTGACTGGTTACTAGGGGCAACAAAGCACCCTGGTGTTAGCCTGGGGTTACAGTGCATTTCAGTGTGGTGTAATGTAGTATGTAAGAAGCCACAGGGATTAATCTCTCAGAATGTCCTAAAAAACATTGATGACATTTTCTGTGGATTACCTGGTATATCTTTGGCTAACATCCTCACCTGTGGTGCAGGAAGCCGAAGTTTCTTTCTCACTGGATTTAAACCAGGAACCTGAATTTGTCACTTGTGTAATGGCCTAGTGCCATCAATGACTATTGTTTTGTTGAATCATTTGTTTTTGGTTGGTTGGTTGTTTCATTTTCTGGGGAATACTGTTCTTCAGTTTCAATTTTTACTGTGCAAGGGTTCTAAAGCAATCCTCTTATCCAAAGAAAATGTGCCCTTTTCTCTTTCAACAAACTAGTATGCTATGCTTGAAAGCAGCCTGAGAAATTTCTCACCAAAACTGATGGTATACGCATTTGTATCTCCTTATCACTGATTCCTGTTTCGCGTCACAGTGCTTTCTGCCAAGGTAAACAGTGGCAGCTCTTAGCTGAGACTTTGTGTGGGAATAAGAGTGCATTTTTGTGATAAGTTCAATTTTATTTCTCTGGAAATTGCTACTGAAGGGATTGATCTTGCTTTCTTCCTTTTGACTACAATTACCTGAAGAGAGGTTGTAGTTGGGTGGATATAAATCTTTTCTCAGGCTGCCAGCACCAGAACAAGAGGACATGGCCTTAAGCTACGCCAGGGGAGGTTTAGACTTGATGTCAGGAAGAGCTTTTTCACAGAGAGTGATCCCTTATTGGAGCGGTCTGCCCAGGGAGGTGGTGGAGTTGCCATCCCTAGAGGTGTTTAAGAAAAGACTGGATGAGGAACTAATTGGCATGGTCTAGATAATGAGATGATGGGACACAGAATTAGGCTATATAATTAAAAAAAATTATGATGACATGATCCTGAGATTGGCTCAGATGGACAGAGCATGGTGTCCCTGGCTCCTGGGTTTGTGGATTTGATCCCTGTGTGGGTATTTGCTTGGGAGTTGGACTCGATGATCCTTGTGGGCCCCTTCCGACTCAGAATATTCTGTGACTTCTGAATATCTAATCACATCTCTCTTCATCTCTTTTGACTGAATAAAGCTTTCAGACCAGCTTGACTTCAGGTCGCACCAACTAAACCTCATGAAAATGGTTACTTTTTGTTCTCTAGTTGTTGCACCCCAAGTCCTCACTATGGGGCAGTTCAGTCCTCTTCATAATAGTATGTAGTTATTTTGGTCTTTTTGTAGACTCAGCCAGAGCAAGGATGACTGCCTGTACTTGATTCACATGTAGAAGAAGGTTATTTTCACAACTTTACAAGTCAGATCTCTATAGCTCTTCAGTTAATTAAAAAGATTGAGCTCCATATAGGTGACTCGCCCTATGAGAAGGACCTGCATTTAATACTGACTCTTTTAAAGATGGACTGCTGGTTGCATTATGCCAGAATTTAGGGTTAGCAACTGAGGCAAAGCCTTATCTGGGAACTTTATGGAAGGTTTATGTAGAATCTACTTCATTGCCTTGGTTGTGCTATACAACAAGAAGGAAATTGAGAAAGTCAGAACGAGAAGGTGGGAGTTGCAATTCTTACAGGGACAGTAATTGTTGCCTACTTGTTCTGTAGGGGTCTGTTGGCCTTGTTGACAACAGTGTCTTAACAGAGATGTTGACGTGAGAGCTTATTTGTCTTGTGCCAGTAGGTTGAATGATGCCTACAAAGCAGTATGCTCTGCACTATACTTGTGTCTCAGATGATTGACACCAATTAAGTTATTTTTGTGGCCTTTTTATCGGGTTCCTGTTGAGATGTGTAATTAAAATACCTGGAGGGGAATCTAGAAATTCGTACATTAAAAATCATTCCATGTTCTCTATTATTTAATGCAAATTGCAGTTCTAACTAACAGCAGGAAACTGAGTTTGCCACTGGTAATTAAGTTTTCTCCTGAAGTCTACAGCTGAAAACTGACTGTGCATATCGGAATATATGATGGCGTTATTTCAGAGTTTTATTCAGATTTCTGTGTTTTGGCACTCAACATATATTGACTAGGGAAATGGCAGCAAAATAAAGTATTTCTGGATCCTGCTGGGAAGACCAAGACAATATAGTTGCAGCACTGTGGAAAGACTTAGCAAGTGAGAGCTGTGGGCATTACAATATATATGGCATTGCATTGACCTGTATGACAATATTGGTGGTATTGGTTTTGCTGTGGAGAGCCCTGTTTGATCTGTGTTTAGTACTTTTAGATGTCTGAAGTGCAGCTGAAAGCATGTAATTATTTTTAGGTCACTAAAAGCAATAGTTGTCTTTTGGGACATGAGAGGGATTTTCCATTTGTTAAGGAGGGAGAAACAAAATGTCTTTTCTAAACTGTCTTTCCAGAGGAGTGCCCAGAATAATATAATTGCATGCCTTCTTTGCAGTCAGTCTGCAAAATGTTGGCCGTTATTTCCTTACAGTTTGGGTTGAAGACCTTTATGGTAATAACATCATAGCACTAAAACACAAGTCAATCTGCTTGTCTTCTGAATAGCTGCAGAGTTTCTTTTTACATTCAAGTGCATTTTGAGTCTCCTTGGAAATGTGCATCCTGCACTTGTCTGCCTGAAAATCGTTGGTGCATTCTTCTGTGTTCTGCTTGCTTCATCTCTCCTGAGCACTAGATGGTGCTGGTTCTTTCCAGCTTCTTCTTGAACACTTGCTGCGGATTGTGGCGTTTCTTGAGTCACTGGTGTGCGAGTTGGTGCCCTGAGGTAATTAGCTAGTCTTTTGTTCACCGATGTCTTCTCAAAAGAAATCAGCAAGCAAGAATTTCCTAACACTGGTGTTACCCAGCCTGTGAGGCCAATACTGTGGTCTGTAGACAGAGTATACGATTTTATGCATTTCTGGACATTTGCCATGCAACGTATCCACAAGATCTGTGACATACATTGTCAAAGATGCCAAATTCAATCTTTGAAAATAAATATTCAAATTTAAATTTGCCAATAAAAGTCTCATTTTCATCTTAGTTATTTATTGTAGAAGAGCAAAACGTTCTCTATAGACATGTTCAATAATGACTGTGTGGGGAAGCCACTTGAACATAGGTCTCCATTGTTTCAAGTTAACATACATACTCAGGTGTTACTGGATATTTAGTGTCTTCTATCTGACTGTTTTCCCTTTTGCTGATGATTTTTTTGAGTGACCTCAAAGCACTCATACCACAGCACTTTCTCCCATTCTGAGCTTGATAAACTTATTTTTCATAATATGTATGTTCAGACTTTTCCAATTTTAAAGAATTAGCATTTGCCAAAAGACATGAATTGTTCTCCTCAGGACTATTCCTTTCCTAATTGTACTGGAATTCTTTTGTCCAACCGAAAAACCAGTTTTTGTGTCCTGTCCAGACTTTAATACTTCTGCTGATGCTAAATGAAGTTATCAATCACCTGCCAGTATTTCTAGGCTTGTTTTACAAATGGTTTCCAGCTGAATAACTGTTACTCTAATAAGTTAATGGAGCCCCTCATTTCCCTGATGCAAGTACTAAATGCTAACAAGTCCAATCTTATGCAAGCCAGACGTCTCTGCTTACTGATTTCCTGATCTGTACTTTCCCTAAATGCTTGACTGTACCATGTCACCGAATTCTTCTGGAAAAAGAACATGATAAAAAAAAGGACTGAACTTTACTCTGAATTCATGTAATGTTATTGATTTCAACAGTGTTATGTTCAGTCCAGTGGTGTATCCCTACCGCTTGACCAGTACACTTCTCCCTACTTACGGTGATGATTCATTGCAGGTGAAGGTCTTCGGACTGCATCCAGACTTTTGTACAGAAAGGTTATTAAGCTCCTCTTTTCCCCTGAGGGCTATGAGGCTCTCTGATAGTTAAGAATGTTTTGGCTTACCTTACCTTATCAACGTAAAACATCTTGAAGGGCATCAGGAGGCACCTGCAGCCTGTAAATTGCTTTTTCTTTGTGGTTGGCTTTTTTCACTCCTAGCATATGCAATGCCCAAGGCTTATGTTTGCATTTGGCAAGCAATGATCCCACTTCATGAAATAAACAAGATCCTGCCTTTGTTTTATTTTAATTGTTTGATCTGCTCCAGGTTATACTGTCTACATCCCTCAGTGATCTGGGTCCCTGGGTAGTTCAAAGTGGAACTGGAAATAAACTGTGACAGCATACATGTGTTCTGCTGTCCTGGAATTTGCATTTTAGGAGAATTTGTGCATCTGATCCCTGATCAGTAGCACCTAGCTGTCTTTAATGCATATGCTGACTTTCAATAGGAATGATGTTTTTTACAACTTTAGTTGCAATAGCATGAGGCCTACTGGGAAATGAACATGAGGCTTGATAAACTTGATGAATAGGGCTTTCTGCTAGTGCAGATCATTAAAACATAACCTCTGACTGTTCTTGAGCAGTCTTCCTTGATCCATTGTATTCCTGAAACACAAATAGAGCATGGCATTTTGGGTAGGCTGCCCTTTGGGTATAGAAACATGGCTTTGTAGCTATGATTGCCGTGTTGCTGCTGGAATATACAAGGCATCATTTGATCCCATCAGGTTGGCTTTTTAGTGCAAAGTAGGTAAGATTTTGAATACTTCCTGCTGAGATCTTCCAGAATGAGCTCTATTATTGAATATTCTGTCTTGTGGATAATATATTGAGTCCTAAGGCATGTGTAGTTAGTGAGGTGTAACTAACTAACTAAGGTTAGTAAGTATTTTGGTGTAAGAACATCTTTGTTCCATAAAGGTATGCTTATCAAACTGTCAACATGATCACTTATGTAGCACCATCTTTGTATTTCTTGCTACTTTGTCAAAAATCAAATCTTTAGTGCTGTCTTGCAGCTTGTGTGCTCTGATCCTTTGTTCAGCCCCTCAAAACAGCTATGTTCCTGTTTGCAAAAACAATAGGTGAATTCTCCATAAGATTTATGCAGTGTCTGGGATCTCTGAGGCTAATAAAGTACTCTAGAAGGTTAGCATGATCAAGTAAAAGAAAAGAAGATAAATGATATATGACCATGTAGTAGTTCACAGCATGCACCAAATTCTGTAGGGAGAACAGAAATTCTGTAGGGAAATAAGTATGCATTAGAAGTCAATATTATCACAAAGAAACATCAAGCTAACAGTAAGTTTACTGCTTAGATTCCTGCCTCACAACTATTTTACCAGTTTAATAATCTTACTGAGGTGAGTTGATCTCCAAAAAGTCCTGTGGAACTGAGCCCTTTATTTGGAGTACGTATCATTTCCCTTGTGTGATTCGGTGCATTAATTATTGTCTCTACAGTACCTACAAGTCTACTGACATGCCTAGTGCATGAGGGAAACCTTGTGAATACTGTCTATCTGGACTTCAGTAAAGCCTTTGATTCCATTTCCCACACCATTATCCTGGAAAAGTTAACAGTCCATGTCTTGGACAGGTGCACTGTTTGCTGGATTAAGAACTGCCTGCATGGCTGGGTCCATAGAGTGGTAGGGAGCGGTGCTGCCTGCAGTTGGTGAGTCATGGGCTGGGTTCTATAGGGCTCAGTTTTGGGGGCCAGTCCTTTTTAATGTTTATCAATGACCTGTACAAGAGGATCAAGAGTACCCTCAGTATGTTTGCAGATTGCAGAAACTGAGTTGGGGGGCAGTGTTGATCTGCCAGAGGGTGGGAAAGCTGTGTAGAAGATCAGGACAGATTGGGTCAATGGTCCAAGGCCAGCTGGTGAGGCTGCAATTCTAGTCCTGAGTTCAGTTCTGGGCTCCTCAGTACAAGAAGGACATTGAGGTGCTGGAGCATGTCCAGAGAAGGGCAACAGAAGTAGTGAAAGGTCTGGAACTTTGATCCTGTGAGGAGCAGCTGAGGGAGTTGAGAGTATTTAACCTGGAGAAAAGGAGGCTCAGGGGATACCGTATTGCTCTCTACAACTGTCTGAAAGGAGAGGGTGGCAAGGTGGGGTTCAGCCTCTTCTTCCAGGCAGCTAGTGACAGGATAAGAGGAAAAGGCATCAAACCATGCCAGAGGAGCTTCAGGGTGGACATTAAGAAGAATTTCTTCCTTGAAAGAATTGTCACCCATTGGAGTGGGCTTCCCAGGGAGGTGGTGCAGTCGCCGTCCCTTGAACTGTTCAAGTGGAAGACTGAATGTGGCACATAATGCCACTGTTTAGTTGGTGTTTGGTGAAAGGTTGATACTCAATGATCCTGGAGATCTTGTCAAACCCTAATGATTCTATGATTCTATTCTACAATATAGACAATCTGGTAAGACAGTGCCACTGGTGCTTTTGGGGTATCTGTTAGTGCTGATACCTTAGCTGCTCAGGAGAACATACTGACTTGTAAATACCACGTCGAAGTCATTCTGGGAAGCAAAGGTAAGAAAACTAAAACACGTGCCCTTTTTAGAGGCCCCACACAAATTTGGATGAGGGGGAAGGGAAGCAAATATAATGTGCTGCTGCAGCATCAAAAGAAAGTATGTACAACTGGGAAACTAGCTGAGGTGTTTATAAATACTAGTACGTACCAGCTGGAGAAGGTAGCTAGCCCCTTGTCATACACCTGTGAGGGAGGGCTCACAGGCTAAATCTTCAGTGTTTACTGAAGACTGGAGGTTTGATTCCTGCCGGGGGATAGTGGTGCTGTTTAAGAGTTGGACTTGGTGATCCTTGTGAGTTCCTTGCAACTCAGAATATTGTGTGATTCTGTGCAATGCTTTAGGGATAACTAATGTCATATTGGTGAGAACCACCTTTCACTGCACTTCCTGAACTTCATAGGGAGGAGGAGGACCAAGTATAACCAAGATGTATTGCCTAGGGTGTAGCTTGGGACTTACACTTTGTTAAATAAATCATCATGCTATGAAGTAACAAGAATGTAATCTAAAAGCTTTCTTTAATGTTAAAGGTTTTTTTATTGTGGTATTTCAAGTATAGTTATACCCCCTCCATCGCGAGGAAAGGGACAGGCAACGGCCCTCGCAAAACCCTAACCTTGCAAAGAAGTGCAGGTTGTTAATATGTATGCAGGCCACACCTATTGCCCCACCAGAACTCCAGAGGGCTGTGGGCAGATTTTGCTTCTCCCCTCGGACTCTCTGAGCACAGGGAAGAAAAGGGAACCGTTTCTGAGCCCCCTCTGACTTGGGAGGACCCCCCCCTCCCAACCCCGAGAATCCGCAGGTCCGCCGTGACCAAACCCTGTGCTGCTGCTCCCGCTCCCTCCCCAGTCCCAGTGCTCAGGCCCGCCACCCTGCCCCGTGCGTCTGCCCCGTGCCAACGTCATGGGCACTGCCGGCAGCGCCACACGGGGCAGGGGGGTTCAGCTGCGGCAATGGAGTGAGCATGTCCCGCTGGCTGCCGCGGCCAGCCCCACTTTCCTGGGGTGCTTCTCTTCCCCATCTGTAGCCATGGAAACAGTAACACGTGCCCGTGGAGGGGTCAGTTCCCCAGCTGCACTTAGAGTAACAGGGGACAGTGTGACTCCTGGCCCCCCCCACCGTTGGGCCGGGCCAGCGCTGCCCCATGGGGAGCTCCGGCACCACCCCTTGGTGGAGCAGATGCATTGTGCATGTGCGAGCCGCAAAATTTTGCAAATGGTGGAATCAAAACTGTGCTGAATTCACATCGCAAATGCGCAGGGTTGTAATGGAGAGGTTGCGATGCGGCGGGGATTCACTGTGTTTCTGAAGTGCCGAGTAGGTATGATGAGTAGGATGTTGAAGTGACTTACATACTGCTTCTTAATGATTTTTTGATTATTCTATGCATATGCCTCTGCTTAGCCTGACCCCTGGTTAGGACCCTACCAGCTTGGCTGCTCTCAAAATATTTGCCTGACTGTGAAAGTTCTCATAAGATTCTCCTGTGTTACATGGGAACTTAGACTAGATCATCTCACAAGTCTCCTCTTGAGCTTGATGTTTTTGCATAAAATTTGAAAGATGCAAGTTCCCACAAGGGAAACAAGGTGGTCTGACACCTGAATTGCTGAAAATCCTCTGAAGAACTAGTGCGTTGTGAAAAATAGTGTAAAGTGAAATGAGAACAGTTTAGTTTCCCTGGTATATCCAAGAGAAATGTTGACACTAATCACATTAAAAAATTGAAACAAGTGTGACTATTTCTGGGCTTTGAAAAACATCTACAGCTTTTCTCAGCTTGATCTCCATCTTCAGTCGTGGCTTAGATGAATTCTGCGTCACTGGTTTCTCTCTCTCTAGTCCATAGGTTTTCACCATGGTTGGTCCAATTTACAAGCAGCAGCGGGATGCCTGGAAGAACATCTCTACCCCTTCTCTCGTGGGCCTGGGGCCTTTGATATCTCAGCCTCCCGATGCAGGTTTCTGAACCAGCCCCTACATCTTGCTACTAAAGTGGTTTTTTTTCTTCTCTCCCAAATATGTTATTCTCAGAGATGCCTCTATCTCTATAACCTTGAATGCCATGGCAGCACCTGAGCTGAGAGCTGAGACGTTAACCCCCTCGCTGCCAGAGCAGCAAAAAAGCCCTAAACCATAACATTAGGCAAAAGACTTGGGTCGCAGTTCTGCACTCTTGACTGCATTGTTAAGAGAAACTGTGTGATTTGGCCATTGGAGAATCTTCCATTTCTCATGGGATGACAGATCTGGAGATCAGACTTCTGTGTAGCCCACGTAGCCACAAAAAGGTCTTTTTTTTTCATGTTATGTCATGGTTTGACCCTGGCTGAATATAAAGGATTTATTTATTTCTAACAAGATCAGAGCTTAATGTGAGAAGCATCATTTTAAAGGCAACCTTCTTCCCCCACCCCTCCTTCTTCTTATAACAGATCTTATATTCCCTTTTTTCCTCCAGGAGAGAAAGGGGGAACAGGAGTAGGGGAAAGCCAGGCAGTTGGTATTTTCTGACCAGTTTAGAGTAGGAAGCCATCTCTCTGCCTTTCATAAAGTCCCCTTTCCCTCATGAGAGAAAAGTCTTTCATGACCCCTTCCCATCATGAGTCTGATCCCACGGGTGACAGCTCTTCCATTCTCTGTTGCGCGGGAGTCACACCACAGGATGCAGTCTTGTAATCACTGGCTGTGCTGCTTCATGCATAAACCCATCTCCATGTGAGGTGATGTACATAGTACTCCTGAAACTTCTTAAATACTCAAATTTCAGTAATTTCTAGGCAGTCTAGAGGCTTTTCTGAGGTGTAGCATCCAGTAACTATCCCCATGGAGCTGACTTGCTTGCCAGGCTGGAACAGCTGGAGGGCAGGTTGCTCTCTCCATATTTTTTATCCACCACTGATATGACAATGCCTAAACACTTCAGGTTTTCTGGAACTTGGAAAACTTCACTGCAGTTTTGGGCGATCTAGAGTTTGCTTTAAAATGAAATGCAGGAGTGTTGCCAGGAGCGTGTCCAGCCCCTCAAGCAGATGGTTTATGTGCCTCTTCTCTGACATCAGATCTAGCCAAGAAGAAAGAAATATCTGCTGCTTTCCAAAGGAAAGGTAGTGCTTTGCACAGGAGATGGAATTCCAAGCAGCTGTCAGCTATTGGCATTGTATGGCAAGTTTAAAGGCTCAACAAAACAACTGAGTTGAGTTCTTGCACATCTTTCCAAGAGTAACAAGTTGGTATCAGCAGCATCAGAATCGTGGATTTCCTTCAGTTCTCCTGCAAGAATCGTTCATTTCCTCTAGTGCGTTTGGGAAAGTTTTCCTGCCCTGTCTGTGTTGTGTCCTGTGTGGGATTTGGTTTTCTTCTGTTGTTTTTTTTTGTGCTAACTAATGAATACTCATGATCTGGAATTGCTCAAGTGTGCATTTAACAGCTGAATACTCTGCAGGAGAACCTCTCTGTAGCACATTATCATAGCCTTTTTTTTTTTTCTTTTTAAATTAAATGGTAGGAGACCTAGTGAAAATTTATTGTTTAGGTTATTCAGTTTCTCTCCTGGAAGTCCATTCTGAAGAACTGGTTCAATCTCAAGAGACTGGGATATGTATTGGGAGCAGGAGCTGCAGATTGTCATCAGGTCTTGGTTTCNAGGCAAAAGACTTGGGTCGCAGTTCTGCACTCTTGACTGCATTGTTAAGAGAAACTGTGTGATTTGGCCATTGGAGAATCTTCCATTTCTCATGGGATGACAGATCTGGAGATCAGACTTCTGTGTAGCCCACGTAGCCACAAAAAGGTCTTTTTTTTTCATGTTATGTCATGGTTTGACCCTGGCTGAATATAAAGGATTTATTTATTTCTAACAAGATCAGAGCTTAATGTGAGAAGCATCATTTTAAAGGCAACCTTCTTCCCCCACCCCTCCTTCTTCTTATAACAGATCTTATATTCCCTTTTTTCCTCCAGGAGAGAAAGGGGGAACAGGAGTAGGGGAAAGCCAGGCAGTTGGTATTTTCTGACCAGTTTAGAGTAGGAAGCCATCTCTCTGCCTTTCATAAAGTCCCCTTTCCCTCATGAGAGAAAAGTCTTTCGTGACCCCTTCCCATCATGAGTCTGATCCCACGGGTGACAGCTCTTCCATTCTCTGTTGCGCGGGAGTCACACCACAGGATGCAGTCTTGTAATCACTGGCTGTGCTGCTTCATGCATAAACCCATCTCCATGTGAGGTGATGTACATAGTACTCCTGAAACTTCTTAAATACTCAAATTTCAGTAATTTCTAGGCAGTCTAGAGGCTTTTCTGAGGTGTAGCATCCAGTAACTATCCCCATGGAGCTGACTTGCTTGCCAGGCTGGAACAGCTGGAGGGCAGGTTGCTCTCTCCATATTTTTTATCCACCACTGATATGACAATGCCTAAACACTTCAGGTTTTCTGGAACTTGGAAAACTTCACTGCAGTTTTGGGCGATCTAGAGTTTGCTTTAAAATGAAATGCAGGAGTGTTGCCAGGAGCGTGTCCAGCCCCTCAAGCAGATGGTTTATGTGCCTCTTCTCTGACATCAGATCTAGCCAAGAAGAAAGAAATATCTGCTGCTTTCCAAAGGAAAGGTAGTGCTTTGCACAGGAGATGGAATTCCAAGCAGCTGTCAGCTATTGGCATTGTATGGCAAGTTTAAAGGCTCAACAAAACAACTGAGTTGAGTTCTTGCACATCTTTCCAAGAGTAACAAGTTGGTATCAGCAGCATCAGAATCGTGGATTTCCTTCAGTTCTCCTGCAAGAATCGTTCATTTCCTCTAGTGCGTTTGGGAAAGTTTTCCTGCCCTGTCTGTGTTGTGTCCTGTGTGGGATTTGGTTTTCTTTTGTTGTTTTTTTTGGTGCTAACTAATGAATACTCATGATCTGGAATTGCTCAAGTGTGCATTTAACAGCTGAATACTCTGCAGGAGAACCTCTCTGTAGCACATTATCATAGCCTTTTTTTTTTTTCTTTTTAAATTAAATGGTAGGAGACCTAGTGAAAATTTATTGTTTAGGTTATTCAGTTTCTCTCCTGGAAGTCCATTCTGAAGAACTGGTTCAATCTCAAGAGACTGGGATATGTATTGGGAGCAGGAGCTGCAGATTGTCATCAGGTCTTGGTTTCAGGCTGTTTCTGGTATTTTAACTGCATTGAAAGATGTGGCTCCTTGTTACCTCCCAAACTTCTGTTTGTGCAGCTTTCTCTCCTCCCACACACACTATAATTTTTGTGCATTGCACATCGCTATCAAAGAAAATGCTCTTCTGCAGTGTCCAGCTTGGAAAAGACTTTATCATTCAGTCTCTTGCTTGTGACCTCTAAGTCTTAATGCTTGATCCAAGCTTTGCAAAGGCACACAGGTTTTCCTGTGAGTCGGTGTATGAAACGAACTGTGTGACTGTGCTGCAGTGCTTTAGGGCACTGCTGCACTGGGCAGTGGGTCTTCAGTAAGTAGGGTTCCAGCTTGATTACGTGCTGTGAGGTCTAGAAAACAAGCACTGAGTGATTAGAGAACCAATGAACATTTGTTCTAGGGATGTTGTTCCTTCCTTATCCCCCACCCCAACCCCTCTTCTCTTGTCTTTATGGCTGGTGATTTAGTTAGGTTAATAAAATTAAAAGTTAGTGTTTAAACAAGCCTTCTGAATATTGCTAGAGTAGTGCTGACCTTTGCAAGAATGCAAGGTCCCTGTAACTCTCTCGGTATCTGTGTGGAGACTGAGATACAAGGAGTGTTTACTCTTGTGGGGGAGTGTGGTGCAAACATATGACCCTGTTCCTGTGCTGACATAATTTTGCAAGAGGTGAAATGGTCGTTCTAGTTCTCTTTCATGTACACTGAAGGTTTGCGTTTGGTGTGTGCTGCCCTCCGGCCATCTCAGAGTGAACATCTGCCATTCGCATGAAGCAGGCTGCGGTAACTCTCACCCCCTCAAAAGGGCGAGTGTAATTAATAAGCCGGTGCAGTTTAACGGGCAGAGGGAGCCCTGAAGCGCGGAGATCTGCCTCGAGGCCGGCTGGAAACAGGATCGATAAAGGAGGGGAGTTCCAGGGCACCAACCTGCCGCGGCCCCTGCGGAGCCTGTTGGGAGCCCGTGCCCGGCCGCCCGCCCCGCTGCCAGGGATGCTGGAGGCGGCCCCGCCTGGCAGGGAGCGGGCTGGCCGGGACTGCGAGGGACGGTGTCACCTGCCATGGGGCTATGTTCCTGCAAAGGCTGCCGTGAGGAGCCCAGAGGTAACTAACTGCCCTCTCAGAGGTGACGAGAAAACTCTCCTTCCCCGTGTCTCCGGCGGGGCGGCGGGGGGTGCGCGCAGCCCCGGGTGAGTGAGCGTGGCTCGGGACCGCCGGCTGCGGCGCCGGGCTCAGCTGTCCTCCTGCGGGAATGGGGAAAGAGGCTGTTTCCCCCGTCTGTGCAGTATTCAGCGTCTAGTCCTGAGAGGTGCCATCCCTTCTTTCATGGTTCGTTAAAAAACCCCAGACCAATCCAAACTAAATCAAATCCGTAAACCCTATCTCAGTGTGATCGTATGCTTTAAACAGAAATTGTTTATTCTTTCTTCACTAACAAATGAGATCTGGTGGGAGGGGGAATGGCTGGTTTTTATATTTTCAGAGACACTGTTAATGTAGCAGTAGCATTAGCTGACAGTCTTTCCTCATCTGTTCTTGTGTCCTGATGGACTTGTATACTTTCTCAAGGGTCGAGCTCCCAGTAGTCTAGAAGCTGGTTTTGGAGGCAGAGACACTGTCTCCAGCCTGCTTAGAGTTACTGTAATTCTCCTGCTTTAAGGCTTGTCAGTTACTTCGAGTGGCTCGTGCGTGGGGTTTGTTTTGGGACCAGCCTCTGACATCCTGTCTGCTTTGGGGGAGGTTTGTAGTGTGAGTTCAGGTGTTCTTAAGAACAGATAATATGTGAGCCGAACAAGAAGTGTAGCTTTCCTCAGTAGAAACCGGTCTCCTTATATGAATGGTGTTCAAAAACATTAACGTGATTGGAATTTGTAAAATGAACTCTTAACTGTGTTTGCTTCTTGGACAGCTGAAAATTCTCTTACTAGTCAAAGCCCTCTGAAGTTTTGCACAAGAAGTAATTTTCCCCTCTTTTCTCAAGAGCACAACTTCGGGAAAAGCACCCTTCTAATCATGACACTAAAAATAGGGTTCCAAAAACGGTATCAGTTTCTCACATATACTCTGTTTTTGAGACAAATGGAAAAATAAACACATTGGTGGAAATTTGGTGAGTATGAGGGTGCTGTCTGCATCACAGCTATATTAGGGTAACATTTATAAACATACATCAACTTCCTAAAGTTAAAGAATGCAGTATGAAAATAAGGCTGAAGGAAGTGTGCTGATCTAAAGTAATATCAATGACAGTTGTACTAGAAAAAAGGAGAAACACTGAAGTAACTTTTCCCCATCAGGAGTGGAGAAGGGCAGTATTTCAGTTACTATTGAGTTGACTATGTCCTGATTGTCTGAGTGAACAGATAGGAATCTCATCCTATAGACAGGATCAGGAAAAAAACTTTAAGCAAAATGCCCCTGAATTTTGTAGTGGGAATGCTGTGGGATTTTTCATTTGCTTCTGGTTTTAATCCCTTGAGGAAGGGGAGGCTTAGATTGGCTATTATCAAAAAACATTAGCCCTAGTTCCTGGCCGAAGTCCAGTCACCTCATTCACTTGAGTGAAATTGTATTTATCTTCTTCGGGGAGAGCTTCTACAAACAATGGGTATTTCAGCTAGCGTATTGCATTCAGGCGTGAAAGAACAAAGTATGTTTGTGTCAGCTTTGCGCATTTGGGTAAACCTGTAGACATTGGTGAAGCCACACCAGTCTCTGAGAATTGGTGTGGTTGAGATGGATGTTTGTGTTAAGCTGTACTTTGCCTCTGAAGCCCTACTGAGTACATAATACTAATGAATGTTTTGAGGACTTCAAGGGTAGCCCATTAACGGTCCTGCAATGTTTTTTCCTCTTACTTGTAAAATAGACTTAATCTGTTACACAGGACTAACTTAAAAATTTGTCTCCTGGTTGACTCTTAACCCATGTAGAAGGCTGAAGCTTGTTACACGAAGGTTGTGTGCCTCTATCTGCATGAAACTTAGTTAGTCTCAAGTTTAATACAACTTTGCTGTTGGCACTAATATGATCAGTGAGGTAAAAAGTCTGTGCGTTGCCTTGCTGGTCAGTTACTGTGAGGGAAGATCTGAAGTGCCTAGCTGTCATTTGTTTTCTTAATTGGGGCCAAATTTGGCTTTGTATAGTGCTGCTGAAACTCTTTTGTCCCTTGGTGCTTGGCATGGGCCCCTTTAAAGCAGTAAGTTTACTTTCCAGTGCTTTTCAGATACCTCTAGATTTACAAGATATGTAGTGAAGCCACTAATGTACATTGCCCGTGCTGCTTTGCTTTTTTTGGAGGAATGGTTTAGGCTACTATTGCACTGGCCTTTTGACCATGAGCTTCAACTAGTCCTGCTGTTAAGCATTCTTTCAGATGTGGGAGGAGGGGTGTAGCTGGGAACCAAGGTGCAGATAACTGTTTAGTGTTAATGCATTTGCGCTATCAGCTTTTCTTGTGGTTGCATTTTAGCACATCAGGTACAGATGGGGCTAACTGATGAGTAGATTTTGATTTCTTAGAAGTTGCGGGCTGAAGTGTCTGTCTGAATGCAGGTGGTTATCTGCAGATAGCAGAGGCAAGCTTAATATGGGGGTGGGAGTTTAGGGATATTTGCATTTGTTTAAGGCCGGAATGCAGATGGAGTGTTGTTATCCTTCCCCATTCACCACCTTCTGTCTCAGTATTAGGATTACCCAACTGGCTAGAATGTAACACATTCCTGGGCAGGAGTAGGTACTAAATTGTCCCTTTAGCCTGTCTTTTAGATTCCGTCAATTGCTGTGTGCTGAAATCAGAATGTGGGAGATTGACGTGGTTGCTGGTAGGAATTGAAAGGTAACTAGAAATAAAGTCCTCCTTCCAGCTCACCCTTTGGCCCTATTTGCTTCTACTAGCTTGGACCAGACTGGAACCTGAAGCTGGTGGGAGAGTGTTTTCCATGTGCTGTGGTTGGTTATTTACATTTTACTATTTCCTAAGCTTGCTTGTTTCAGTGTGCTTGTATTTCTTTTCTTGGCATTTTTTACACTGACAGTTGTTCCTAATCAGGTGATCCAAACAAATCCTACACTCCAGCATTACGAAGATTTCTGATGACTTTCCAGTAATGCAATGTAATCAAGATGGTGAGTTCTTCATTTATTGTACTTAATCTGTCCATAAACTGGGTCTACTCAATTTAGCTTTCCTAGGGAGGCTCAACATTGTGTTCACTATGGTAAAAGTTTCAAGTTGGTGCAAACATGATGGATGAAGGAGAACTCCAGTTCCTAGCTAAACAGTATTTGTCCTTTCCATGTTGTCTGGTAGATGCCAAGATGTGCTTTCTGTTTCAGTTTTGTGTTTAAGAAGATCCAACGTGTATAGGGCTTGTAAGACAGGGAACACTGGGAAAAATTTGGCTTTTCTGAGATACTAGATAGGTTTTTTGATTATGGTTGTGCTTTGTGTAAAAGGAATAGAAAAGGAAGTAGTATTGACAAAGTTGGTTATATCTGTTAGATGACCTTCCAATGTAGAAGCAAAAAGAGTAAGGATTTAGGAGGAGACCATACTTTAGAAGTCTGTAATTTTTAATGGAAATAAAATGTGTTCAGTATCTTCTAGTCTGTCATATTGAAATACTTCATAAATGTGATCTTAAGGTTCATGATACTGCCTCACAGGTAAGGAAATAATTTTCCTGTTGAGGGGGGAAAAGAAGTTTAAGCTGTTTCCTCTATCTTCCTTTCTCTTCTGTATTCTTTTGGAACCTACACAGTAACTAAAGATACCTTCTAACTCAAGTCCAGAATGAGTTCTCACTAGAACTATTGAGTAGCTTTTGGCAATAATGTAATACATTTGTCTCTCCTATTGACTCTTTGATTGGCTATGCAGTCATTTGAAGCACACAGTGGCACAGCTGCAGTATTTTAGTTATGCAGTCCCCAGATGAGAAAGTTCATGTATTAACTCGTGTGCTTGTTATTTTGCACACCTTCCTTCCTGTGAGAAACACTTTGTGATGTGACCCAAGCACTATGACAACAGCCCATGTTAGGTGGGAGTGTGTATTGAGTTTGAAATGAGGAATGAGTTTGCATACTAAATAGTCTGTTTTCCTTATAACCATCAGAGCAAAAAGAACTTCAGAGTCTTCTGAATATTCTGCATTCTTTTTGAAAACTCAAGGCATAACAAAGGAGATAAAGGTAGAATTCACAGTCCCTCCCAAAATGTAACAAAAAGTGAATGAGTTCTGTGAGTACATCAGAGTATATCACCTTAATGATTCTTCAGCTGGTGTTCCCTGGTGTGCACCCAAATATGCTTCCTTTTCTTCTCTCCATGTGCTTATAGCTACTACTGGTGGAATTTGGAAGGTATGTCTTGGGGCATGTAGGAGACTTGATTTATTTTTGCTCAATGTCTCAATGGAAATCTGAAAGTGAGTGATTTGGTTTAGGAACAAAACGAATAATAATAACATGTATTATTATACATATAATATGTGTATACTATTATTATACATATGTGTATAATATATTATTATTTCTATTAATATACACATTTATATTATTATAAATATGTGTATAATGTGTATTATGCTGAAGTTATCTGATCAATTATTGCTCATCTAGGACACGTCTCTGTGCCTAGTTTTGTCAATGAAAACAAAGTAACCTTTGACCTACCGTAGCAGAGCTATTGCTATGGTAGTTGATAGAAAAGTACTGGTCACCTTTATGGTCTTGACTACTTATGCTCTGAAGAGGAAAGGAATTATCTGGTAGCATTTCAAATACGTGATTGTATAGTTGGTCATTTGTTTGATCCACCATGTGTTTTTTGATATTGGCTGGTTGCTAAGCAGAACTAGTTGCAGTTCTTTTGTTGAGACACTTCATTAAAAAGACTCTGTAATCAAAAACTTGATTTCTACAGTTTTTGATTGCTGTAACTTGGAAACATCAGTTTCACTTAAAGAGGTTTATTTTTTTCTCATAAAATTAATACTTTAGTAGAAGTGCTAAATATTTTCTGTTATTNGTAGGAGACTTGATTTATTTTTGCTCAATGTCTCAGAATTAACTGGAAATCTGAAAGTGAGTGATTTGGTTTAGGAACAAAACGAATAATAATAACATGTATTATTATACATATAATATGTGTATACTATTATTATACATATGTGTATAATATATTATTNGGAATGGGATACAACCTTGCAGGAAGTATGGGTCCAAAACCAGAAATGGGGCTGCTGAGATTCAGCAAAGCAGGGGATCACTACCTGTGTATAAAACCAGAGCAACTATGAAATAGAGCTACATGGAGGGCAAGTGCACAACTACATAAATTAGAAGTTTAAGCAATTCTCTCTTTAGGGAAAAGTCTGATCTATAAAAGGCAGTTCATTGAAAGGGCACAAAGTGCCTGATGTGTTTAATCTGTACAACTCAACTAACAGATGAAGATTTGATAACATCTGCTGTATACACAACCTCTGGCTTGTATTTAGATCAACAAGTAACAAGACTATTGATGGTAATTTCAGTCTTTCATAGTGAGAGAGCTCATAAATGCAGCATGAAACCCTGCAGTGACATTGCATCTGCCCTCTGTTATCACATCCCTCACTTGTAAAAGGAAAGTTTTCTAAACTGCATGAAATGGGAAATGTGTTCTCTCTTCTCCAACTTGTTTGATAGCTCATTTTCTATACTTTCCTAAATACAGTGTTCATCAAAGGCTTTACTGAAGTCCAGATAGACAGTATTCACAAGTTCAGGTAGACTAACTCCATCCATGGCCTTTCTCTCAACAATTAGACCAAGTTATCTGGTCATAAAAGGAGGTGAGGTTGGTCAAGTAGGACCTGTTTTTCCTAAACCCAAGTTAGCTGGCTACTTACCACTTTAGTTGTCCTTCATATGCTATGTCATCTCATTCAAAGGAGTCTGTTCCATAACCTTCCCTGCCATAGAGGTCAGATTGACACAACTGAAGTTTCTAGGATCCTCCTTCCACCCCTTTTTGTAAATGGATGTCATGTTTACCAACCTCTGGTCAACTGGGACCTTCTCAGTTTACCAGGGCTGCTGATAATGACGG
Source organism: Pitta sordida (assembly GCA_013390025.1). Classification (NCBI taxonomy): domain Eukaryota; kingdom Metazoa; phylum Chordata; class Aves; order Passeriformes; family Pittidae; genus Pitta; species Pitta sordida. The sequence goes on from WEKX01007722.1 coordinate 178,458, forward strand.
AGAGTGACCTGGAAAGCTCTTCCCTCAGCTCTCTCAGTAATCCTTGGGTGAATCCCATCAGGCCCTGTAAATTGTGCTAGGTGGCATAGCATCTTGCTAAGTACTTCCACCTGCATTAATGAGGGTTTATTCTGCTCCCTGTCCAAGGGTTTATTGTATTCTCTGACCTTACCTGCCTTTTTTCTAGAATATTTAATACAGGTCCACTGATTAGTTTCCATTTTAGTAGAAAGCAGCCTTTTCAGTTATTTGGATTTTGTTTAACAGTCTGAGCTATGTCTTTTTCAGAGCTTATGCTTACAGCAAATCACAGTTGTGACAAGAACTGAGGTTTCATGGAATACTGACCTTTTTCCCCATTGGGGCATTTATCTAAACATCCGCAATTTCATGAGGCAGCAGCACACCATTCCTGTTCCCGTTGTGTGCCTGGCGCATGACATTCATATGCCTGATATGTGCAATCAGGCAGCTGGGCACGCACTGATCACATGCCTGGTGCTCCTGGCTTTGAGCGTCTTGTTTTGACTTCCCAAAAGTTGCTTCATGATGCAATCTGGCAATTTATTCCATACAAGAATGTTGCTTTACAGTGGGACATTCACTGCTTCCCGAACATTTTCCATAATGCGAACTTTTTCAGCATTTGATGGAATAGGACTTAAGTCAGTGCTTTTTTTTCATAATTAATATTAAGTTATTAAAGACTAAATGCAAATCATCTGTGAATCAACAGCTTTTTGGACCTGTGATGTGGGAATTAGTACTTTGGAACAAGATGATAGTCTGTGTTCTGACAAACCTGTATTTTAAAGCATAAAGCAAGTGATTCAAGAGTACATGAGGAGAGAATGAAAGAGCAGTGGATGGTGTTATAATATGAGAAGTTTATTTTTAATATTATAATCATTTTTAAAAAGGCAAAATAATATTTTATTAGTGTAATGGAAAAAAGTTCAGGAACTTCGCACTTCCCATATTGCGGCTTCACTACTGTGCAGCGTGATTTTTCCGCCATTGGGGAGGTCCCTTTTGCAACTGCACCTGCACGAATGTAGTCATGAATAGTCAAATTAGGCAGTCNCGGGTCAGGCTGTTGTGTAGCCAACTTCGGGATGCTGGTGTGAGCCCCGGTGTGGTGTATAGGGTTGAAACTCCACTTTAAACGCGTGTGCTGCTGCAGTGCATGTAAAAGTGAGATGGAAGCTCCAAAGGGAAGGGTCACAGCACTGCTACCCTTACCCCTGCCTTCAGGACCAGCACTAAGTTCCAGGTTTGGTTTCAGCGGCGCTGCGCAGCTTAGCACAATCCCTCATGGTCCCATGATGGCCTTGGGCTGCCTGTAGGAAGAAGGGAATGGTCTCCTTCTCTGACACTTNCCATAATGCGAACTTTTTCAGCATTTGATGGAATAGGACTTAAGTCAGTGCTTTTTTTTCATAATTAATATTAAGTTATTAAAGACTAAATGCAAATCATCTGTGAATCAACAGCTTTTTGGACCTGTGATGTGGGAATTAGTACTTTGGAACAAGATGGTAGTCTGTATTCTGACAAACCTGTATTTTAAAGCATAAAGCAAGTGATTCAAGAGTACATGAGGAGAGAATGAAAGAGCAGTGGATGGTGTTATAATATGAGAAGTTTATTTTTAATATTATAATCATTTTTAAAAAGGCAAAATAATATTTTATTAGTGTAATGGAAAAAAGTTCAGGAACTTCGCACTTCCCATATTGCGGCTTCACTACTGTGCAGCGTGATTTTTCCGCCATTGGGGAGGTCCCTTTTGCAACTGCACCTGCACGAATGTAGTCATGAATAGTCAAATTAGGCAGTCATGAATATTCAAATGAACCCCCATGCCGTGCTGCACGGACCACGGGCGAACTGCTCTGCCTGCTCCATGTCTGCCCTGCAGTTCTCTGATCGAGGCAGCCTCAGCAGTTTTGTCAGTGCTATGTCTGTGCTGTGCCCGGCCCGCTCCGAGCAAGGTGGCCGTGTCATGTCCCCCCAGTGCCTGCCACAGGCTGAGCGAGGGTAGCCAAAACAGTGCTGGAGGGGTGTCTGCAGAGCTGTGGTAGGGAAAGTAGTGGAGATAGCCCGTGTCCCACCTGGCCAGTCCCCAGGGGGACAAAGGTACTGCTGCTTGTAATTTTTTTTCCAATGCAGCTAATAAGTTAAAACATTATAGTATACAAACTGTATGTATACCTTTCTTCGATTTTCTTAATATATGTTAACTAAGACAAGTACCCTGATTAACATTCGAATCTACAAGCTGTGCTGGCTGTTGCCAGAGTGGGACAGGGACTGGGGAGGTGCTGCCTCACAACTGTTGCCTTGCCAATGGGGTCAGGCTGTTGTGTAGCCAATTTCGGGATGCTGGTGTGAGCCCCAGTGTGGTGTATAGGGTTGAAACTCCACTTTAAACGTGTGTGCTGCTGCAGTGCATGTAAAAGTGAGATGGAAGCTCCAAAGGGAAGGGTCACAGCACTGCTACCCTTACCCCTGCCTTCAGGACCAGCACTAAGTTCCAGGTTTGGTTTCAGCGGCGCTGCGCAGCTTAGCACAATCCCTCATGGTCCCATGATGGCCTTGGGCTGCCTGCAGGAAGAAGGGAATGGTCTCCTTCTCTGACACTTGTCTGGCGCTGACTGCTGTCCCTGCCTGCCCTATTCAGAGCTCCTTTCTCCCTTTCCCTCTCCTCCCCTTGCCCACCCCCACATCCCAGGGGGAGATACTTACACAAACATCTCCTGTATAAAAAACAATTCCCTGATTCCTAGATTTGAGTAATTTTTTTTTTAATCTGAAGGCACTCGACATTGAAACGTGAGCAGGGTGGCAGCGGAAGCTTTGCCAGCGCCGGCAAGTCGGTCATGCATGAAGTGCATAGAACCCCATGATGCTTCCTCCACATACTGCAGCTCCCACAGCGGCGGCAACGGCCAAAGCCCAGGACTTGCTTGGGAGGCGGCGTGGGCTCAGGGACCCCTTTGTCACTATTCCTGAGGACTCCCCCGGGGGGGACAGGGCAGAGGAGACCCTCTTCACTCCCCTGAGCGCACGAGGAACTTCTGCAGCAGCTCTAGAGCTGAGGGGGTGGGGCCACCAGGACCAAATTTGCATATTAATGAGCTGCCACTCTACACTGATGGAGGGCTGCAGGGGGGGAGCAAGACCCGCAGTACTCTGGTATTCGAGGGCTGACTGTATTTTGCTGTTTTACTAGTGACTTTAATTTCACAGTTACCTCAGTCTAGGCAGTGAAACATTATTTGAAAGGTCGTTTTTGCAACTCTGATGTAATCAGTGTATTTCTGAAAGGAATAAGTAATTAACCTTGGTTTTTAACCAAGAGAGGGCCATGTTATGTGGAACATTACAGCAGGTGTGTGCTGTGTGGATGATTCTATGGCTACATTTTCTATAGTTGATAGATGCTGCATGAAAAAGTGGGATGGAACTTTCCTAATTGACCTTGTAGACAGAATGGTCCTCTTGCACTTAAAAAGAAGTTAGTAGTTAGAAGAGAGTTCATAGTGTGCTCTCTCTGGCAGAGTCTTTAACAATAACTGTAGGTGATTTGCAGACTGGTTCCTGAAAGAGCAAAACCTATGAATCTCAGTACTGCTTTGGGAGCAGTTGGGGTTGCAGGAGAGACTGACTCTCCTCCTACAGCCTTTGCAGCAGAAATGTTATCTCTGGCCTTTCAAAGTGTAGTAATATCTCTGACTAGAAATGGATATTCAGTTATGCTGTATTGCCAGGTTTAATGAACTGAGCAAGTGAATCTGGTGGGGAGTTGAGAAATCAATGAGATGAACTATTTGAAATGCTCATTTTCAACTACCTTGGTTCTAAAAAAATCTATAAAAAGGCCATTACATTTCAGCTGGGAAGTGTAATGTATGTGTCAGTTCATCAATAACCTGATACTCAGTTAGTGATTGAGGCCCCTGCTGTACCCAGGAGTATGAGGTACAATCACTGCTTCCCAGCAATTTCAAATACAGCTTCCTTGGCCATGTCAGGGTGGAACCAACTGTGACTCAGTCATTTACTGTGAGTTGCCTGTTAGCAAGCAAGGGGATTGAGCTCTGCTACTGATATGACTATGAGACAGAGGAAAAAAGAATTCTGTATTAAGGATATTCTTCTCCTAAATCTTGTTAGATGTTTTGGTCATGGGTGGGCAGCAGACACACTTCTCCAGTTTGAATGATCATGGCAGTGTCCTAGAACTACCTGTGATGTGATGCCCTTGTCTCCCAGTACTTTTTGTTTATCAAAATGGAAATAAGAAGTGCATCTGGTAGTGGAAGTCATTATCTCCATAGACTGTAGGGTTTTTTCTACTGAGCATTCTGTTTTTATGAGGTTGCTGGGATATGCAGTGAGCTGCTGCAATCAGAATGAGAAATGAAAAAGACCATGTGTCTTGATGGTGTGTGCACTCATGTTCTTGCCATTGAGATTCTGTGGATAAAGACTAGTATGTACAAGATGAAAGAGTCTAAGGAAGTCCAGTGGTTAGAGCACTGGTTTGGGAAACCCAAGTGTTGTATCTGGCTCTACCGTAGCCATTGTTGTGACCCCAAACCGCTTACATTGCCCTGTAAGGTCTTGTTTCTTATTTGTGAAAGACATTTAATGACTAAAGATGATTATATGCTCTGATATTGTCACAATCAGAGCTACATTATTGTCACAAGTTTGTGAGACTGTATGTTGTACAAATAAATGTGTAATGAGAGAACTGGAAAGAAAAGGCAAATTTTATGGGTTGACATAAGAACAATTTATTAATTGTAAACAAATATAATAGCACTGAATTTGTTAATAATATCAATAACATTAAATAAGTATAGTAAAATATTAATAATAAGTAATAAAAGGGGGAGAGAGCAACTGAACTCAAGAAAAACAAGTGATGCACGATACAATTGCTCACCGCCCACTGACTGGTATTAAGCCCATCCCTGAGCAGCAGCCAGCCCCTTCTGAGTATATTCTGCAGTTTCTGTAGGGAGCATGATTCTGTGTTGTGGAGTATCCTTTTGGCGATTTTGGGGTACCTAGTCTGGCTTTGCTTCCTCATGGCTTTCTGTGTAGCTCCTCACTTACAAAGCACAAGACACTGAAAAGCCCTTGACTTAGGATAAACACTGCTTAGAAGAGCCAAAGCATGTGTGTTATCAACATTATTCTCATGCTGAATACAAGAAACATAGCACTATACCAGCTACTAAGGAGAAAATGAACTCCATCCAAGACAAAACCAGAACACGACGCGACAGCCAAGTAACACGTAAAGAAATACGGTAACATACCAGTACCGGATCATTTTATCAGTGGTAGGTAATCCAAAATATTGTTTTTACTCTCCCTTTGCTCTCAAGTGTCATGGTTTTAAATATAATGGCATTGTTTTGCTCCCCATCTTCATCTCCACTGTAAACTTTACAGAGAATCATAAATGGTTGAAAGCATTCTTCACTTTTGACTTTTCCAAGGGAAATTTGTGCTAAGTATTGAAAGGTTTTGCTGAAAAAAATCAGGCATTGATTGGAGAGCAAAGTCAGAGTGAAAGCTTTATTTTACCTGTTACCAATAGTCTTGTGAACTTTTTTGACTATCTGATAATGGCAGGAAATGATTCCTTAATTTAGAGAAGTTTATTTTGCTTTTTCGAATAAGCATTGGTAAGATGTGATAATAATGACTTGTGAAAATGGTTCATAAAATCAGTTCTTCCCTGCTCCGCCCCGCCCCCTCAATTGCCAACATAATAAATGATTCTGTCTAGATGCTTTTGGGAAGGCATCATCTATGCGTGCTTATATATAGCCAGAGCCGAGAACATAAGTTAAAGTCAGGTTCAGAGATCTGCCCATATAAAATTTCTTGAGATCTTATTCTTAAATATGTTAAATATTTGAAAACACTGTTGGAGGCATAACGAGTTGGTTCTAGCTCTCTCAGCACCAACTCCTCAGGATTTTCAGATGTGTTTGAGACATTGGTTTAATATATGTTATTGGAAATGTGCAAACCTGCTACTTAGCTATAGTCAAAGGATGTGAAACTAAGAAATAAAACAATGCAAGGATGTTTTTACTAATTTTTGGGTTTTACTCCTGTTTTGGAGCAATTTGCCAAAAGCCAAGACTTAATAAGGTTGCTTTGATTATGTAACTTGAGCATGTTGTTTAAATAATTCTTTTTGTGTGTTTTAAAAAAACAAACACCAAACCAAAACCCCGAAGTTATTTTTTAAAATATGGTGAAAGTGGATATTAATGGGGCTGTTTTCTGCCTTGAAGTGTTCTACATCTCTCACTCTAGGATGTTACATGCTCAAGAAGCTGCTCATGTTCATAATCCCTATTCCTTTAGCATCTACTGTGTGCAGCCTGCAGCCAACATCCAGCACCTCACCTTTCACCTCAGTGAAAGCCATACCACTAAACTCAGGTCTGGCTATTTAGCTTTACATTATGTATATCCTTGCATTTTTTAGGGTGAGGTTAAGTGTTGCCATTGGACTCCGATGTTTGTCCACAACTTTCAGGAAAGTGGTCTTTTTTTTTTAATCTTATACTTGTCACCGGTACTGTCACCGCTAGCTACACTTACTTTTGGGATGGAGCCTTCCTTGTCCTGTGGCAGCAGCCACATAGCCCACACTTCTCCCAGTGACATTTAGCAGAGTACCCCAGGTCACTGTTAGGAACTAAGAAGGGAGCGAGGTATGTGCAGTTTGTTTCCCACCACAGTCTGCTGGACAAGATACTTTTGCCTAGAGCTTGTCTGGGTACAAAGGGAGGTGCTAGGCTGAGAAATAGAGAAGCAGGCAGTCCTTCAAGGACTTCAAGGATTTGAATGAACCTTCTACTTTACCGCTGTCTCCTGTGAGGACTGGTTTCCTTTCCATATGGAAGGCAGCATCTTGGTCAACTTAAGCCACTTAAGCACCTCTGAAAAGGTGGAATTGGGGACTTCACTGCCATTGCCCAAAGCATGTAAGCCTTTTGTATCTGGCTCTTGAAGAAATGCTTTGAAAAATCAGTGTTTTGGCTTTCCGTGTGGGAAAATCTGTGTGCACTAGTGTGTGTGCCTTGCTGATTAGCCCACTGGGTCAGACACCCCTCTGGAGCAAAGAGTCGGACTGAAGGACTGTGGGAGGGAGGGCTTTGACTCCATCAATCCCTTTCTGTCTGTAGCTCTCAGGAATGCTGAGAAACCATATGCACTATTGTTCCCTCGGGCATATTCTCATGTGCTTTGAGTGGCTTGGCTGTAAGCAATTCAAGTAACAGGCATATAGCTCTCCCTTGGGAGGCAAAATATAGTTCAGCTATTGCTGTAGAGAGGAGAATGAGATTCCAAGGAAATGAGGGGAATCTGCTTGAAAACAGCAGTGATGTGAAGGGGCATTTAAGACTTTACTGTCAGGAGTTTAACAGTCTGAGCTAGAGGCGGCCTTGGGCAGTTTTGTACCTGCTGATGGTGGTAGATATGTTTCTATTTTATGTTGTAATTTTTTTCCAGTCTTGATTCTGGAGGTGCAATATTGCCATATATATGGTAGAGACTCTAGTATAGGAGAAACACACAAGGGAGCGTGCGACTTGAATTAATCTTTTGAAAAAAAGGGGACTAGACTGGTTGAGAGACATGGAAAGAATCCCATGACCCAGTGGTGGTGAAATGCTTTGTGGATTACAGCTTTTAAGCATCCTGGTTCCATGCTTAGTAATACCGTGATACCTTGCTACATTACGCTTCTGCTGTCGCCACTTCAGATCTTCATGTTGTTTCCCAATCTGTGCATGGCCAGAGTGTTTCTGCTGCCCAGCAGGGTGGGACTGAACCACACTGGGGGGCAGGACTGCCATGCCCTGCAGGGTGGGATGGCTCACTTGGAGACCACCCAGAGTCCCTCCCTTATGAGTTTTGTGAAGGTTACATGGGTCAATGCTTTATGACAACTGCTTGCTGTGGGGCCACAGTGGGTCTCCCTCCACTGGGCATGGCTCATGCTCGTTCTGGGTTGTGCTGTGAGCTGTGCTGATGGCAGGACCTGGGGACCAGGGCAAGCTGCACTGGCAGTGGGACCCCAGGACTGGGGGAAGCCCTGCTGGTAGCACTGCCCGGGAACCGGAGCAAGCCGTGTTGGTAGCGCCAATGTGGCTCACCCTGGACTCTGGGTTGGGCTTTGAGTTTGACACCTGGCACTGAGTGCTGCCACTCCCGCCCCCCCCATATTTAAACACATTTTGCTTGTTTTGCCACTTCCCCCATCTGGCCGCCATCTTGGGCCAGGCACCTTCATTCAAATTGGCAAATCTCCCTGATATCTGACGCTATGAGTAGACTGAGATACTTCTGGGTACCGCAGGGGCTTTTGGCTCTCAGTTCCTACTGTCCCCTGCTGCCATCTCACCAGCTGTGGCATTGGTACATCCTGCCAGCTGTGTGGCCCCATGGGTGGGCACTGCTGGTCCCTGTGCCCTGACCAACGGGGAAGGGGGGCTGAATCCTCTCCAGGGCACAGGGGAATGGGGTGCTGGGTGGGTAGTGGCCCTGCTGCCAGCCCCCACTGCCTCTGCAGCAGCGGAAGTGGGGAGCTCCCTCTGCATCATCAACCCCTCCTCCTCCACAGGAGTCATGCTTGCCTGCCAAAATGGAGCCCCAGCTACAGCTGTCCTCCCTGGGGAATAGTCTTTCTGGACACTGCCACACCCTCCACGTTTCAACTCGAGACGATTTAGACCTACCAACCCCTGCTGCCCCTCCTGTGCCCAGAAGTACTGCTTATCCTGGCTCCATGGTGATGGCAGTGATCCCCCCTTCCCCTTGAATGGTGGAAATAAGACAGTGCTCAGGGACTGCACAGGGCATCTCCGCCAGTCTGAGAGTGGGCTGGGTGGGGGGCATCTGTGGACAAGCCAGTCAGGGGGGCATTCCCACTGGTCTGAGGGTGGGCCATGCAGCTCGCAGCTCCCCTTCATCCTCCCTCCCCTCACCGCCCACTGTGGCTTCTGGGTGGGGCTGATTTACATAATAATGACCTGATTACATATCCATGAGCTGACTGAGTTTGNACTGTGGCACTGATACATCCTGCCAGCTGTGTGGCTCCATGGGTGGGCACCGCTGGTCCCTGTGCCCTGACCAACGGGAAATGGGGGCTGAATCCTCTCCAGGGCACAGGGGAATGGGATGCTGGGCAGGTAGTGGCCCTGCTGCCAGCCCCCACTGCCTCCGCAGCAGCGGAAGGGGGGAGCTCCCTCTGCATCATCAACCCCTCCTCCTCCACAGGAGTCATGCTTGCCCGCCAAAATGGAGCCCCAGCTACAGCTGTCCTCCCTGGGGAATAGTCTTTCTGGACACTGCCACACCCTCCACGTTTCAACTCGAGATGATTTAGACCTACCAACCCCTGCTGCCTCTCCTGTGCCCAGAAGTACCGCTTATCCTGGCTCCGTGGTGATGGCAGTGATCCCCCCTTCCCCTTGAATGGTGGAAATAAGACAGTGCTCAGGGACTGCACAGGGCATCTCCGCCAGTCTGAGAGTGGGCTGGGTGGGGGGCATCTGTGGACAAGCCAGTCAGGGGGGCATTCCCACTGGTCTGAGGGTGGGCCATGCAGCTCGCAGCTCCCCTTCATCCTCCCTCCCCTCACCGCCCACTGTGGCTTCTGGGTGGGGCTGATTTACATAATAATGACCTGATTACATATCCATGAGCTGACTGAGTTTGCAGGATTATCTGTGCATGCATGCAGGCCCACTTTTCACTGAAAAACAAACCGTGGACAGTTGAAACCTTGGAGATGCAGACCGCGAATAGGTGGGGACTTACTGTACTACTCTTGGAGGCTCTTTGCCTAGGTGTCACCTGGTCATTTATGGAAGCATAATCAACTTTACCTGCCCATGTATTTTGTTAGCTAGAGTTCCATTCAGGAAAAATAGCTCCATGTCTTTAGATAGATTGTCTAGATTTTATAGAAAGGAAAATTGAGGCAGAGAACAAGAAGGTAGTTTTATCATCTGGAATTTGAGTCAAGGAGTGTGATATCTCTGGTGCACTAATAGGAACTGTTTCTTGGGGGTCGGATTTTGAGACCTTGATCTGTTAGTTCAGCTAAATAAGTGTATGATCTGAGAATCACCAATTCTAGGAACTGAGTAGCCAAGTAACACTAGGCACTACCCGAATGTCATCACCTAGTGTAGTTCAGATTCAAGTTCCAGCAGGACCTATTTTGTTGCAGATTTTAACAGGAGTGATTACCTTACAGCTGCATGTGAATATTTTGGCACAGGCAGCTAGAACAAGAACTTGAATTTGTGTTGTTTGAAGAGACGTCCTGCAGCAGCTGTAAATCTGCAGTTGTTGAGTTCTCTGTTGATTCAGAGGAATATGAAGACAGAAAATAAACAATGCTGCACGTTACTATAGTGTTCAGGAATAATTCAGCTAGAGTAAAGATCTAATTTATTCCCATTTTACAGGTGAGACACTGCTGAGACCCTGAGCAGTTAGGAGACTGACCTTCAGAAATGTAGTTTGGAGCACCCACTGAAGTTAGTGGGAGATAAGAGAATATAGCAGCTCTGGAAAGCAAAAACACACTCTTTAAGTTATGTGTTATGCCCGTGACAGATTGCAGGAGAAAATTCGTGATTCCTATCTCCCAGCGTAGATTAACATTCAGTATTCTGTCCTGAAAAATATGTCCGTAAATGCAATGTTGATAAACCTTATGCTTTGCTGTGTGACAATGCAGGTTGGTTTGTCTGTTCAGTTGTGGAAGGAATGCAGAGCTCCCAGAGGGGAGAGGAATCAATGAAGACTTATGTAGACTAATCTAAGCAAATCTGTTTGCTGTCTTCGAGAATTAAAAGGTGCACAGATTGTTCTTTCACAGGGTGAACATGTAGGGCAATTTTTGATTAAATGAAATATACTGAGACAATTCTCCTTAAATACCAGCAGTGTTTCAGAGATCTTGATGTCCTTGTGTCCTGAAACACTGGGAAAGTTTTGTGTTGAAGTGAAAATCTCCTGAAATAACTTGCTTTTGTCTGGTTTTTAATTTCCTTCATACTGTGCACAAAAATCCTGTCTGGGTTAAGGTTTAATATGGCTCTGAGGAGTGATGCTTTAATACCATCAAGGTAACTGGCAGTCCCTGAAACACATGCCACTGACTGAGCCCTGTAAGACATTTAGGTATAGCTGAAGAACAGATCCAGATGTTTGTGTCACAATGGTTTTTATTCTGCTTCTTTCCTTTTAGCTTCTTTCAATTTAATTGCATCAATCTAGTCTGGAATCTAGCAGAACTTGTGTGTTGGACATGAAATGTTCTGCACGTGTGGCTTCTTGTCAAAACCTCTGCTGCTGTTAGTAGTCCAGGTAAACCATAGAATGCTGGGATGCCGTATTCATCATCCCAGGAGGTAGAGTTTGCTGCACCAAACCTGTGTCATTCAGTAGCATAATAGATGAGATCTATCTTCTGTCAGTCTTAAGTGAAAGTCGTTTTTAAGGCAGCAGTAGCCAGCTATTACTTCTTGGGTCCCAGCAAGGCAGTGTGGCTTGATGATGGGTGTGGAGGGCATACCAGTCTCAGCAACCAGTGTCTGATCTGCAGGGGAGGCATTGGTATCGTAGTGGCAATTTCCTAAAAGATATGTACTTTATTGTCCAGTACCAATTCTGTGATGAAGAGTTTCATGTGAATAAATGTCATGGTCATAGAAGATGAGTTTGGGGTCTGATAGTCTGGGTCAAAAATAATCATAGAGAAGAGAATGTCCGTTAATGCATGATTGAATGGAGGGATGACAAAGGGAATGAATTTTTTTTTTATAGGTTTCCTCTCGGAGGGGATCAGTCAGTTCTGACATCATTATCCACTCTCGGGATGTTGTGTCCAGTCAGATCTCTGAGAGTAATAGTCCTAGTAGTTTTCTGTTCTGGCAGATCTGTTGTTGTGTTCTAAATTCTAAACACTGATTAGAATCAATATGAGTGAGATAATAGCTTTCAACTGAAGCATCTATCAAAGTCTGCTCATCGGAGAGTTTCATAATTACTACTGCATGAGTGGACTTGTTTTGTAAGTTGTGTGCAGAGCTAGTCCTGGTTGCCATATACAATTCAGCAACCATAAGGAGTTTCAGAAATGGCTAAATAATGCATTAAAATGTTATTCTGCCTTGTATGCATCCTTGTGATTCCTGCATCACTAAAAGATAATGATCCTCAAAAAATGCAAGCTAGGCAACTTCTGCTTGTGGGTCCAGGAAAGGTTATGTAGGTGTGAACAGGAATTTGAATCCATGCAAATGAACTGGAAAACCTCAGACACAGTATTGGAGGTTCAACTTATAGTATGTTATAGAGAGGAGATGTAATTTGCTATAATAACTTCGGCCATTGCAACCATGAAATAGTCATACCCCCACATTTGCAGGTTACGGGTGTCCTGGGGGTCCTACGAATCATCCAATTTGCGAGCACGGGTGCACCGTCAATATGCAAATAGGCCACGTCCATCTCCCCACCCTGGAGCGCTGGGGAGCATTTTCAGCACCTCCCCATGGCCTCTCACAGTACAGGGCAGCAAAGGGAAGCATTTCTGAGCCCTCTCTGACTGGGGAGACCCCTGGAGAATACCTAGGCTTCCCTTGGGCCATGCTGCCGCTTTCGCCATTGCTAGGCCGCTCCTGCTTGCACCACCGCAGTGGTGGGGAAGCTTGCCCTGGGACTGATGGTTGTACTCTAATCTGTGCTCTATGTCTATGCATGCAGAGAATGGCCTTTGATCCCTCTGTTTTGCACCTTCCTAACATCTTTACATATCTGCTTATATTTACATATAAGTAAGTCTCACTCTTGCTAAAGAGATGAATGCTTACAAGAGTGTGAGCTTCACCTGGTAGTGAGTACTGTTTACAACAGACACAGAATGGGGCAAATATGAGTATCAAAGGAGATAGATTAAAACCATAGCTTTAAAGAAAGAAAGGGGGTAGTATAATAGGATCTTAAATTCTGGTACATATCACTGCTTTGGCCGATGCAAGTGCCACTATTAGAAGTGAAAAGATGAGGTAGGAGAGAGCCTCTGCTTTGTTTCATAACAGGTTTTGTTTTTTCTTCTTTATTGACCCAACAATGTGTGCTGGCTCATGCATGAAGTTTTTATTGAATGTATTGAATGCTATGCTTTTTTGAATGAAAAAAGTGCCACAAGAAAAAAGTGCCTCTTTTGCCACAAGAGGGAGAGCATGAGAAACATCAGAGAGATGAAACTACTGTGACAGTTCTGCTCATGTCTTCAATTTAGGCTCTGCAAAGGGATAAGGGAGGGTTTTGGTGGTAGAAATGGTCAGAATGCAGCAAAACCTTGCCTAATCAGTAATGCCAAGTTAGTAGCTCATGTATGAACTCTGATTATATCTCAGCTTGAGATGCATATCAGTGGGATTTTATGAATCGAACTTTCAGACTAATTTATTCAGCAAGTCAGTCATAGTTCTGAAACTGGGGCTATGAATCCAGGAGAGAAATAACATCAATGGTTAGGGTTCACCATTGCTTGTGTCTGATTGGCACTCTATTACTGAAGCCATTTAACTAAGTGGACATTGATTTTTAGTTAATTCGCTATCCAACCAAGTCATGCTGATATACTTTTAACGTACTCTGACTTCAGTTATGCTGAAGGGCTACATCTATTTGTGTTGGAGTTTGTGTCAATTTCGTTAAATCTATATAAAAGTGAGTATTGATGAGATCTAAGTGTTTGATAATGGGATTTTGTATAGTAGGCTCATTCTCTTATCAGGGCAGGTTTTACCCCATCTTCAGTTTTTAATTTAGTCTTTGGCAATAAGATTTTCTGGGTTTATCTTTCATTTTCTTCTATAAAATCTGACACAAAAGTGATTGAATACTAGCACTCCAAGAATCCACACTTTTAAGTCAAGAAATAGCCTCAATATGCCTTTTGTTTTGCTTTCTTCTCCTTTCAGGAGATGTGCTGTTATAATAGACGTCTCACTGCTTTATTTTGTGTCATAACATTCTTTTTTTCTTTCTCCTTTGATAGTAAGTTTAACAGAGAATGCTTTCTGATCCCATAGTATTGTGATTAATTTGCGGAGTCTCTGAAAGGCTTCTGCAGTAGTTAATTGCACACACTGCTCAGCTCATCTGAGATGAGTGAAATATAAAGCAGAATTCAGGTCTGCTAGGAATGTGTGTGTGACAGGTTCATGTTGTGGATAGTGGATTAGACATGACACAGAACAGAGCAATAAGAGTTCCTTCTGACTCTACTGATGCCTGTTGTGAGGCTGTGAACACACGCTTCTCCCTTCGTCTGCCTGCCTGTTCTCTAGTCTGTTATGATGATAAACTCTGCAGGGCATGGACCAAGTCTTGTGGCCTAAAAAAGCCACACACATCCTCATTAGCTACCGCTCCCTCCTTAGACTATTTTTAGTTGTTGTTTGTCTCAGCTGGTTATTACTTCTATCTTGCAGACAGCCAAGACCGCCAGCTACATGTTTAGACGGCACCTAAGACTTGGCGGCCCAGACTTGATGAGCATCTTTGGTCGCTACTGTCACTCTCTTTCCACCTCAACTCTGTATTTTAGTGTGCAGTGACACAATGGAGTTCTGATACCATCCAGATTTTAACTGTGACACTTGTGTCAGCTGTGTCAGTGGTGAGTTATTGCCATACTTCAGTGCATCTCGGGCATCAAATTCATAAACCAGGTTGAGAGAGGCAAAGTTTGAGGCATAAACTGAGGGGACAAATTACAAAGTAGTAGTAGCATGTAAATGAGCATGTTGAATTCAGTTTCCTGAAAGCTGAGGGGGAAAAAAATCACGTTTCTTTAGCCAAAGTAAAATCACAGAATCACAGAATCAGTAAGGTTGGAAAAGACCTTAGAGATCATAGAGTCCTACCTATCACCTATTACCTAACCTAGCCAAACCTGTTACCTAACCTGTTGCCATCCTGCTACCAACACACCATCCTACCTATAACACACTACCCTAATATCTGCACAGTTTAGGCAAGGATATTATTTTAGGCCATTTCATCTGTATTTACAGCTTTTTTAAGCTGTCAGGACAGCCTCAGGTTTCAAAAAAATTAATCCAAGGATGCCAAACATACACCACACAGGCTAGAACATTCTCTTCCCATCATGTTTGTTGGTGGTTCTTCAGATGTGGGGAGGAAGTGAGTTGAGGACTGGAGGGATTATCCTGTTAGTCCTGTCCCTGCTATGCCCCTACCTAGAGGCTCCATAGGTTTTTCCTAGCATGTGAACAAGGTAAATATTTCAGATAATTGAAATTCTTACAGCTTCTATGCATGTACATAGTAAGGACACATCTGGTGATGTCTTGGAAAGTGCTGGGAACACTCTATATGTGCACATCCCATTATGTGAGATGTTACATGTCCCTGTTGTGTGATAGAGATCTCTAATGACAAAATGGGGTGGTACAATGCTTAAGAACCTCTAGGAGAGGTGATTTGCCCCATAGTCTGAGGACATTACTGAAATTTGGCAGACACCACAGGCCTTCAACTAGATACTGTACCACTGATTACAACCCTCTGTGATCTGCTGATCAGCTAGTTCCCAATCTACCTCACCATCCACTTATCCAGTCCACCCTTACTAAATCTGCCTGTGAAGATGTTCTGAGAGAGTGTCAAAAGCTTTGCTGAAATCTAAGTAGACCATAATCACTGCTCTTTCCTCATCCAGCCAAGTGCTTTTCATTGTAGAGGGTAATCAGGTTGGTAAAGTATGATTTATCTGTAGTGAATCCATGCTCATTACTCCTGATGACTTTGTTGCCCTCCATGTGGACAGAGATGGCCTCCAGAACAAGGTGCTCCATCACCTTATGAGGGATTGAGGTGATTTTGCCTGGCTGGTACTTCCCAGGGTCCTCCTTCTGGCCCTTTCTGAGGACCAAAGTAACATTCACTTTCTTCCAGTCCTCAGGCACTTCTCCTGATTGCCACAACTTTCAAACATGATTGTGAGCAGCCTCACTATGGTGTTCACCAGCTCTCTGAGCACTCGTGTATGCATCCCATCTTGGCCCATGGACTCAGATGTCAGGATTTCCCAGGTGTTCTCTAACCCCATCCTCCTTGACCAAGAGGAAGTCTTCCTTACAATATTCCTTTACCCGGATCTCCTGGGTCAGAAGTTCCTGAGGGCTCATCTTGTCAGTGAACACAAATGCAAGTAGGTGTTCAGTAACTCTGCCTTCTTTGCATCCTCTGTTTCAGGGTCCCTTCACCATTAGGAATCTTATCTTTGGTTTTCCTTATGTTGTTGATGTATTTGACAAAGCCCTTCTTGTTCATGACATCGTTGGCTAGACTTAATTCCAGATGAGCCTTGGCCTTCTCAGTCTCATTTCTACTTACTCTGATAATGTCTCTGTATTCATTCCAAGTGTCCTGAGCCTCCCTCTGTCCATCAGGGGAGGTTTAAACTTAATGTTAGGAAGCGATTTTTCACAGAGAGAGTGATTGCACATTGGAATGGGCTGCCCAGGGAGGTGGTGGAGTCACCATCCCTGGAGGTGTTTAAGAGAAGGCTCAATGAGGAGCTAGTGACATGGTCTAGCTGGGGGGTGTAGGGCTGGATGATCCTGGGTCCCTTCCGGCTCGGAGTGGCCTGCTACACTGTGAGTGATCTAGGTTTGTGTTACTGCTCTGGGATGTGCTTTCGGTCTCTGTACGGGTGTTAGATGGTGAGTTGGACTAGATGATCCTTGTGGGTCCCTTCCAACTCATAATATTCTGTGCTTCTGTGATCTCCGTCTTTCCTGTTTATGCTTGAGTAGTGACAGACAGTAATGGCAGGAGACTGTGAACCTCAAATAGCTCCCATGCTAAAGAACTGGGGAGATAGGAGATCTTTGTGACTCCTGGCTGGTGCCCTCTCCCCAAGAGCTCTCACTACATGGTGAACAGCTCTAGTCCTGCAAACTGAACTTCATGGTGGAGTTAGTTTTGCAAGGTAAGGGGCATGTGAATAAGGAAAATGGTGCCACGTCCATGAGGTGCTTGAGAAGCAACCCGTGCTGCATAAGGTGAAATCTGTAATACTCATCTGTTTGAATTATTAACCTCTACTCCAAATAGAGTTGCTACTTTTTCCTTTTTTTGTGTGTGTGGTAATGGCTGCCCATTTTTATGTCAGCTTATGGGAAACTCCAGTATTTCTCCAATTAGAAGTATTTCTGAAACTGTTGAGATAGCTGCACCCGTTTGAAAGGCAGCCTAGCAGCCAAGGCAGTAACAAGGGTTCGTGCCAAAGACCATGAAGAGTTCCAGCTGTGAGTAAATGTGAGAGAGCAACCTCTGGGTACCCAAGCCCTGCCCCCTCCCAGCTATCATTTTTTCCACAGCTGTGGGAATGCTTAAAAATTATGGACACCTAGGGAGGAGGGGAAAAAAGATCACAGTGACTTTCAAGTCTTTGGCTGAAAGCCAGAAATACTGTGAGCAGAGATTTGACATTGCAACTGCAGCTCTGGGAGAGATACAGAAATTATCGGGGTTTATTTTTAAAGTGCACTTAATTCCAAATTTCTTTCTCAGACCATAAAGCCTTTGTTGGCATGCTGAGGTCCAGCCTGTCCTGTCTCACTCTCCTGGAGGTCTTGCTCTCTGTCTCACTGATTCCTCCACTTTTATTAATAGAGATCACTTAGTTAATTTTTCATTCCATTTCTTTCACCTACTCCCACTCCAGTTTCAGTGCTTGAGGAACTTGAGACAGACAGCTAGCTGGAATTGAGGAAACTGGTGTTTACCTGCTAGGTTATATGTAATACCAATCCTGCCCCCACATCTTTGTGGAGATTTTAGGAACTTACAACAACTGTGGTTAGTGAATGAAATGACTCAAGTTGCCCTTCTTTAGGATGAGTATGAAGCGCTCAGCCCATGTAACTACTGTTCTTTTCAGTGCAGGTATCCCTTTGAATGTTGGAGATGGGAGAAGGGGATACCTAAGGCATGTAAAAACTCATTGATAGGATTTCCATCTCTGCATCCAAACACTTTCTAGTTTTAGCTTGTCATTGAGAAGACCTTTATCACAGAGTTAGATTAAGTGATAAGATTGTGGACTGCTGCATGTTCAGAGGCTTCTTTGTGTTTAAAAAATGGGAGAGACAATTTAAACTTTATTTAAAAATGTTGTTTTTCATATCTCTTTAAATGGGTTGGGCATGTATGGGCAGTTTTTCACAGCATCACAGAGTGGGCAAGGTAATTTGTCAGCTCCTCTGAAAAGTATCTGAGTACTAAAGAGATATTAGGATAAAAGAATGTATTTACTTCTCAACAAATACTAACATTTATCCACCGGTATTTTCAGTAGTTTCTAAGATCCAGAGACTCCCTGTTTTTTGTAACTTCAAAATAAATCCGTTTTTAGTGCCATGTGGGCGGACATGTTAACTGCCTCATGAGCTTCTGAGAAGGTCTTGACCTGTGAGGCATCATGCATTCAGACAATAGGTAGCATGTAGTTACCACTTGGCTATAAGTGTATGAGTTTTATCATCTCTTAGAAGGACCACTCCTTCCTGGCTCAGTGGAGTACAGCATTCAACACAGCTCTTAAAACCAAAATATATGTATTTCTATGTAGAGTTAAAAATACACATCTATATTTTTATATCAACATGTAAGTGAGAGGGATGAAAGGAATTGACTGTAAGGGTATTTGACTGAAATTAAACATAATAGCAGTCAAATAAGTTTGAGGGTAAACACTATTAAAGAAAGTTTTGAGGGACAGAGAACTTAAAAAAACCCCTTATTTGCTGATGCTATAGACATCAGTAGTCAATTTTATTTGTGTTGTGTTCCCTACCATACAAGGATGTTGGGAGGACAGAACCCACTCCAGCAATGAGGTATAATAGATGGAGTAAGACTGCTAGAATATGAGATCAGAGTGATGAGAAGGTGAGTCAGTCTAACTGTGACAATCTTGTTTTTACTAGGAAAACCAGTTTTGTTTGTACCACATTGATTTGTTAATATTGTAGGAATTGAGCCTTTGAGGTTCTTTTTTGTCATAAACAGGCGAGTGGTGTGTATATATTGTAATGAAGAGTTTTAAGTTGATTAGCAAGTGTGTGTGCCTCACTGCTGGTAACAGTATTGTAGCTGGAAGGGGTAGAGATGAGCAAATGTTGCTCTGTCTTCTAGCAATAATTCTCTGAGGCAGGGTGCAAGTGAGGGACCAGGGAAAGCAGGGAGTTGGGGAATAGATGGATTTCACATTGAATCATTATTGTTCTGTTGTTTTTCCATGTGAGCCCAAAATGCTGCCCCAGGTGCATATGGTGGGAGAGATTTTGCAGGAACTGAAGATCCTGTCAGATTCGTGAAAGGGCCAGCTAGCCCTCTCTCCCTACCACTTGAGCCTTTGGTGCTCCAGATTGTTCACTTTCCAACCACTTCGGAATTTTTTTCTGACTTATTGTAAGTAGTATTGCCTTGTGATATTTTCACATCCCTTTTAATAACTTCTGCATCAACTTTTTTACCTGCTCACTTTATTGTCTTGACGCTGTGGAGTACTGTAAGGGATATACTTCAGTCAGACATGATTGCCTGTTCAGGATGAGGGTCAACTTGAACTGTTTCTTGTGTATATCCCCATGGTTTGAGGTTCGCAAAATATTCTCTGGCTTATTTGTGGAGGGTATTGTAAGTGTTCATGCTCAAGTTCTGTTATCAGATCCCATTTCAGAAGATGCAGTGTTAACATACAAATGGATACCTTTACAAAGCACGTTAGAGAAATGTGGAGCAGCATTATGAAATGTCTGTCAGTGCAGGACAGTAATGTTTGTATCTACGAGTAACTACTACAGAGCTAGCTGCCTGCCTGGTTGAACAGCAACTCAACACACCTGATAGTAGAGTTTATTAAAAAACCCTATATGGTATATGTGCAGGGAGAAGGGGTAAATAAATAGTACATAAGTAGTTGTGATAGCCTTGCCAAACTGTTAACATTAGCCTGAATATAGGCTGTATGGTATAAGAACAGCTAGCAACCATTTTACTTACCCTTGCTTTTTCATGAGTAGGTTTCCCAGCAATTTTCTTGAAAATTAAAGCTTTCACAAAAGCCTGATTTTCACAGGAAATCAGACTTTTTACAGTTTTACTAAAATCAGTCAATTCGAATGGCAGTAGCAGGCAAGGAATCCTGGCCATGAGGCTCAGAAAGGTGTTCAGCTGGGCATGCAGCAGGTATGTGTATAACAACATCTAGGTTCATAGAGCCATGTACAGTGAATCCTCCCTGTATCGCGACTTCTCCTTCACGACCTCGCCCATTTGCGAAGCAATTTTTTCGCAGTCCGACTTCCGGGGTCTACGAACTTCCCCAGAGCACGTATGCTCAGTGCTTCTGCTTTGCCAAGGGGTGGTGCTGGCTCTCCCTGTGAGATGGGATGGGCCCGCCCCCCGGGGACAGCACGCAGGGATGGCGCACAGTTTCTTAGCCGGTTTCTCCGGGTAAGCCTGGCGTTTAGAGCCCCGCGGGAGCCCCGGCGAGCCGGCAGCCCC
>WEKX01007722.1:199211-271499 GCA_013390025.1 Pitta sordida
GGCAGCCGTGGCCCCGCAGCAGCCCCGGTGGCCCGAGATGTCATGCTGGGATGCCGTGTGCACGCGCATCGGGGTCGGGGTGGGGGAGCCGCGGTGCGGGCTTTGTGCTGTGGAGCGTGGCCGCAGCAGCCCGGAAAAGCCAACAGATTCTCGGCGGGGGGGTGTCTCTCGAGTCAGAGGGGGCTCAGAAACTGTTCCCTTTGCTTCCCCGTGCTCAGCGAGTCCAAGGGGAGAACCAGTAAAGTGCCCGAAGCCTGGCGGAGTTCTGGGGGGTGGAGCAATGGGCATGGCCTGCATGCATATTAACGACCTGCCGTTCTTTGCGAAATTAATATTTTGCGAGGGCTGCCGCCTGTCCCTTTCCTCGCGATGGAGGAGGTATAACTGTAATATGTTGGAAGAGGATTGATGACATGAGATCTTATTTTGCAGCCCAAACAATACTTCCTTTGCTGCTTTTATCACGTATAAATTCCTTTGTATTTCACAGAATCACAGAATACTATGAGTTGGAAGGGACCCACAAGGATCATCTAGTCCAGCTCACCATCTAACACCCATACAGAGACCGAACGCATTTAACCATTCCATGTCAGCTCTTGTGGTTGCCAGGATTCATTTTTCCATAACATATACATTGTTTTCACATAATACTTAGGTTACAAAGACAAAAATAACCACAGGAGATGAAAACCAATCTGTGATTCTTTGTTCTGCTTCTGTCACTGCTGTTTGCAACACTTGTACTGTCTTTACAAGGTCTCACACTTTTCTACATACAGATCTTTATGAAGATATTACTTGAAGACTAAATAAAACATTAAAAGATGTATTCTCTAGGGAGAGAGGTGTTGGAAACCTCTAAATAGACATGCAAACAAAAATCTGGATACACGAGATGAAGAACGGCTGGGATTCATGCTGTGTGTATTTGATGAGAGGTTTAACATGTACCAAAGAGTTGACAGTCTGAGCCTTTTGATAAATTTAACAAGATTTTGGAGCTGTTAGTACCAAAGATGTAGCCATGTGATCCAAAGTACTGTTCTGATATAAATTCTTTTTGATGTTTCAAATCTTTTAAAAGAGAAAAATACATCTCCCCCTCAGGCTGCAAGCCAGCAGGCTTTATTTTGACTCTGATATGGTCTGTTTAAATAGATATAGGCTTATATCATTCCAGTTTTATGTTGGATTAGGTATCTTTTCTCCTGCAGCTGACATAAAGCTGATGTAAATGCTCTATTGTGTGTTTTCCCTAACTTGACAGAAATGTGATTGTGTCTGTGCCTGACCTAGCTCAGTCATGCCTTATTAAGTGATTTGGTAGCTTAGAGTCAGCATTAATTGTTGTGGAGCCTCTGCCATGTTAAACAAGACAGGAATAAGTGTCCTCTTCACCGTTTTGCATACAGGGAGCTGTGGCAAAGGGATCAAAACCATGTTCCGGTTCAGAGGAGAACTGGCCTCTTCTCTCTGAGCTGCCTGATCTGCTGCTGGCTATTGCGTATTTTTTTCTCAAGTTTAATACACTGAGTTCTTGGATAATGCCTTTTTGAGAAGCCTTTCTGTTTTGAGTGCCTCTGACAGTGTTCATGTTCCAGACAACTTCAGTTACAGTGCTAAGGAATTCAGGAGCCATAGGTACTGTAAGAAAATACAAGCATGTTCCCCCTGCTGCACTTCTTTTCTTGTTTTGCAGCCTCCTTGTATCAAGCCAGGACATTTTATCTGGAATACTTTTGCCCTTTGTAAACACTATCTCTGAAATCCATCATTTACCATCTTCCTGTTGATTAATGATTAGTTATCTTCCTAGTGCTTGTATTCTTGCTTGAAGGAGTGGTCTGACTCAGGCCAGTGGATTATTGGATTATTACTCTTTATGTCTGCTTGTAAAATATAGGTCATTATAACATTAAGCTTCAGAGGTAGCTGGAAATTCTGCACTTCATAGTATGTAATGTAAACTTGATCCTAGTGTTCAAACAGGCTGTGAACCCCTGGTTCCTTTGAGGTGGAATTAGTGACAGGTATAGAGCACAGTTTGGTGTCCACCTAGCAAACACAGTCACATGTGTGAAGTTGTTAGAGCAAAATTAGGAAGTCTAACTGTTAGAAATAATGTGTGACCTTGCAGGTCCAGCCTGCAGTCTTAGCTCTGTTTTGTCTGGCCCTGGGCTGAGTGGGCCAAATGCCAGATAGTTCCCTGGAGTTTTCAGACTGCAAATTACCCACTGACCTTAAGGAAATCAGTCTGAGAGAAGAGTGGTAGAGGAAAGTGCTTGAGGGAAGAGGTAGTGTTTTAGAGGACAGCAGGAAAGACCTGAAAGCTAATTCACATGTAGTGGCTGGTGAGAAGGCCCTATCTACTGATCACCTTCTCAGAAGGATCAGTTGCAGAGATACTCTCCCTTCCCCAGCTTCCCTCTCTAGATGACCCTGTCAGACTCTTAGCAGAATTCACTTGACTCCTTTCCATCAGGACAGAAAGACTTGGTCAGCTGTCACTAGCAGGTTCGAGCAGTGGGTCCATCAAGGACAGTGCTGTCTAGGCTGTGGGACACAGAAAACCCTCTGCAAAACCGTTGTGTTACAGGTGACTCGAGGAGTCTTACAATGTATAATGCTGGGCAATAATGCAAAATGCTGCATTTAAGCAAGAGTTGAATACAGGGCAAGGTAATGTTTTTCATTCCTCTTATCTTGCTCCCTTGATTATTGTGATATGGTTGCTTAGGCCAGCTGATCTGATCCAGAGCAGTGTTGTTTTCTGCTCTTTTTGGCAGTGCTGTGGATGCAGTTTCAGGAAGGGTGACTGCAGCTGAGCACTGGCTTCATAAAGGCTCCTTGTCCATGCATAGTGGATAAGGTGGTGCAGCATGTCTGTGTACTGTCATTTGTGGTACAGTGAAGCATCCTCTTCAATGTGCATCGAAACAAGAAAAGTCTGAAGCATTCTCAACTAAGGTGCTACTCACTGTTGCCCCAATTAGTATATCAGAAAAGATCTGAGGAGACAAGATGACTCCAAAAAGTGTTCCCATGCTGTTTTCATGCAGCAGCCTAAGGTCCTTAATATAGCCACCCATAGATCAAAGCCGTGAGTGCTAGGACTTAAAATGCGGACATCCTAGTGCTGTGCTCTGAAACCACACTGTACACATACATTTCATGAATAGGGAACAAACAGCATAGCAAAAAAATTCTGTGAGGAAATGTCTTGTTTCCCATCTCCACCACAACATCAGCAAGATGCCGGTATCCTGGGGAAGATTATCAAACTCTGATAGGTTCTAGAGTCTGAAATGTAAGAATAAGCTGCTGTAAGTGTTGTTCCTCTTTCTGTCCACTTTTATTGAAGGTCTGGCGAGAAATTTTCCTTGCAAATACATGAGGTCATAATGCTGGGGTCGCAATGCAGTGGGGATATACTGTATCGAATATCATAAAGTTTTCCTACATTGTGTGCATGTTAGGGCCAATTTTATTTCACTTTCAGTCACTTCCTGTCCTGTATATATGTTTCTTCTGAATGAGAAAATAGAAAATCTAGAAGTAGTTTATAAAAACATGAAGCGAAACCTGGCATTTGGGAGAGAAAGCACTCTGTAAAAGAAATAATCACTTGAACTTCTGATACTGCCCTGCACACTTTTTTTCACTGGCATGATGCTCAACAGACATGAGTAAGCTCAGCACTGCTGACTTGAGTAAAGGAAGGCTACTGGGAAAGTTGAGCTTGTAGTGGGTTGCCTTTTAAATCTGCTGATTTACAATCAGACCTGCTAGGATCTGTGCTCCAAACCTCCTTCAAATGCCACAGCAGGATGTCAGTTCCTGTACTATAATAGGACATGGCTAGAGATTTGTTGGTAACTCTGCGTACACTTCAAAAATAGGGAAAACACCTTAAGTTATGCAATTAGAGATGTTTTCTTTCTGGCAATTACTTTGGTAACCCGTTTCCTGGGGTCGTCTGTCCGTTTTTACTCTACATAGATTAAGGACTTTGATTATACTCTGATCTCCCCTACTCTGTCATAACAATTCCTATAAGGTACATACCAAATGTAAAAGTAACAGGAATAATTTCAAGTGTATGGCTGGCTTCCCTGCAGGGAGAAACTGCCTGGATCATGAGAAGAGAGAACTAAGCTCTAAGCTGTGGAAGCTAAAATCTAAATGGTTTCAGAAGAGGGATAGCAAGTGGTTTGGTGGCTGTTACATAGAGCTGTAACATACAAATGCATACATAATAATATAAAAAAAGAACACCCCCCCCCCCCCGTGTTCTCTCTTTGTACTTTTTCTGTGCCTTCTCCCTATACATCCAACTCTAATCAGACTGAATGTGGCTTTTTTCTGTTTCAGTTTTGTTTTTTCTTTAACGAAAATCTCCAGTTTTTGTGATGCTCTGAAACTTACTTTATCTTGCAGCATTGATTACATGATATATAGCATATACCCTAACTAAATGTCCTGATTTGAGTGTTCTTTTTCTTCTGGCAGCAGTGGGGGGGGCAAACTAGCAGAGTTAACACCAGACAGCTGCTGCCTGGGCCTCTGCTGCCGGCCAAGGTCAGAAGCAGATAGAGGTGCCTCTATGATGACATATTTAAGAAAGGGGAATAAAAGTAGAAACAGCAAAGAAGATGGCCGGAGAGGAGCCTGTGAGAGGTTGAGTAGCTATGAAGGCACGACCAGGCCAGCTGGAGGAGGAGTAGGAAGTGTTCCAGGCATCTCGTTGCTGCTTGTAGAATGGACCATAGTGAAGCAGACTGTCTGCCTGCAAACCTATGGAATAGAGAGAGAGAGAAACCAGAGATGCAGAATTCACCTGAGGCCACGCTGAAGATGGAGGATCATGCCGCGAAGCTGCGGATACTCTTCGAGCCCAGAAACACTTGTCCACTGGAGCTGAGCTCGTCAGAGATCCTTTGGACAGGCACTTTGTGACAGAATTGCATTATGGTAGGATTTGAACTATATACTTTGGGATTGGGCTCATAAATGATGTAGTGAAGCCAGTGCTTAAAAGACTGCATCCTGTGCTGTGACTCCCGGGCAACATAGAATGGAAAAGCTGTCATCCCTGAGTTGGGATCTCACTTGGGAAAGGGTCATGAAAGACATTTTCCTCTTGTGAGAGAGAGAGGACTTTATGAAAAGGCAGAGAGATGGTTTCCTACCCTAAAACTGGTCAGAAATATCAACTTGCCTGGCTTTTCCCCGTCCCCTGTTCCCCCTTTTGTCTCCTGGAGGAAAAAAGAGAATATGAGATCTGTTTTAAGAAGAAGGAGGGGTGGGGGGAAAAAGGTTGCCTTTAAATGATGCTTCTCACATTAAGCTGTGATCTTGTTAGTTAATAAATAAATCCTTTATATTCCCTACTTGTAGCTTGCCTTGTTTTACCTGTGATAAACCTTTTTTCAGTTTTTTCTCCAGGAGAGGTTGTGGGTGAATCTCTGGCATCCAGCCAGGGTCAAACCACGACACTAAACAATTTCTTCACTGCTGATACAAGGGTTTGGACTTATTGTTCTGAGTTTGAGGGGTCCACAAAGATTACTGAGTCCAGCTCTTAAGTGAATGGCCCGTATGAGGATTGAACCCCCAAGCTTGGCATTACAGCTGGGTCTGCTATATCACGCTACTGCGTCTTATTCGGGTCCCGCAAAGCCCTACTTCCGTGTTGAATGGCAGCTCATTAATATGCAAATTTGCCCGGCACCATCGGATGACTCCCCTGTGCTGTTTCGGCACTGTTGTTGCTGTGCATTGCTTGCTGCACCGGCCGTGCCTGGGGCGGGGTGACGAAGTGGCGGAGCCTCGGTCGTGCCTGGGACAGGGCAAGTGGCTGTGCCGGTTGATTTGCATATTCATGCTGCCTAATCGAATATTCATGCGTGTCAGGTAGCACATGTGCAGTTGCAAAAAGGGACCTCCTTAACTGCTGAAAAATCACGCCACTAAGATGTGAAGCCACAATATGGGGGACGCAAAGTGGCAGAGAGCCGACTGTATTAGCACCATATATTAACCAATAGAGCCAACCCACTGCTCTCTTTACCGTGTTTTAGAGTCAACATTTCAGTTCCTGGCTCTTCAGATGTTTGAGGGTGTATGATTGTAATGGTTTCAGGTGTGATGTGATGGTTTTCTGCCATGCAGTGGTGGAAAGAAACTTGGAGGAGCCAAAATGCAATTTAAGGCAAAATGGTGATGAATCTGCATAGTAAATCAAGCCTCACATTAGTCATATTCAATATGAAAGGTGGAGAGACAGTTTCACTCCCTAGGCACAAATGAGTTAAGTGCTGCACTCTGAGAAGTCACAGCTGAGGACCTGTGTGCAGTAGAAGAGCAATGAAGTCCTTATCAATGGGGCTACTGGTGTGAAATCTTTAGCTGGTGGTTGTTGTTGGATCAAAGGAGTTTGAGCACAGTGTGCAAATGTCTCCTACTCTTCATCTTATACTTCCCTGGGAAAGGAGCTGTCTGAGTCCCTGTAACACTGTCAGCTTCAAGGCCCTTTTGGAATGAAAGGAAGCTATTAGGCCTTAAACCAGATACCATTGGAGAAAAGTAAAAGCTTTTTGTTGTTGTTGTTGTTGTTTCTGATGGTTTGGGTTTTTTTGATTTTTAAATTACTTGCCTACATTTGTTAATAGTAAAGCAGTGGTCTCAGGAGAAGAAATCTGGGGAAAGATAGATATCTTCAGTCTTTTTGGGGAAAATCGGAAAGAGATCCTGAAATTGCTTTTCAACAAAGCAACAACAAAATTTTCATTCTGGGTCATTGCAAGACAGTTTGCTGTCTTTAAAATATTTTGAGTTTATTTTTAAAGTGATTGCTTTAGCTGAAGCTTTTCTTCTGCTGTTGATTAGCTTTTAGGTAAAAATCCAAATTTATCAGTAAAGACATTTGAAACACTTTATGCAAAATGCAATATTTTGATAGATATTAATTTAGGCCAAACCCATTTGCACTAAATTAAAAAAAACATTGTAATCTCCTTAAAACACAGCTTTTATTTGCTCTGACTGTTCTCTTGTGAAGATGCTTCTGTGAATAACAGTGTAGTTAAATTACTCTAGTTCCACTAGTCTGAAGCTGAATGTATATTATACTCTCTGTACTGGTCAAAGGTGAAAACATACGTCTTTTCTGAGGAGCACAGCTGCCTTAGCAGACATTGTTAATGCAGTTAAGTATCCATTGCCTATCTTCACTTGAGTGTTTTGTTCAGTGTGGACTACAGGAATGTACTACTTTTGGTAGCAGATCTGCAACTCTCTTAGTGTAAGCTGAAGGCGTACAAAAAATGATGCTCCATTCTGTCTACTGTCCACTGGAAAAGCTCCTAGTGTAAATCTAGTGCTGGAGCTCAGTGAACAGGCCTGAAGATCTCAGTTGTGGCTTTGCTGGAAAGAGTGGGATCACATCCTCAGCTGATGATAAATCAGGCTTTGCTGACATCATTATTGCTGACTGAGAACTTGGCCCAGTGTCATGGCTGTATTTATTTCCCCTGCTGTACCTTGAAATACAAGCAGCTTTTGCTTTATTTAATAGGCCTGTTTTCTAGTAATTACTGTTGTGTTGGTTCTGAAGAGGTGTTTGCTTGTTGTCAACTCTGGTAGAGGCAGGCAAAGGGAAAGCAAAGTTAACTGTCAAGTTGCTGCCCTGGCCTGAGTTCAGAACTAAAGGGGTGCAGGTGCCAAGCAAGCAGTGGTGTAACCCTTGAAGAAAGCACATACTTGTTTAAGCGTCTTACAGGAACATGTGCTGTCTCTGTTTCCTCACATTTGTGCATGAAAGAGAGGTTCTGTCTCATTCTCTGCCAAGCGGAGGGATGTAAAAATAGAAATACTGAAGTATAGTACCTTGATTCTTCTGTCTGACTGTGGACTAGAATTCTGATTCTGTTCGAAGTGAGTGCCTTGCCAAGGCAGATGTTATATGTGTAAATGATTTTAATAAGATGATCATTACTGTTTTCCAGTGTGGCTTGCTTAGAGCAGTGCTCTAAACACGCAGAGGAACAGGAAGAAATTGTAATTAAAGGTGGCTTTGAAATTCAGTATGTGACTGATTTGCATTTTACCATTTTATTCCTTTCCCCTTGCCCCTGTAAAAGCCTGGGGAGGTTTGCATGGGGAGACTGGCATTGCTGTGTTGCATTATATATGTTTGAGGGACTATGGAGTGGCAGTTGTGTAATGAGGATGAAAACCAGAGCATGCTCTGAAGAGAAAAAGAAACTCCCCTTAACTGGTGCCGGGGGTGGGGCTTTCATCCTCTTGGTTGTGCACATGGAGCAAGGTTGTGGCTCTCTTAGCTGAGCTGGTGAGAGACTGCGTGATGCCTGGTGGTGTGTTGTCAGGGACTTGTAACCAGTGGCTCTGCAGCAAAAGAATAAGGACACATCCCAGAAGATGTGCTGCTAATTTATATTGCACGTGCTGTCTTGCTGTTTAGCTCCCAGCTCTCTGTCCTTCTCTTTATTTTCATTATCCTGTCCAGAGTGGAGAGTACATGTATCTGTGCTAAACTTCTTACCTGTAGGACTAGCAACAAAATTGCACCTATTCCTTGTGCTGAGTGTGTAAGCAAAGTCTCCTTCTGCACTCTCACAAAACTTACGGTTGTAGGGATTTATTCTGTTCTGGTTTACCTACTGTGTCACTAAAAGCCATATTTTATGCTGAGTTTCAGCAGTTAAAAATATGTTACTGAGTCAGTTTGATGTATCAGTATCTCTTAACTAAGCATCTCTTAACTTATCGTTTTGTCCTGTTCTGCTTTGCAAGTGCTGTAGATATACAGTTATACCTCTGTATTTGTGAGAAATGGGTCATGGCAGAGGTCTTGCGAAATGCCAAACTCGCAAATACGTGCAGGTCATTAGTATGTATACAGGCCACACCCTTCATTCCACCCCCAGCCAATCAGGAGCGCTGGGGATCCTCTTTGACTCCTCCCCATGGGCTTTTGCAGCACAGGGGAGGAAAGGAAAGCATTTTTGTGCCCCCTCTCCCTGGGGAGACCCCCCCTGACAATCCCTAGATTTTTCTTCGGCCGCGCTGCCGCTTCTACTGACTACACATGCTTGCAGCCCAAACCCCGCGCTGCTGCTCCCCTTCCCAGCCCTGGTGCTTGTGCCCGCTGTGCACTGGCCCGGCAGCACCACACAGCACAGGGGGGTTCAGCTGTGGCAGCAGAGTGAGCATGTCCTGCTGGCCACCACGGCCAGCCCCACTTTCCTGGGGCACTTCCCTTCCCCACCTGTAGCCATGGAAACAGTAACACACACCCAGAGGAAGGGGGGTGTCAGTTCCTCAGCTGCGCTTAGAGTAACGGGACAGCGTGACTCCTGGCCCTCCCCGTGGGGCCGGGCTGGCACCGCCCCTCGGCAGAGCAGAGGCACTGCGCATTTGTTGGCTGGATAAACATGCAAATCCTTGAATCAAAACTGCAATAAATTCTCCTCGCAAATGGGCGGGGATTCACTGTATTTCTGACCTCATTTGATTTAGGTACCTGCGTATTTAATTTATTTAATTTTCAAAGTGAATTAAGAAAAACGTAACAAGGCTATGGGGTTTCCTTTTTAGAAATGCATAGGCCTGAATTCATATGCTGTGTCTCATTACATATGTGTTTTCCCTTGAAAACCCTAATTCTGAATATTGTGATTGTGAAACTTAGAGCTTTCATTAATAAAGAACAAGTCTCTTACTGCTTGTGGATTTGAAATTAATATACCAAATAGGATGTGTAAAGGCTCAAAAATCGGAAGATAGGTAATAATAAAAAATTCTCATTGGCTGGAAGCCATTCTCCTGCTCTTGGTGGGCTGGCCTGAAATTTATGAATGCCTGGAGTGGCAATGATTCAGAAGCCAGTTTGTGTTCAGGCTGGTTGAATAACAAAAGTCACTTTTATTTTAGAAACGTGTCATTTAAAAATCCGTTAAGATAAAAAATGCCTTCTGGAAGCAATCAGTGGATTTCCCACTACACTGTATATCTTCTGATTCAAGTGAGTTTTCATCACATCCCCCACTCTCTACTTCACATCTACCCTATGTGTACTAGAGAAATAGCATCTCTTCCCCTACCATTGCATTCCATGTTAAAGTAGGAAAACAAAACAAACAAACAAAAAAAAGGAGAGAGAAAAGTAGGGCAAACTCTGTAGCCTTTATGCAGGGAAAGTTCCATCAGCTTCAGTAGGAAACTTGGCTCAGGGAGAAGTACAGGAGCCGGGCCAAAGTTTGCATTCTGGTTTTTAGGAAGTCACTATCACATGTTTGTAGACTAACTCCAAAGAGTTTTGCAAAAATGGCCAGTGAAATGCCTCTACCTCAGTGGTCTTCTGGCATTTAATTCCTGCAACCTCCAGTCATTGTGTTTTGAAAAATCTTTTCTTCACTGGGGCATGTTTGCCTGACTATGATGTTAGGAATACAGCCAGCAATGCTTCAATGTACTCATAGCATAGGCATAAATTAAACCCCATTCTTGCTAGGGGACAGATAAGCATAAAGGGTCTCAGTGTTCTCAGATGAATCATACTTAGCTCATCAGTGGGTGCCTTGATTTAATGAAGCCATAGTATGTTAATGTTAACGCTGCAAAAAAAGCTGCAAACTTACAGGCAGCCATGCTAACTAGCTACAAGCATTTAAAAGCCTGGGCATGAGCTCCTACTTGGCTATTCTGGCCACAATTAATGATGACAAGTATGTTGGAAAAATAATTATTTTGCTTGCTTTTAAAGACAATTACTTGCTTGAGGCAACTGAGGGGGTGGGATTTATGTGGTTGTAATAAGCATATGTAGATGGCATCTTCCCAGAAGAATATTATAGCCACAGGATCTTTTTAATTGACCTGAGATTCCTTTGTTCTGCAGATACAATTTATGTATGTGGTCACAGACTAAAATGACCCTACTTGTTCTAGGGCAGGCTGAGTTCTAAACTGCTGAAAGGAAAAAAAGACTGCTTTTATCATCGCAATCAGCAGCAGATAGAAATCTCTCCTGGTCACTTTGTAGGGAGGAGAAGTCTTTTTAAATTGGTACCCTGAGTGCATGCTCTTTTCATCTGATAAAAGAGGAGTTGGGAGTATGGAAGCAGGCTGAGGTGAGTATTACTGCAGTCATCTGGTATCTCTCCTGTGTCCAGGCTTGTACAGCACAGCAGCTTTTCCCCATAACGTGGCCATGCCATCCTCTGACAGTCACTTGCTTGCTCATTTACCATGTTGGGCTACAGAGCCTTGGTCCCTTTCCAGTCCAGACATGGTGGTGGAGTTGGGGAGGGAGCACCTGCTTCCCCATTATCTGCCATTGTAGAGCATCATGTTTCTGTGTCGTGGAGGGCACTGCTGCTCCTCCTCCTTCCACACCAGTCACTGGCATCCTTGGCAGTCAAGAGTTTTGAGTGCCACAAAGTCTTACCACACAGTCCCTGATAAGACACTTTAACAATAAGGCAGAGTCTTTCAGCTTTTCATGCTAAATGTGCTCAGGTGGGAAATAACAGCAGAAAATCCCCCAAGGCTGTAATTCAGTGCAAAATTCCAACACGTGTCTGCAGCTAATGACCTTTATGAGAAAGAAGCCGTTTTCATGTTTGTTGTCAGTCACTCCATTGTTCATCTAAGAAGGTAAAGTCCTCTTGGGCCACAGAAGAGAGAAAAGGAACCAAAAACCAATGTGCTTCTCACTTATGTATCAGAAGAATCTCCCTCATTTCCTTTTTTGATTTTCTGGTGATTGTACAGAAGTCATAATCCCTTTCTCCAGTTCCCATCTGTAAGATGGGGAAGATGATGCTGTCTTTCTTAGTAAAGCATTTTGAAACTTGATAACTGAAATTTCTTATGGAAAATGCAATGTGAAGAGTCATAGGTGCTTTTCTCCACATTAGTCAGCCTGCTGCTAATAGTACAGCTGTGTTCAACAGTCAGTCTTTGTGAAATGGGATCTGAAGGCGGGGAATGAGGCCGAATAAAAGAGGAGAAACCCACTAATTATGTATTAATGTGGTTTTGGAGTGATGATACGTAACAGAGAAATATTTATATTTGCAACAGTCCCAGTTGTATCTAGTCCTTTCTAAAAGCATTACTAAAGGAAGCAGACAAAGGGGAGTGAGTGGTAACATTTAATGATTTAGATCCAATTCAGTCTGTTGATGTCTGCAGATTTTTGTCAGGATAGAAATTTTTACCTGTTTAGAGAGCTGATTAAGGAAAGCAATAGAAGTGTACTGGAGGATAAAGAATAAACAGTTTTCCTGTCATGAAGATGGAAGATCTTGGGGTTTCTCAGAGTAGGCTGTGGAGGCAGGAGGTGGGGAATGGAAGAGAAAGGGCCTGGGTTTCATCGCCCTGGATGAGAGATACAAATGTTTGTTTGTATAACTTCAAAGTTCTCCCTGGAAGCTGAAGTCTAGCAGGAGGGCAACCTCTGCTTTTTGGTCCAAGGGCAGAGTGAGTTGGAAATCAGACAGAATATAGGGAATTGCAGTTAAAAGCAGTAGGGGTGCAAGGTCATTAAAGAACCAGATTCTTAGGTGAATGAGAGGGATTACTGCATTATGTTTGACCCTGAGTTAAGCTGGCAGAGATTGGAGTTCCCTTGTGGTTGTGCTGTGGTTTTACTGGTTGTTTCTTTTTTTTAAGGCAGATTTACTTCAGAAACCCCAGCCTTGTGTGTGGGTGAGTGTGGGGTATGCATGTCTGCTGACAAAAAAACCCCAAATTCTATATCACACAATGATAGCAGGAGGAAGTGTCATGGATTCAGGGATGAACTCTTGGGTTGACTGTGACTGCTGAATTTCTCCTTCAAAATAAACGGATGCTAGTGTAAATCTTTGTTTAGGATCTTCTGGAAGGAATTGGGAGTGACGGAAAGGCCCCACCACTCCCCCTGATTATTTCCAGATATCTATGGGAAGATTTGTGAGTTAATTGTGTTAAATCTAGGAGACGGTCTGAGTTTCTTTGACACAAGATTAGGATCAGACATTGTTTCCAGTTAAATATGGTGTAGACTGGTTTTACTAGACCAATTCCTCCGATACTCGGGGAGAGATGTGTCGCAATCAGATCATGGATGGAATGGATATAGTAGGTACATGCACATTAATGTGTGCAAGCCTTCCAGATTCTGAAGCACGTGGTATTGGGCCATTTCCAAGGGAGAGCAGCAGCAAGCTTGCCCCCCCCATTCCAATGTGATGTGAATTCCCCAAGTCCAACCCACAACCTGCAGTGGTTCACATGTGGCAACTGCCTGTGTCAGTGACTTACAGGGGCTTTTTTCTTACCTCTTTGCTTTCTACTGTTCCTCTCTGCTCTATGCACACTTAAGTACTAAATAGGTTTTTATATAATCGAGATAACCTGAGCTTAGCTTGAAATGTGTTTTGAAAGAAGTTTTTATGTGTCTGAGAGCTCGTCAGCTAATTTCCAAACTAATGAAAGAGAAGACAGTTGGTGGGTTGTTTGGTTTGGAGTTGTTTTTTGTATGATGGTACAGATACAAGAACAATGGAATTGTATTAAGTATCACATATACTAACCTATGGTGAAGTTTTTCCAGATGCACACTGAATGTATTTTCCTCAAGCACAAAACTTGGCTTTCTTGAAAAATGCATAGTACAGTAGTACCTCAAGTTTTGCGGGGATTCAGGTCTTCTCAGCTGTCGCAAAGCCTGTCATCCATGAAGATAGGCTGATCACGAATATGCAAATAGACCATGCATGTCACTCAGCCCCAGAGCACTGGGGTGTGTTCCTAGGCTGGAATCAGTAAAAGCCAAGAGCACCTGTGAAAGTATAGGTCTTTTGCTTTTATGCATTTTCTGTAAATCCATGAACTTTTAAAAAAGTGAGTCCTGTCTTACTGTTGCATAGAAACACTAATGTGCCCATGACTGTTTAGTCAAATTTATGGCATTATCCTTTATAGTCGAAGGAGTGAGATGTTGCCTGTTGAAGCAATATGCTGTGGTTGAGTGAATTAGAGATAGGTGTTTAGGAGGGGGCAAACATAGATAGATGTCATTGCCGTTAAACCTTAAAGAATTAGGAAGGGCATGTAGTCAGCATCAAAATGCCTTAAACTCTCCAGAGATGCGGCAGAAGCAACAGGGATAAGACTGAATTTCAAGATCAGGTCATCTTGGTTGAATAAAATTAAAAGGTTTTTTAGAAAACCTAAAAGCAACATGGTGGAATAAGGGGAAATATACAGCCATAGTTATCTGAGGCCAAGCCATGGGATTAAGCCCTGGTTCTTCCCTGATTACCTACTGCCCAGGAGCCTCAAGGATTTGTCATACTGTGGCCTCATTTGAAAGAGAGGGATAAGGTAGTGGGATGACTGTCTAGAGTCAAAACCTCCTGAAGCAAGGCGTTTTTTTTGTTTAGAAGTGCCTAAGAAGGAAAGGTGGAGATAACCCAGTGACATGACAGGAGGTTTAAAGTGATATATTTTCCACTCCAGAAAAGAGCTGGTTAATAGAATCAGTATTTTTGTTTGTGTGGTGTTTTTTGGTTTGGAGAAAGGGGTAGGGATGGTGTTTGCTTTGGTTTTTTGTTTGTGGGAGTTTTTGGGTTTTTTTGTTGGGGGGGCTTGTTTTGATTGATATGAGTGATATGATCTAGATGTAGAGGATAGGTTAGTTGGATTATAGGTTGGACTAGATGATCTTCAACGTCCTTTCCAGCCTTATCTATACTGTGATACTGTGTGATTTGTGGGGATTTTTTACATTATTGAAACCTTTTGTGTGTTTTTCTTTCCTTCTCAATGTATTGATGGTTGCTGTAGCAGCTGAGTAATGCAGGAGTTCTGGCTGAAAAAAATGCTTCCTCCTTATGTGATACTGTACGTATTGTCATAGAAATTGTCCTCATTTCCCCTGAGCACACTTTAAATAACTTGAACAGCAGTGCTAATGAGCAGAAAGATATCTGCAATCCCCACTGTGCAAGTTGACATACTTTATCCCACTCTGAATTCCCTTTGCTCATCTCTGAGCATTTTAAAGATCTGGTATAATAATTTCCTTTCTCTCCTTGGTCTGTTCATTTTGCTCTTAGCACTTGGTAATAAAAGGTCAGCTTTGGCTGAAACCTTACTGTGCAGCCATGCCGTTTTTTACTGCCAAATACCTTAAGAAAAGCAAGTGTCTCCGAAAGGGTAAGTCATTATATTGTTGGTGTGCTTAGGGTTGTCTGTTTTGCTTTAAATCACAGGAAAGAATTTATTTTGAATTAACAAGCAGTGGAAATGGATCTATTCACACTGCTGGTCATTTAGTACTGGGGGTTTTATTATGCTGTGTACATTTTTGGTTCAAGATACACTGCATGTTATTATTGTGCATTTTACATTCAGAAAAACTGACTAAGCGAGAGGATGTTTAACCCTTTAAACATAGAGCATGTTTTGCACAGGGATGGAATCACTAATGTAGAACAACACAACAGAGAATTTTTTTTTTTTTTTTTACAGATATATTTAGGGAGGCAGCTGACTAATGCTGTAGTATTTTTTCTTTTTTCCAAAAGGAGCATTTTTTTATAAATCTACAGCAAAATAATAAAAATAATAATACTAAGCAAAGGAAAATCATATTACCTCTTAACATCTTTCCCATGTGGGGCTACCGGAGTGCATGATTCCACACAGATTTTTCAGCTTGCTGTTGTGAGGTTTATTGTGTGACTTGCTTTGTTGGCTTTTCCAGGAAATGTAATTGGGTTTTTTTCTCTAGGTACATAGAAAACTCTTAATGAGAGGAGTCTGCCTCTAGCATTATAAAAATTGACAATATAGTAAACTCTTAATAGAGTTAGTACATCGGTTGTAAATTGTTTTCTTCTTTTGCCTATGTCTTTATTGTGATATTTGTTGTTTAGTCGCGATCTAGATGTTAGGTTTGTATAAAGG
The DNA here is from genome assembly GCA_013390025.1 of Pitta sordida. Classification (NCBI taxonomy): domain Eukaryota; kingdom Metazoa; phylum Chordata; class Aves; order Passeriformes; family Pittidae; genus Pitta; species Pitta sordida. Next base: position 215,199 of record WEKX01007722.1, read on the forward strand.
CAAATAGCCGTGCTTTCTTGTAGCTGTGCCATGCATTAGTTCCAGAGTCTGAGAAATCCGACTTGCTTACCTGGCTAATTTTATATATATTACCTGGCATTTATATATTTTTGTGTTTTTACTTAATATGTACTTATATATTTCCCTACTTCCTGGTTGGAATATAAATTGTTTCTAAGGTATATATACAAGTGGGAATTGTATAGGTTTTCATCAAGGATGTAAAATTGAGGAAAATGTTTTAAGGAAATGCAAATTTGGTTTCTTTAACCTACCTTTGTGTTTACTACTGGATTTCTATTTTAAAAGGGGATTGCGCAACAAGAACTAGCAGTTGAGATGTGAGAATTGAGTTAAGCTGACCTGTAGCTGCTGGTACCCAACTATCTGGTATTTTGTTGAGTAAGATGTGTGCTGTTGTACACAAATTTGCACAATAATTCAGAAATTCTGAAGAATAGAATCATCTCGGGAAAGTTTTCATTAGGAGGAAGGAAAAATACTATTACTGAATTATTAGTTTGATTGTGCAAAGCTCTTTTTTAGAGTTGCATTGAATGTGTGCACATATAAATGCCACTTTACAGGAGGGGCATAGGACAATTTTTGCTTCCTTTTTCTGCTCATTTGCTGGGGGCACTCAGCTGTCAAGTGCTTCTTTCCATTATAGCATGTGCCGTAGTAAGAATGTCTCTCCAGACAAGGGCTGATAAAAGGTGCCTTAACTGTGTCTGCAGAAGGCATTGCAGAGCAGGACTGATGGTATGGGCAGAAGAGGTGAGGCTGGGCCTTTAAGAGATGACAGGGAAGTTCAGGGAACAACAGCCAGTTGTACTCTTAGTGAGTCACTACCGGTATGAAAATTGTCAGCTCACTAAACTGAGAGTGTTCCCTCTCTGAGCCTGTTTTTGCCCAAATTGACCTGATCTGTGAAGTCCGTCTGGCTGTCCAGAACACCTCTTGGTTCAGGCACGCTGGTGGGGTAGGGGAACCTTGATTCCTTCTGATGCCCACTCTGCTCTGTCCTAACATTTCTCCTCTTTCTTCCAGGACAGTCTAGGAAGGGAAGTGCCAAAGCATGAAAGGAGAACCTCTGTCTGAGTGGGAGGTGCTGAGATAGCTGAGGTTTTCCATGAGCTATTTAATGCCAGTCTGTCGTTGATCTTGCATTGAAGAAGCTGGACTCCTGACAGCTTTTGAGCCACTTTCTATCCAGTTATTTATAGCCATCTCCTTTAGCTCATTTTCAAAAGGTACTTCATTTGCAGAGGGTTTTTACTGTCATGTGAGTAAGTTCATCCTTCCCAGTAAGTAAATGTGGTTGTCCAAAGGCATTAAATTATTATAGTGCCCAAGGAGGCATAACATCAAAAGTACAGTTGCATAAAAACTGTGGTAGCCACAGGCACCAAAGGATCTGACCTTGCTTGTTCTCTCTGTTTCTGGACAGGGAAGGAGCAAACATTCAAGAACAGCGAAGTCTTTTTTATGATCTGTGGTCTCTTTGCCACAAGTTCAGATGGCCTAGGGACAAGAGCTGGGCTGTGGACAAGTTCATGGCCAGAAATATTGATTGCATGGGAAGCAAACTCCCAGGTAAACACTCCTAGGTCAGCCTTGAGAGGGAACTTGTCCAGGTTAGTACAGGAAGTGGCCAGCAGAGAGGGGAACAGGAACCTGGTTCTCCAAAATCTTACAGCCTGAAATCCCTGGCAGTTCATGGTTTTGTGTCTTAGCTATTTTGTACTATGTTGTAGCTGAGCCTGTTTCTCTCTGAGTGAACTTTATTCTCATGATGCTCCATTGTATCTGCTCACTAATATTCCAGGCCAGGCTCCACTGTGTTTTGGATTAATTCTGTTTGGTTTTGTGGGGATTGAGAGAGTTTCCAGACATGCTTGAAATGAAAAAACAGAGCCGAAGTACAATGTTTTCTCTTGCTGTACATCCTTCACTTTACAGACAGTTGTGCCTACAGAGATTTTCCACAGGTCTCATTTGGTGATGTAGCCTTAGCCTACTTATACCCTCTGCAGAATCTGTCATTGCTGTATGTTTACCAAAGATACAAGTAAGGATTCCTTTATTTTTCTTATTACCTGTTTTAAGCGCCATCAAACTCCTATCAGTTACATCTCCATACATTCAATAAGGCATCAAAACAATGAAACTACAGTATATCCTCGCTGCATTGCGACCCCTCCATTGCTACCTCACTGATTTGCGAGGAAAATTTCTCACAATTTTGCTTCAGCCATTTGCGAGTTTCCCTGGCCGACGCATGTGCAGTGCCTCTGCTCCGAGGGGAGGGGCTGGTGCTCCCTGTTGGGCAGGACTGGTGCAGCCCCGCAGGGAGGGCCAGGAGTCACGCTGTCCCCTGTTACTCTAAGTGCAGCCAGGGACTGGCCACCCCCCACAGGTGGACATGCTCACTCTGCTGCTGCAGCTGCTGCCCGCCCATGCCCTGAGGGAAGGGGTGGGGGGGTGTGCTGTGGAGGGGAGCTGCGGCACGGGTTTTGGGCTGCAAGCACGCTTGGTCGCAGCAGCCCGGCCTTGGCTGCAAAAGCGGCAGCATTGCTGAAGAGAAGCTCAGGGATTGTTAGGGGGCTCTCCTGAGTCAGAGAGGGCTCAGAAACAGTTCCTTTTGCTCCGCTGTGCTGAGAGAGCCCATGGGGAGGAGTGGAAAAGTGTCCGCAGTGCTCCAGAGTGCCCGGGGGTGGAGCAATGGGCATGGCCTGCATACATATTAATGACCTGCATGTGTTTGCAAATTTGACGTTCTGCGAGAATCCTGGCATGACCTGTTCCTTGCAAGCGACGGGGTATAACTGTATTTATTAACCTCTGCAGCCTGTTGTTAAAACCCACTGTTTTCTCGTATGACTTTCTCCAGTAATTTTTTTTTTTCTTTGGCCATTCCCTGAGCACTGGCTCAGTACTGGTCAAAACTTGACTATAAAATAGTCAGAATTGTCTCTCATCTGGCAAGTCACCAAAAATTTTTCACATATCTCTTCTTTTCTAGTGGGCAAATAAGAAGGTTTCAACTTCAGCAATGTCTTTTCCTTTTTAATTCAAAAGAAATTAATAATGAATATTTTATTGCCAAGTGGTCCTTCCTTTTCTGCAGCTGTATATTTACAGGACTTCAAAGCTGGATGATTAAGGTGCAGATTTAGTTTGTAGCCAGGCAAACCAAACAATCTCAACTTCAAAGGAGGGGAGTGTTCTTTAATGTTGTGGGCTCACTCTTTGTGTACAGCAAATGGAGCTGCTGGGGAAAATGCCATGTGCAGCAGACAAGTGATGTGGCTGCCACTCCTGGGAGGGAGTCTGTTAGCTGCTGCCTGGGAAAAGCAGCCCACACCCAACAACCTCAGGATATTTGATGGCTGATGATTAGGTCATTTTTTCATAATGTCAACCAGTGAGACTTTCAGTGTTTGATTTTTATATGCTTAGAGCTTCTGTCTCGGTGGACCTCTGGGGTGGTCATGCTGAAGGCAGAATTTGGGCCTGAGCTCTGTTGGCTCTCCTGCTTCATTCTGTCTGTGCTTGATTGTTTTCCTTCTCTGATGTGCTCACAGGTTGAGTGGTTTTATATACATTAGAGAAGTTGAGAGAGGCTGTCTTGGAAGGAAATGTTTAATCCATACTATACTGTGGTTTCAGAGGAATAAGGTCCAGGACTGGAGATGAGGATGTTCTGCACCTATGGCAGTCATGTTGAAAAGGGGCCATTATGATTTTGCTCTTACGTGAATACTTTGTCTAGTCAACCATACATCACCAGATCAATAGTGGGTAGTGGGGTGGAAAGAGGAGCTAAATAGCTCCATCCTTAGGTGGACCTGGAAATTGTGGTGGTATGTGGCTTTACTTTCAACTCTGAAGCCCAGGAAACACGACCTAATCCTCTGTGTTTTACTGAACTCCTTATCCACTTACCTGGTGGATGCTCCAGTTGAGGAATAAGAACAAAAACCTCATGATGAGGCAGAAAAGGGACTGGATAACTGTTACCTCTTGTACTGTTGAGTGTGTTAACTACTAGGACAGTTTCCTTAAAGAGAAATCAGTCTTTAAACCCCCTGGAAATAAATTCATTCCATAGGTTTGGGATGCAACAAGGTGCAAACATGGGATGAACTATCTGAGATCAAAGCGAGGCACTCTAGAGGATCAGTCCATGGACAGTCTGGATCCTTACTGTACGCTCTGCTGTTTTGAGTGGTCAGAGACTTGGGGAAACAGTGCTCCATGGGCCTGGAGATATGAAAGGAGCTGGCAGGGCACCACAGAGACATGTCTGTCGTCTAGTAAATAGCTTGCAGAGCCCTGTGGCTCTGGCGCAAATCTCCCTCATCAGTATTAAAATCTGAGTGGAACTGGGGCTTTATCCAGTCAGTATCTAGGCTTTTGTGGGATTTGGGCCACTCTCTCCACAGGGCTCTGGGATTCAGCAGCCAGAGAAGCCAGCGCTGCCAAGAATCATAGTGCTTCAGAGGAAGAGTTGGCCAACACACTGCTGTGCCTCTCAATGACCCATGTGCACACTGCTGAGAGAGTAGTGACCTCACTTCACCAGTTAAAGCTCTCCAAATAGAGGAGGTGCCAGGCAACCTCTGGAGCTGCTGAGTGAAGGAGCAGCTTTTAGAGACACAGTGCACTGCTAATTTTTTACGTGGCTTTCCCATTTCAAGAGCACTGCTTTGATGAGAAAGTGGCCTGCTTTCCATCCAGTGCTGGGGGAGCGATCTGGTGCTGTTCAGCTTGTTTTCTCTGATTTTTTGCTTTCTGCTTTCTAGGACTGGCACTGCCTTTGCTGTTGCACACAACCGACCATCTAAACAGTATTCCCTGTTTTATGAGAATTTGTGTTTGATTAATTCAGGATGCCTGGAGGTGGTAGTTGTTTTTCATTCCTGACTCAGCTGGTCACTAGCCAATATCATACTGGAAATCATTTAGTGTCTCTGTTCTCCACTGGTATGTAGGACTTTCTCACTGTGGAATTCAAAGGCTCTGTTTTCTTTTCTTTTTTTAATTTTAAAATACAGCAGGCATTTTGCCACTGATGCACCCTGGAAAATAATTTCAGCCTCTCTATGCCTGTTCTCTCAAAATATGAGAGTTTCTGTCTGAAAAGCATATCTCAGCAATGTAGCATAATTTTTTATTTCTTTTAATTTATTTGCTAATAGTTAAAACATACATTGGAATCACTTCTGCTTTCATATACTTGTCAAAAGATTGGTTTCCATTTACTGTTTTGTGACTATTCCTTATCTGAAAAAAGCAGTCCAGGCTATGTTAGATGTTTTTAATTGGACAGAGAAGTAATGGAACTGGACTGGATTAAGCTGATGTTAGGATAAGGTATATGATTCCTATAAAGAGTTATTTTTACTATTGGCCTCCTGGGCCAACAGTAAATTGTGAGAATCAGCCTTACTCATATTTAGACTCTAATATAGACAGGACTGGAATATCTGCAAATGGGAGTATTTAAGGCTTACAGGAGTTCAACTGTGCAGTTACATATATGCTCCCTTGTTATAATCTTTACATGCTTATTATGCTTTCATAATTAGGTACCCAAATCACTAAACTTAAACTGAACAAGGCAAGAGAAGAAAACATTCTCTCTGGAAGGCTAGGTGAGCTATGTCTGTTTGACAAGCATATTTGCTTCAGTGACCCTACAGTTCTATATTAGAGAGATGTAACTGTCAGAGACCAGACGATGAAGGCAATGATTTACTTCTGTCTTGGGTTTCTGCTTTCACATTATTAGCTATTTAAATAAAAACCACGATAAATTGTAACCTTCTGTGTCTTTAATGCCAGGGCAGTGAAACTGTCTGTAGTCAAAAGCCGTAGAAGCTTATAGCCCTGTTATTTTGCCACGCATTTTAGAGTTGTATCTCCTTTTAGGGACTTTCAAAGTCGCCTGATTGTTCTTAATTAAAAAAAATGTGGAAAGGAAGTGAAGAGGGCACTTGCCACACTCCCCTCATTTCCTCTGTTACCTGACTGGGGCTTTGGTAAATCATGAAGTCACCAGTAATTTTTTAATTTTTTTTTTTTCCAGCCTTGCCGACCATCAACCCAAATGGTTCTTCAATTGCAAACAATGTTCTCCTATCCCCTGCATACCACATCTTCACTACTGATACATAATTCATTATCTGGAAAGCTGCTGTTTTAATGTTATATTAAACAGGCAGCAGCTCAGCAGGTGTCCCCAAGGTAAGGAAGGCAGCATGCTGTTGGCAGCAGCTGCTGCCTTCAGGCTTATCAAGATTTCTTTGTTTAGAAACAGAAGCTGGAAGACTATTTAAATATACCCTGTCATTGGCGGAGCAGATCCTGGTTTCTGGCTGTTATTCTGCCTTTGACTACAAAGGCAAAAATTCTTATAGCATATGCTGCCTGCCATGACTGCATACAGTTCTGTGCTCTCAAGAAAGGAGCGGGGAGGAGATGGAAGGGGCTCACAAGGAGATACATGTGCCCTGTTTCCTGCTTGCATTTTTCTGAGTGGACCAACTGGGCTCAATATAGCTGTGCTACAGGCCTACTTATGTCAGCGTTGTCAGAATGGACTTTCTGCCTCTATAAGCATATAAATATCCATGTATAGTGCCTATAGAGAGCATTGCAAACAATGAGAGTTATATTCTGCTGGTCTCACCCAAGTGCTAGTTCTCTGTGGCCTTAAATCTGTGTGATTAGATTTAATTTATGTAGTTAATACCACTCTGGCAAAAGCCTCTCAAATGGCAATGCTGGCAATTTCTGTTTTAGTAGTACAGTACAGTTATACCCCATCGTTCGCGAGGAACGGGACAGGGCGTGGTCCTCGCAAAACACTAAACTCACAAAGAANGCCCCGACCCTGGTGTGGCGTAGACTTCTGAGGGGCTAGGAAAAGGTGATTGTAGAGAGACTTATTTGAAAGGCATGAGAACTACTTCATTCCTGTCACTGAGCAGATCTGGTAAATGTGAGCACAACAGTTCCAAAAGAACGCAGAAGTTCAGTATTATCTCTTCAGTATGAAATCATTAAAGAAAAATAGATCAGACTTCATAATTCTAATGTTATAGTAAGGAATTTCTTTTCAGGATTTAAAGTTTTCCTCAACTTTTGTCTTCAGTGTAAAACATTTGAAGAAATTTATGAGAATTAGAAAATTGCTTGTGGTTGCATGGTAATGTGTAAAAAATTATCCAGTCATTTTCATTCAGATTTTTCAAAGCATGAAGTATCATCATCTTTGGTCAGGAAGGAATTTCCTCCCTTCTAATAGCATGTAAACATAACCACAGTTGAAATATATAATTTGACATATTTTTAGAAGCATTGAGCACTTGCTGCTTTGGAGAACTACATGGAACTATGGTCTCTGTTATGATCCAGGTTTGAAAATGAACACGCTCAGTCTCCACAGTAACCTCCTATCAGGAAAAATTGATTTAAGAGCCAGAAGGGTTTAATTGTCACTCGTTTGACAGTCTAACCTTTGAGGCATTGTTGGATATCATTAGAATATTGGTACTCTGGAGTCCACATTCCAGATGAAACATACAAGTCGCAGCAGGGGCAAAGTGGTGTCATGCAGCTCCTAGAAATTGATGGTGTAGTAGATGCTTCTCATGTTAATTATAGTTGATTGATTTCTCTTTGGCATCCTCCTTGCTGGCCTCCTAAACTATCTGTGACCATGTTAGAGAGTTTCATCTCTTGCTTCTAGCTAATAGAAGCTGATAACGAAGCAATAAGAATACAGCTTGCATATAGGGATACTGTGTGGAACATTTCACAGGCTCCTCAAACCTCTCTAGTCAGGGAGGCAGCGTGATTGCTCTTAATGTCTGTTTCTTTTATGAAGCACAGTAATTGTAGGCAGAAGCTGGAGGGAATGGTGCCTGAGCTGTGTTGGTACAAGGGCAATGTCCTTGGAAAAAAATGTACTTAGCAATTGCATGTAATGCATGGGCTCATCTTAACTCTAAATATTGTGCTGCTTCAGTAGAAGCACTGAATCACTGAAGTCAAGGAGACACGGCAGCATTGACACGCTATTACAGTAAATGTTTTTAATACTAGGAGTATAGCTTAATAATGACTGAACCATTTTTACTCAAACTTCTCACTGTTCAATGGAGGGTAGATAAAGCACGTTAAGAAAAAATCAGCTCAAGTCAACTCACATAAGCATGTTTAATGAAATTTGTGTGCAATGCTACTTACTTTTCCTTTAAGAGTACTTGAAATTATTTTCCTTGCTTCTTCTTATCTTAAATAATTTTTTTATGCTTTGCCATGGTTCCTGTGACATCACGTACCAGTGTTTGGCTTACCTGGAATATCAGCTTGTTTATTTTTAAGACATCAGTTTAGTTGAAGGGATTGGTAGTCTTAAGCAGTTTTTAAATTAATAGGTAAGTGTAGAGTAATAAGGCCACATGCATTATCAAGAAAGGCATCTCCAAGCAAGAGAGTCAAGCTAGCCAGATACAGTTTTATGAATAACAGGCCAAAGATTAAACTAAATCTTCATTTCTTGCATATAGTTTTAGTAGTCATAGTCTTGATACTGATAACTGAAACAGATGAGTAGCCTTAAGTTTCTAAGGGTTTTCTGAAGTCCACATACCAGTACAGAAAAGATTTATTAGTGTCTCTGTTCATGTTAAGTCTCGTCAAATTTTTTGCGTAAGAAACCACAGTTCTGAGGTCTCATCTCTTTGTCGATGAAGGCATGGGATGAGAGAACAGATCACAGGGCTTTTGGATTAGTTTATAGATGGTAGTGGCTTTAGACTCTTTGCCTGCTTCTGCTGTATTCTGTAGGATAAGGTCTAAGATCTGGGTTCTGAAAATCATTTATGGACTCATGAAAATCTTCTGCAATGATTTTTAGTTGAAAATTTGATCATATTCTACTTGTAACTATCATTAAACCTGTTGAATTGAAAAGTGTTTGAGGAAACTAGGCATTTATATTTGACTATATATTTGAAGCTAATGAGATTTTCATGTGTGCTTGTAAATCCTCTTCTAGGAAAATTGGAAATATGTCAATTTATGAGCTGAACTTCCTCAGTACAATAAAAGGTATTTAAGATTTCCTTTTCCTCATGGATTCAACCAAATTAATGTTGAATGTTAGAATCCCCTCAAACTCCCTCCATACTGTGGAAATAAAACACCTTTCTCCTACAAAGGTGCATGTTTCTTTAGGAAAAATTGTCATTATGTTGTCCACTGGAACTGTGATATTTTGATTCAAAGCTTGTTTCTTTTATTTGCGCTCCACATGATACTAAAACCCCATGCATCATTTTTTTTTTAGTTTTATGTTTTAGAAAATATAATCATGCATTAACTCATTAACTCACTCACTTCCAAATCAACTTCCAACTCATATACAGTATGTCCCTGCTGCATTACGACCCCACAAATTTGAAAGGATAATTTCTCGCAATTTTACTTCAGCCACTTGAGAGTTTCCCCAACTGATGCATGCGCAGTGCCTCTGCTCCGCTGAGGGGTGGTGCCAGCGCTCCCTGTGGGGCGGTGCTGGCCTGGCCTCACGGGGAGGGCCATGAGTCACGCTGTCCTGTTACTCTAAGCACAGCGGGGGACTGATCCCCCACCCCCCACCCCAGGCGTATGTTACTGTTTCCATGGCTACAGCCAGGGAAAGGAAATGCCCCAGGAAAGTGGGACAGCCCGCGGTGGCCAGTGGGACATGCTCACTCCACTGCCGCAGCTGAACCCCCCCTGCGGGGCACAGCACGGGGGTGGGGTGGGGGAGCAGCGGTGTGGGGTTTGGGCTGCGAGCATGCGCAGTGGCAGCAGCCCGGCCCCGGCTGCCGAAACGACAGCATTGCCGAAGAGAAGCCAAGGTATTCTTGGGGTGTCTCCGTAGTCAGAGGGGGCTCAGAAACGGTTCCCTTTGCTCCCCTGTGCTGAGAGAGCCCATGTGAAGGAGTGGAAAAGTGTCCGCAGTGCTCCGGAGCGGCGGAGGGTGGAGCAATAGCCATGGCCTGCATTCATATTAATGACCTGTGCATCTTTACGAATTTGACGTTATGTGAGGACACTGGCATGACCTGTTCCTCGCAAACAAGGGGGTATAACTGTAATCCATATATAGATAGATGGGTGGATGGGAATAGATAGATAGAGAAATACAAATAAAAGTGCTGTGGCAAACACACCTTGCTGTTTACTGTACAGATTGATTCTTCACAGATCTGACTCATACTAGGAAAACACAGTACAGTAATACCTTGCATATTCGCACTTCCAGTTTCACCTTTTCAGATACGAAAGAATTTTCAGCCAAAGCTCTTCAGTTATTCACGGAGCTTCCTGGTCTATGCATGCACAGAACCTCGGCTTTGCCAAGGTGCTGGCACTCCCCTGTGGCGCAGGACGGCCATGCCCTGCGGTGCATGGGGACATGCCTCTCACTGGCTTGGGAACTCTTCAGAGTTTGGTGCCTTTCTGAGTGTTGGGCAGGTTACATGTCAGGAAAGGTTTTTAACAATGTGTCAACAGCTTATTACAGCTGCTCACCCCAGGGCCATGCTGGAACCCTGTCAGCCAGTGGTGCCACTCGCCCCCACACCTTCCACTGTTTGTGGGGCTGCCACCTGCCTCTGCACCGGCCACGGGGACTCCCTTCCCCCCCATGGCTCACAGGGACTTCCCATTCCCTCCACTAACCCTAATCCTAGCCTGGCCCCGGAAGGGGTGACCCTGTGGCCCGCGGAGGGGGCAGGGATTCCCTGCAGCCAGCAAAGGGTGGGGGTGGAGGGGAGCCCCACAAGTGGCAGGGGTGTGCCGTGAGCCCCGGAGGGTGTTGGCACCACGCCCCTACTGCGGTGGCAAATGATGGAGATTCCGCCCAGCAGCAGTGGACAGTAGGGAACCCTGCAGATTCCCCAGGGACTCTGTGGGTGGGGAGGGCTCAGAAGACATTCCCTTTGCTTCTCTGACCTGACCAAGGGTGCAGGGCAGTGCTGGGATCACCCTCCAGCAGTCAGTGTCTGAGGGAGGCAAGGAAACAGGCGTGGCTTATTTGCATATTCATGATGCACCTATCTTCGCGGAAAAGGGGCTTTGTAGCGCCAGAGGAGACTTGAACCTGCATGAATTTTGAGGTATTACTGTATTGCTTAATTTATCTGCAACTTCTTGACTACGTCAGATTTTTCTTGCCATTTTTTTCTGTTCTTAAGTGGCCTACATGAAACATTTCAAGATGAGTTTTGTATTCATGGCAAGTTTTTCCTTCTATTAACAATCATCTAGAAAAAACAGAAAAAAACTAGTAGGTTTGTTACCAGTTGTAGTCAAGTTTAAACTGATGCTGATGGCAGGTTAATCCAGGATTCAGCTGTGATAGGGTGTACCTCTAGCATTCAGGCTCTTGGAAACCTTTGGCTGGGGTGGAGAGTTCTCTGTATAGAAGTTCGGCATTAGTTGGAATCAAAGGCAAAAAGACTGAAGAAATGGAATTTAGGCTTCAAGTCTCTATTCCAAGCATTCTTAATGAACTTTTGGTTACTCACATTTCTTTTGTCTCTTTTTATAATCCAAAAATCAAGACAGGATTTTTGGTGGCCTTTTTTTGTGGTGTGTTTTGTTGGGGGGTGGGAAGTGTTTTTTGGTGGGTTTTTTTTGTTTGGTTGGTTTTTTCTGTGTTTGTTTTTGTTGTTTTGTTGTTGGTTTTCCTTTTGTATGAAGAAAGAGTCCCCCTAATAGAGCTGCCCTTAATCTTGACATAAGTCATCTCCTGGTTTTTCACCTTCTTTCATTATCAAGGAGATCTTTGAGCCCTGAATACTGATATACTTACCTTTAAGTCAATCGTAAAGGCAGGTCAGGGAAGATGAATCATTGCAGTTGTTCTTTTCAGCTGTGTTCTTTTGTCCATTTGTTCTTTTTGTCCATTTGTCAAGATCTTTGTTGCTGCTTGTCTGCAGTCAACGGCTTCCTGTCACTACTTGATTTAGTACTGAGGGCAAACATGTCAGCTGAGCCTTGCATTACCCACCAGCCACCCTTTTCATAATTAAGTGTTGCACTGCCATTTGCCTCCCTGAGTGCTGCAGCAGCACATGGCCAACTAAATTTCACTCTTACTGAAAATAGTAGAGTTACTGTCCACACCAAAGCAATACAAAGATATAAACAAACATGTAATATAAAACACAAACACGTAAATATATATACATACACGAGCTGTTGTAATTGTGTACCTTTTCAGGAGGGTATTGATGTAATGACAATATACAAACACACCAGTAAGTAGAATGACATAAGAAATGGGTGAAAGGAAGACCAGAGCTGGGAGGTGGAAGGAAGGGAAATTAAGCAAAAGAAGCAGCTGCCAGCCTCAGCAGAAACCAACAGCAGCTTTACTTGAAAATATAAAAGTTCCTCCTTTAACGTGCAATGGGGCAGGAACATCTCATACGTGGAAGTCCAGTCCCCTTCCTCTTCCCCCTGAACTTCTGTTTCTGTACAGACAAAGGAGGGCTAAGGGTTGGCTTCACAAATGATCTTAAGAAGGTTAAGCTTGAGTGAATGAGGTTCAAGACAAAAAATATTCACTTTTCCTCACTGGAAAGAGCTATATAAAGGGAGAGATGCAACTGAATGTCTGTTGCAGGTTCTTTGAACACGAAAAGAAGAGTGGACAGGTAAATGTAAAATAGTGGCAGCCTTATACTTTGCATTTTCCAGTGAATGCATACCAAGCTAAGAATGGTCAATAAAAGAAGAATTTTCAGTAAACAGCTTTGAAGTGTAGACTATGATTCCTGCTGCTGCATCTGACCTTCATTACTTAATCTCAGTCTTTCAGTATTTAGTCCTTCCCTGTTGTGGGAAGGTTGGACTTGATGATCTCTATGGTCTTTTCCAACCTTACTGATTCTGTGATTCTGTGACATGAGGGAGAGCTGAAAGGAAGACTGTTTTAAAGGATTAGGAGGTGGCATATTACTCTGAGGTGGATGCTATACGGCTGGCATTAGCAGGAGATGGCTCCCAGGCCACATGAAATCCAATTGCAGAAACGACAAGAAGCAGGAGTAAAGGAGATCAGTTCTGCCAGCTTTAGCTAGTCTGGGCCCTGAAGAGAAAGAATTTGGGCAGTTCAACTAGGGGCCAGGAGCTATGTTGTTACCACCAGGCAAAGATACCTACCCAGGTATGTCAAGCTCCTTGACAAAGCTTTGAAGTCAGCTGGGTCCTGTAGCCCTTTTAATGGTAAGCAGTAACGGAGAAAGTCCCTTAATCTTTCTTGGCTCTTACGCTTACTGTATATGTTAACATGGTTGCTATCACCTTTCCCAGTCTTGAAGTTGTTTAGTTTCTGAACACCCAGAAGGGAGGCAAATACTGCTGCCAACTTGTTTCATGGATAGGGATGAAATCCAGTGCATTTTGTCCAACATGCACTGCAAATCTGCTGCAAAGCAGGCAATGGAATGCAGGATCCCCTGGTCATAGGCTAATACTGAAGTAAATCCATCCCCAAAGTTAAGTCCGCTGTTTCTGCCACATATTGAGGTGCTTGCATACCGTTTGTGTTTGCGGACAGTTTTTTTTTTTCCTCTAGTCTGGAGATGAAAGTAGCTTTGATCAAAAGGACTGGAATGTCTACTTATGGGAATCCTGAGCTATGCAGGGTTGGTCTCTGAGATGCAGTCTTGTTTGTATTGAAACTTGATTAAAGATTAGTGAGAATTTCCGTTTAAGGGTATGAGAAACCCTTATCTGTGTTTAAAACTAGTAGCAGAGTGTTCTTGCTTGTCGTGGTGCTGAGTAGCCAGAGGCCCTGTTTGTTTCACACAATAGAAGCAGTGCTCCTGGGCTTCAGGGTTAGAGTTTACCAGCAATCATAGTAAGACCTGAAGCTCTGTTAGTGGTAGAGAGGAGGTGTGAATGCAGTGGCTAAATGCAAACTTCATTGTACTGTAAGAAGCAAATTTAAATTTCCAAGTGTTTCTAGGCAGGATGCTCTGAAACTGTTTCCCTAATACAATTTCTAAACTCTGGGGTGTTTATTGATACACTGTTGTGTTGCCAATCTTGAAATCCCTAAGGAGGACCTTTTCTAAGCCCAGAAAAGAAAGCATCTATGAATTTCAGGTAAAATTCTGGACTTCTGACAAAGTTACATGTGACATTGTTCATTGTTTCCATGGGGTGGTTTGGTGTTTTTGTTTTGGGTTTGGTGGGGGTTTTGGTTTTTTGGTGGTTTTTTTAAAGAAAATCTAGGTGTTTGAATTAAGTTATGTCTCATTCTTATGACCAATATGACTCAAAATATGTTGAATATTTAAACAATGCCGAGAGATATGTCTGAACTCTGCCTTTTAGGGACCTCTAGTTCTGCTTGTTGCCTCAAGGATGTAGTGAAAGGAACCAGCCATGTGTGCAAAGTAATATGAGTAAAACATTATTAAAAAAGAAAAACATTTACAGGTGGGTCTACATGCTCTGCCACTGCATACTCACATCGTGCTAACATATGATGCTTTATTCAAGAAGCAATTCTGAAGTGCAGTCTTGTTTCTAAGTTGGCCTCCGTGTGTGGAGTTGCCTTCATTTGCTTGTACTTACATGTCTAGTCACTACTGACTCTCCCACAGGCAGATTGTAGGGTCATGACCTTGCTCCTATTTAAAGTTTCAGTGGGGAAAGCCATGGAGGAGCTATATATAGGTTTTTGGCAGAATGTCAGGTCTAGTGTGTACAGAAATACTTTTTCCCATCCGGTTTTTACAGACTCAAATAGAAGTACATGTTTTGTTGTGGATTTTTTTTCTCCTAAATGCTTGCATGAAAAATGTCTATGAAGGTTTAGAAAGCAGCTGGCTGGTCCAAAGTAACATCTTGGGGCAGGAGAGTCAGGTCCCTATCACACACACACACAGAATATTATGAGTTGGAAGGGACCCACAAGGATCATCTAGTCCAACTCACCACCTAACACCTGTACAGATGGTACAGTGATTCTTCGTTAAGATCCTGATATTACTGTATAAGTCCAGTAAGAAGTTATCTTCATCCATCTCTGCTTATTGGACTTTCCTGTGGCAGTCTTTGTATGGGTTAATTCATCTATTCCAACTAAATTTGCAGTCTATGATTAATTCTTAGCCAAGATTGTGGTCTCTTGCCCTTCATGGCTTGGGTAGGCAAGATCTCAGCTGGTGTCTTTAACCTTAAGAACAAGATGACCAAGCTCAGTTGTTTGATGGTGGTGTGGCACATACAGTAAATGTTTTTTTGAGATTGTTTCATTCTATTGAAGAATTAGCCTGATCTCAGGCCATCTATCTGCCAGATGCCACATCCTGAATCCCATTTCTGGTGTGTGTTGAGGGCTGTGGAAAGCCTCTGTTGCTATCATAGCTACTATAAAATATTTGATTGTGAAAAAAGGCATGGCAGTAGATCTGCTGGGTAAGATACCTCTACTTTCACCATGAGGTTGAGCATGTTGGTAAAAGATTTAGGCAGTGACAGGAGTCTCACGGTCTGCAGTTTCCTGCTCAGACAACTCTGTATGCGCAGGATGAAGTATGTCATCCTTGCAGCGGAGTAAGGTGGAGCATTGATTTGTTCAAATGCCTGCATCTGAGCCTGGAGCTAGAGAGCCTTTTTGCTTCATAATGACTAAAAAAAAAAAAAAATACGAATAATTCAGTAAATTCAAAATGGGAGACTGTCCAAAAGGATGCTATGAGGAAAAAGAGGCAGAATTTGGATACATGGGGGAAAAGCATCATGGCTTTTGTTTCTTAAGCTGCATGCCTAGTCCCAGGTGGCTGTTGTTTCTCATCTTTACTGAAAGACTGGCTCAATTTCCAAGTGCAGTGACTTGCTTCACAGAATGCCAGAAAGTACTTCCCAGCACATCTCATTTTACCACTTTTGCTTAGGAAATCAACATATGCTGCATAAATTTGTCAAGGCCAGAAAATATTTAATTGTGAGAAAAATACTTCCTTGGCTTGCAGGCAGCTCCCAGCTTGCTCTTTTCTCCAGATTAAGAGTATTTAAGAAGCATACGTTCTGTGTATGTTAAATCAGCTCTGCAGAAACCACAGCATACTATCATCCTGCTCTTATCTCTGAATTTCACGGACAGGCAGTCTCAGCTGCTCAGTGCAGGCTGGCAGCTTTAGCTTGCCAGTAAGTACTGAAAGCCATGTAAGCGTGGAAATGACAGTGACACAAGGGCTCAGATGTTGCTTCCTTAGCAAAGCCAAAGGCAGTTTCCATGGTGATGGAGAAGCTCCACGCCTCTAGTGATGCAGCTGCTATGTTGGACAGAGGCTTCTCTCATAAAGCTTTTGTGTATTTATGGTGGCACTCACTAGATTGTATCCAGCTCCGGAACATAAAATGAGAGTTGAGGGGAAGATTTAAATTGACTGAATTGAGTGCTGACCTGAAAAGGAAACAGGAAAAGAGGGGTTGGAAATATTTCAAGTCTTTGAGTATCCACAGTGATAGGTGTAGCTTGAGTGCATTTCATATTCTGTTCAGTACTTTTCTGAGATGATGTTAATAGCTACTAAAGTTCTTATGACAAGTGGAAGAGTCAGATTCGTATTACCAGCTCTTAATTCTGTTTTGAATTGGATTAAAAGATCAGAATGGGTTTTCTTCTTTGTATTGAGACTAGAAATTCTCGAGGACTTGGGGAAAGTGGATGTCTTACAATTCACTCGATCCCCCTTCTTGGTAATAATCTCAATACCTCAGCTCAGGTTTGTAGAATTAATTTCACACTTTTCCTTTAGGGTCCTATAACCTGTGCTTTCTCTTTACTTGTTGCTGAGACAGCAAATACAGAATCTCCAGGTACCCACAGTGGAAATGCCAATGTTGTGCTTCTGCTTTGCTCTTCTGTCAACCTGTGCTTTGTGGGTGGTGCAGGACATCTGTAGGAATTGTGTGTAAAACTGCTTGATTAAAATAATTTGGTCATTTTGACCCAGATTTTTGGTGGTTTTAAACATTGATTGGTTTCTTCTCAACTAGATACTGAAAAAATTTGTATTCTGTCTTTCAGGTGGTGCAGGGGACCGGGAAAAGATGCCTGTCAATCATGAGGCTTTCCTGCTCATGGCTAATTCCCAGAATGAAATGGAAGATTGGGTGAAAGCCATCCGACGAGTTATATGGGCTCCATTTGGTGGAGGTATTGCAAATAACTCACATGCACATAAATTAAAACATTTGCCTCAAGGTAAAACATATTCTTGTGATACTAGGATATGTGTAAGACTGTAGAATCACTCAGATGTCTAGATAAGCTCTTGATTGTCTGGAGTGTTTCAAAGCAAGGGGATTGGGTTGGGGTTTTTTTTGGTTGGGTTTCAGTTTGTTTGGTTTTTTTTGGCTGGGGATGGACAGGAATGAAAGGGAAGGACAGACCAACTCAGAAATGAGTGGTGATAACAAACAAATTACTACTGTCAGTACTCAGTTCTTTACAGCAAATTATTCTGTGGACCTTTTGTATCCTTATGGACATGCAGGAGTCTATCCAGTTATTTCCATTTTCTTCCATAAGGGCAGATGCCCATCTTGAACATCCGTACAGCCAGAGGCAGTAAAACCTTTAGTCTAGTTAATGTAGGACCCTTTTGGGAAGGCAAGGCTTCCACGGGCTTCAGTGGGGAGTGTAGCCTCAGGAAGAACTCGGTCAGTCTGTGTGAACACCTCTAAGGTGACACAGCTGCTGACAATTTCCATAGTTAAAATGAACAAAAAAATCCAGGATCTTGGCATTGATATTATACCACAATCTTTGAATTTTCAAATCAGTAGATTAGGGTTGGTTTGGTTTAGCATAGAACAAGGGTTCACAGATGTTTTCTTCTGAATTCACTCTTGGTGACAGCAGCTACTGGCTTGGTGCTGGGCACTTTGCTTTGAAGTGACTTCTGTACTGCTGATGGAGTTTGTGCAAAGTCGTATCATATGCAGATAGTGCTATCGACCTCTTTTGAGAAGTACAGATAAAAAAGTGCCAGATAAGGATTAGGTAATATAATTACTTTTGCTGAAATGAAGTTACTAGTTTTCTTGAATGTAGGGGGGAAAAAGTGACCTTGATGCAATTGAGGGAGGCTCCAATACTACAAGGTCACTTAGAAGGTCAGTATTTATTACCCGCTTATCTTGGGGTTTTTTGTTTAGTTGGGGTTTTTTTAAACTTTTAAGTGACTGTTGAGATTTGGAGTCTCTGTGTAGGAGCATTTGGTTTGTCTGGAGGAGATACAATCTCTAGTGATGCAATTTTTTCCTAGATTCTTCTTTCACATAGCAGAAAGGGTGTATGTGCAAAAATTAGCTTGTATCTGATCTGGGAGGTCTGCATGTGAAGCTCTTGCTCTGTGGACAGAACAAGGCCCTCTTCATTCATAGAAACTGGTCTACCATGATATCTCCTCAGACATGAGTATGTGCTTGTTTTGCTTTCCCTCTGAATTCCAGTCCACAGTGAAGGGTTTTTTAGACTCTGAGCTCAGTGCAGGAGTCTCTGAATCTGAGCTGGTATTTCTGCGGCCATTTTTAGTGTACCTTATAGTGTGTATTTTACAGCTTTGCAATGTGCATCCAAGGAATACTGTGAGCAAATAGGAGACAGTCATGACAAATGCCACATGTTCTAGCAACTGCCATCTTTAGGGCATGGTATTGTCAAGATTGCTGGTATCAGTGCAAATTTGGCTTCTCTTTTTGGTTGTGTTTTGTCAGTCTCTTCAAGTACTTTCAGAGCAAACATCTTTAAATATTGTAACAATAAATAACTAAGAACCTCAGTACTTTAAAACCAGAAACATCAGAATGGCATAAAGGTAGGAATGGACTTCCTTTTTTTGTTTGTTTATGGGGTAGTATTTTCCTAACTAATCTGCTATTTTTCAGTACCCCTAAACTTCTCTGCAAAACTATCAGATAACATTTTGTTTTTCTTTAAATGAGGCAGATACACTTACGTTGATTCCAGGAACTGGGGCTTTATGAGATACCATGGAATCATAAAATGAAATCATGAGAATGTGGGAGCAGGGCAGCACAGGAGGGATTGCAGCATTACAGGGAGTAATGCAGCAGCTTGTTTGTTGGTGTTTTCACATACTGCAGGTTTGGTCTTGTTCCGTCAACATCAGTGCAAAGGCTGCTTTGGGTGTTAGTGGGAGCTGGCTTAAGCCCTGTAGAAGAGATCATTGCTGTTGACAGCTTTGGAAATAATTGCAATTATGTATTGATTTTTCTCTATCTATGGATTAAAAACTGCCCAAGAACATCAGTATATCGTGGGCAATCAGTGGCGCCTGAGCTGTCTGCCCTAATATTCAGATGCAGCAGCCTAAAGCTATCTTAGCTATACCTTGTAGTCCAAGCTGCATGAGCACATGCTTATGCTGTGGTCACTTTGAGCTAACTGAAGTGCTAGGCACTGTCAGGAGTGGGATTTTTTCTCCCTTTACAACCTTGTGTTTTCACCAAGTTTCATTCTGGTAATAGTGGTTACACAGCTGTGTCATAGGAAATTACCAGGGAGGAGAAAAAAAAGGCAGAGGATTAGTTTGTAGGTAGACTGATTCCTAACTCTGCAGCTGCTGGACTAGTAGTTCCACTGCAATGAGGACAGGAAAGAAAGATGACGGGGTTGGAAGAGGGCATGCTTGTTCAGTCTGACTGCAACCCACACATAAATGGGCTTAAAGAATCATGGTGCTGTATCCTCAGTTTCTTTGTACTTTGCCAAGAATTTATAGGAATGTCAACTAAGAAGCAGTGAAGATGTTCAAACCCTTGTTTCCAAATAGTTTTTGGCCGGTCTAGGGAAATGATCAAACCTACACTTTCTCCATCAGAATCAGAGCAGGGCAATTTCTCTGAGCAGCTTAAGTCAAATGTAGGAGGACAATAAACATAGCTGCCTCTGTTCTAATTGAATAATTTGAACTCTGCTTTGTTACCACCACTAATATGAGAGCCAAGTCTTATCTATCAACACTTTTTAATATATTAAGCTAAAGGGAGGAATTAAAAAGCAGACTTCATTATTAATATGCAAATATCCAGCCCTGGAGAAGGTTGATATGGTATAAAAAAAGAATTATGCAAAGATAAAAGAGGAGGCTTAACCACACTGTAATCTTTGCTGATGTATTGAAAAAACATAAATATAAAAGGTTGAAGGTGCCTTCTTACATGTTGATGCAGGCACATGAACTGTGTTTAAAGGTGAACAGAAAAGGCTTCTTAAAATAAAACAGAAAACTCCCCAAAGCTGCTGAGGATCCCAAATTGTGAATAGGAGATGCATTCAGATTTAAAAACCATATGGAATGTGTTCTTTGAAATACAGTTCAAATGTGGTCTTAAAATAAAATCCTAGAGATCCTAAGTCTTTCGAAGAAGAGCTGTCTTGTTTATGGGGAAAATAATTTCTAATTAAAGTTTCCTTGAGTTTCAGATTTTATAAACTGAGATTTGATAGGAGTCAATATATTTTGATTGTTTTTAAGAAAAGAGTTTGTCACAGTGCCTTGGTAAACGTGAGTTTTGGAGCACAATCTGTCAGAGGGTGATTAATAGCGTTTTCTATGATCCGCCTTACCTCTGTGACAAACAAATTTTGCTCCAAGTTAAAAAAGCTGAAAGCTTATCTGGAGAGTCCTTCTGTGTCCTACAGTCATGCTGTTCAGCAGCTGCTCTTTAATGTGAAGTGCTTATAGCAATGTCACACTGCTAAATGCCAAGGCTTTGTGGCCATAGGCTTGGGTGAGAATAACTGTGCCAGTGTCCTCCAAAGGTGGATACATTGAGAGTGCTTAGTGTACTTGGGGGATAGAGGAGATCATTCCTAACTCTATACATGTAGGATGGGGCTGTACAGCCACTATAAAGAAATTCCTTTTCATCTACTCACCTCTCAGTTGTCATGCCTTCCTTATTTTTTCTTGTATCAGCTGTAAAACAGAATGTGTCTAGGACTGAATTTTTGACCATGAGAGAGAAAACCTGGGCTTTTTGGTGCCTGAGTTGAAAGCCAAGTGGCATAACTCTCTCACGCAGCTCAGCACACAACCAGCACTGCATGGGGACAGAACTATTCTGTGTTAATCTTGATTTATGTTTGTGTTTGTTTTTTTCTGTTTACATATTCTGTCTTGCCATGAGCAGTTCCTTGCTTCTCTGCCAGAAGTACATGTCTCAGCCCCTTTCTTTCTCCATTACTTTATCCTAATTTCTCCTCCTCCTCATCTCAAGCTTTCATCAGTTACTTGTGATGGAGGGGAGGTGAAGCACTTGGAAGGGATATGTTGCCCTTAGGCAAGCATTGAGAGCTTTACCCTGTGACAAAATAATTGTGTTGCAAGAGCTTCACATCTAATTTCTCTACTCAGGAGGAATAGTCACTGATTAACTGGTGGGGTCTGGAGAAGCGTCCACTGAGAAAGCTCTTCTACTATCATGAGTTCCAGACATCTTTCCCATATAGATAAACCATAATGTGTGAATTCTTTCTTGTTCTGCAAGCAAACAGTACAGAAAATGTTGGGGTTTTTGTTTTTTGGCAACCAGGTCCCTGTGCAGACCATGTCTTCTATTAGGTGAGAGCTGCAAACTGGGACGAGTCTGTGATGTGTAGCTTAATTCCTAGCTCAATGTCTTTATGGGTAATGGAGGACTAACCCTACATGAGCCTAACTAGGGATCCTATTTTAGATGAGTAAATGTCTTTCAGATAACACCTGCATGATTGCAAACATGACTGTTATGAAAGGTTGGGTATTGGTATAAGATGTTTAGGAGCTAGGATTAAGTTTTGGGAGTCTTGAGTTTTAATTTTTTCACCTGTAAGGTGGGGATTTTCCAGTAAGAGCATTATAAGCATAGAACCGTATCAGTGAATTTAAGATGCTGAGATATGACAGTCAGGAAGAGGAGAGAAGTGCCTTCTGTTATTTGCCCAGTGTGAAGATAGAGAGGAGGTTTCTGCTCCCTTTCTTGCCAGGAAGCTCTCCCAGAGTGACAGTCTTAAGTAGGATTCCTGACTGGGCCAAGAGGAGTGCCTTCACTAGGTGTCAAGGTGGGCTTCCCTTGTGCAGGCTCCTCCAGGTGTGTGGGGTGTGACATTTGATATTTGTTGTGCTTGATCCTGGGTGTTTGTTGTGCCTGTTATGTGCTGTTATCTCTGCACAGAGATAGCTGGCGCCTGATGCAGCTTGTCAGTGTTTGCTCTCACTGTTGTCTAAAGCTGGGAGATGAGCCCAGCCAAGGGAAGAGGAAGAGAAAGATGATGGGGGTTATGAGTTCAGATATCTGCCCCGGTCTTGTGGATGCGTCAGTCATCTGCGAGGACGTGCTGGTTAGCCTTGCCTAAGGCAAAGGTATCACAATGGGATGGATGGGATATAGAAACTGAGATATAGCATATAACTAAGTTAGGAGTGGATCTTGCTGCTAAAACTGTTTAAAACAGAGAAAGTTTTAATAATATCTGTTTCTAAGATCTGATTAAGTTCTTTTTTTCCCCCCAGTTTATCTCTGTCACATATATCTGGGGCTTCTATTACTGCTTTATGGCCGCATATTTTATCATCATGTTGTAGTTCCGAGTTAGGGAAAGGCGATTGTCCTCATTTTTTACAAAGGAGGAATCTGAAGTATTGAGCAGTCAGCTAACTTGCCTGAGGTGACAATGGCTATCTGTAAAGGAGCAACTGTGAAGGCAAATAGAAAGATTGCAACCTTAGACCTTGACCTTCTCAGGGATGTGTTTGGAAGAATCTCATGGGGTATGATCCTGGAGAGAAGGGGGAACCAGGAGATCTTGTTGATTTTTCAAGAATTATTTCCTTTAAACTTAAACAGTACTCCTACTTTTACAGGAAACCAAGCAAAGGTGGCACAGAGGTTTGCATAGATGAACAAGTAGCTCCTGAAAGGAGCTCATTATGTGAAAAGGAAGCATAGAAGAAGTGGAAGTAGGGACAAGTGACCTAAGAGGAGGAATACAGAGAAAAAGCATGCAGGAAGAGACTGAGAAAAACTAAGGGACGCCTATACTAAAATCTGATAGGAGATGTGAAGGGCAACACTGGCACCAGTACTGTTTAATAGTTTTGTTAATGACTTGGATAGTGGGACAGATTACACCTCCTGCAAACTTGCAGTTGATATTGGCAGGAATGATTGAGGCATCAGATAGTTGCGTCACCATTTAGGGGGATCTCAACAGGCTGAAGAAATGAATGAACAGGAACCCCTTGAAGTTCAATAGAGAGTAATGCAAAGTTCTGCACCTGAAAATGATGAATAAACAGTACATGTTGGGAGCTGACTGACTGGAAAGCATCTTTGCGGAGAAGCACCTGGGATGCTGTTGGACATGTTGAATGTGAGCCAGCAATGCACCCTTGTGGCCAACAAATTCCTGCATTAGCAAGAGCATTGCCAGCAGGTTCAGGGAGGTGAGCCTTCCCCCCAGCACTAGAGAGACCACATCTGGAGTGCTTTCTGCAGTTCTGGTCTCCCTGGGACAAGAAGGACATGGGCTTACTGGAGTGAGTCAAGTGAAAGGCCACTAAAATAAATAAAGAATTCTGGCAAGTAAAATACTGAGAGAAGCTGAGGGGGCTGGGAATGTTTAGCCTGAAAAAGAGAAGGTGCAGTTGTTCTTGTCAGTGTGAGTAAATATTTGATGAAAGGGTGTCTAAAACTAAAAGAAAATCTAAAGCATTTAAAGTGAAAGAGGTGTTCCTTACTGACTTTTGAAGATCTTAGCTTTAGAAGTCAGCTCCTGCTCCCCTGCTCCTTGATTGTATTTCACATTTAAAGCTGCTGGGTCAAGGCTTTCAGTGATATTCAGTATTAGAGCCTAAGCTGGTCTGGGCTCTGAGTGGAGAGCATGCTGTAGCCTGGTCATTGTAAAGCAGAAACAGGTATTCTTGGAGTACTGTGTCAGGGCTTGTCAAGGGGAAAGTCCCCTGCTGCTGGTTTCAAAAGCCCCCAGGCAGCAGCACAAGTTCTGCACTGCAACACCATCTCCAACTGTCCTTAGCCAGCATATTTCTAGTGCCTTCTGAAGGATAATGCAGTTTGGCATCCGGTGAATGAATTTTCAGTGCTTTACCTGTTACTGTGAGCAGTCTGAGGCACCAAAGAGCAAGCACCCAGAGCTGGAGAATGGCAGGCAGCTTCTCAGTGCCTCTGCTCAACCAAATAGAGAAAACTACAAATGGAAATTACTTCTGTTATATTTGTGGGTGACCAGGGTAAATCATCTTGTTATGAGATTTGCTTGATGGAACTTCTTTTGATTGGGAAATGTTGATCTGATAAAACAAAACATCATATGGGTATGTTTTCATTTGAATGAAACTTGTGCTAGGAAAGGATTTTGAGCTCAGGGTAGAATTTTTAATACAAGCTCTACCCTGAGTTGGTCTTATATTCCAGATGTTAGATAAGCAATTATGATGTAAAATCTATCCATCTGAATCCGTTTCCTCAAAAAAAAAAAAAAACACCTTTGAAAAGTTTCTTGGAAAAGAGAAGATTGTAGATGAGTCTGATGTATAAAATAACAAATCTAAAGAGAATTTGAACCATGTGCAGTCATGAGGTTTCAACCGAGAAAAGAATGAGTTTCATGTAGAGCACAATTGCATTGTGTAACTCTGTCATAAGATCACAGAATATTCTGAGTTGGAAGGGACCCGCAAGGATCATCGAGTCCAACTCGTAAATGGCACCACTGCCTCCCTGGTGGGAATCGAACTCCCAGTCTCCTGCATGAGAGACAGGGACGCTCACCACTGTACTAAAGTGGATTTTGAAGATGTGGAAATAAAAATAATATATGGATTAAAAATACAGTTAGTTGTGTTCATAGAAGATAAGTCTACCCAGGCAGTCAAAGAGATTTCTGGAGGCAGTGATCCTCTTCGTATGAAGAGTCATTATCTTCCTATGGTTTATTTAAGGTGATCTGTGGAGAATAACGATAAATGTCTGGAAATAATGTGACAGATTTTCATCATTAGTTGAATTCAAGGATGCAACAAAGTGAAACCATATACTACAATTCATCTGTAAGTGAGTATTACAATTGCATGTTAGAGACCGACAGAGTTATTTATGATGTTTGATGTGGATAAACATCCATGTGTTCAGTGTTGGTCCTGCCTGTATCTTGGTGACTGATGCTGCTTAGGTTACCATCCTTAGGATATGGAAAAGCTGCAGGTCATAAGGTTGTTTGTTTTTCTGAATGGATAAAAGAGCCTGGTGTGCTCAGTTTTGGTTGTGAGTCTAGATTACAGGTGCTGTCTAGATTCCTGGGTGCCTGGAAGTCCAGAGGAATCATTTAGTTCTTTACTAGCGATAAGGACCAGCAAAAGGTTTCAGACTCTGTGATCCTTGCACTGGAAGTCGCATCTGGAATTCTCATCTGCCTCTAGTCACAAGACACTGGTGAGAAGTTATATTGTCATAACTGTTTTTTACTTGCAAACATCTAGAATTTTTGTAAAGCTTTCCTCTGCTTTGGGGACATCAGCATGCAGTACACTTGAAAGACATGATCTGCTAGTCAGGTGATTTGTAGAGACATAGATTCAGACAATTGTATGGAAGCTCTCTTTTAAATGTAGAGAGATATATGCAACAGTCAGTAAATAAAAAGGTTTTGTAAAATAAGATAGGTTATGGACAGAAAGAAGTTTTTTAGAGCACGTGTGTCCAGATCACTGCTTGCTAAAAGCTGTTTTTTGTTGCTCATGATGTTTTATTTTCTAAATGCTCTTGCTTTTGTTTAGAGCGAAATAGAGCGATAAACACGGGGGTTGGCTCTGGATTCAGAATGCCGTGGTTAAGTGATGTATAGGTCTGTTTGTCATCTTTACTCTGTGAGCACACAGTTAAAATCTCAATGTAGAGCATGAACTGGTCAGAGTGCATGACGGGGTAATTTACAGAGCTGCTTAGTCAGTTCTTTCCTTGACATATTTTAGAGAGCTGGGAAGACACCTCACACAGGGTGGACAGAATCTACTGTGATAGAAGGGTAAGCATTCCTATTTGCTAATCGTTAACCCAGAGTGAAGTGTTTTATCAGCCAGTAAGCAGAAGCTTATTTATTCTCAAGAGAGTTATTTTCACCAGTGAAGGTGAGACCCCAGCCCAGTGCAGGTGAGAGGTGTGGGAACATAATTTTGTTCACAGAAGGTTCTGGCCAAAGTGTCTGGAGAGGGAGGAAACTGGAAGGGAGATTTTCTGTACAGAGAATATACTGCTGAAGTTCTTCCTGCTGGCTTCAGCTCTGTGATTGATGTCCTGTAGCCAATTCACTGCCAGTTTTTAGCAGATACAGGATGTTCAAATGCCCATGTTTACCTGGGTTAAAAAATGAGCCTGTACAAGGCTCAACCTTCTTGAAAATCAGGGAACTTAAGCTCCGATTCCAGCTTTGATACTAGGCCCTTTCTGTACAAACAGAGCAATTTCCTAGATCTGAGTTCCTTCATATCCACTTGAGTATACCTGTATATTAGCTAATACTCTAAGTCAGCATCTAAAATTATCCACAGCCTATGGGCACTTGCTGGAGCTGTGCAAGCCAACAAGTTTGCTCACATTGATGAGCAGGAGTATTTTCTGAGTTCATCCAGGTTCACCATTCCTGTCTGTTGCAATGAGATTCAAGACTGAATTTCATCTGTGTTAGATGGCAAGCCTGAAACATGCCTGGATTTTCAGAGGTTGTGTGAGCTGTAGTGAACTTCCTAACCACCAATCTCCAGGCTTGTAGTGACACAAACAGGCAGGATGCTTTCTCCATGTTCTGGTGGTAACTGCAACTGCAGTGGTGCTAGCTCATGAGAGCAATTGCTAGGACTCTCTTCACACAATGACACTGGGAAAGAAAATGCCAGCAGCAAGTTCATGTGAGATTTACTGTCTTAACAATTTTATAAACCTAAGTTCTTCTTTAGAAAGATCCACCCAGTGGAGAACTTCTCTACAGCTGAACAACTTCATACCAGTGGGGAAGGAGTCAGTTCTGTCTCCATTACCTCTTTTCTCCTTGGCACATGTGTATGGTGAGATCTCCAGCTGAAAATTTTGATGGTAGTTTATATACAATCAATTGCCTGTCTTGCAGTATCGAGTGTACTTCTGGAGTCTGCAGCCCCTGCAATCCAGTCATTATGTGTGAATTTGGGATTTCATCTTTGAGAAATGTGGTTAGCAGAGAAAGCAGGATCCAAGTGTGACCTGTAAAATCAAAACACAGAAGAAAAATTATGTTTTTACATATATATCTCATGATTTTTGTTAGTGCCTAATCATATTATATAGTCTGTCATGAATTTTACCATGTTTTTAAAGTTGAGAGTTGTTTTATGTAAGAATATAGATGGTAACTGTGTAGCACAGTGTTGCTGTCACAGAACACCTACATCTGCAGAGTTACCTTGTGTAGGGAACAGCTGCCATTTTCTGCTTTAGTTGTGACACTTGCATGAACCGGCACATCTGTACTCTCACCAGAGAAGAATTTGTATCAGTTTCATCATCTTTCTTACAACCCATAGCATTACAAGCTCCGGTGAAGTCTAATCACACTTTGAGTCTTGCTATGTCCTTGGACATAGAGAGGTGGTGAAGTTCACAGGTTAATTATACTTTGGGTATAACAATATCCTTGTTAAATGGCATGACTTTCTATTTCACTGTTTCTGTGTTTTGAGGGATGGAAAACAGAAATGGAGTTGATGAAAGAATAAAAGTCTACATTTGCTGTCTCCTGGGCTCCCATCCCAAACATTGAGTCCTGGGCTCCATAATGTTATTAGCAGATGTGACACATTTTGAGGTATTATTCCAGGGAATAATGCCAAAAATCCTCGTGGTGTCTTACCCAGTTAGAAGAGGATTGGTCCTTCTCACCAGTTAGTACCATGGGCAGGCTCTCCCTAACCTGCAGCCTGTTGTGTTCACTGTAGGGGAAAAGAGGATGATAAAAGGGTTGAAAAATACCCAGAGATCTCATTTGTACCTTTTGTTTAAGGAGTCCAATCACTTTCCAAATATTCTGTAGTGTGCTTTAAATACAGTGTAGTGTATTGTGTAGCCTTTTGATGTCTAGCTGCACAATCCCGTGCTACTTCTGGGTATTCCTTGAATAGCTGAGCCATACCTTGTCAATCATAGAATATTTTGAATATTGTCAAAGTCTGGCTCCTTGCCCTCCACAGGACAGGCCCAAGAATCACACCATGTTCAAGAACTGGAGCTTTTGATTGTCATACTGTTTTCACCTGTTGTGAGAGGCACTTTTTCCTTCAGGCACTGTTGGTCAGAGCACAGAATATAGGGAAGTTTCCTGTGACACAACACTGTCTCACTGACTGGAATCTCAGAGCTTGGTTACTGGGGTCAGTCTCTTTTTTGACTTGTATGTTTGAACTGGGCCACAGTGTAGGTAAGAAAGTGGTGGGCCACTAGGTTCAAGTGAGTGTGCTCTATACAGTGATCACAGACGTATTGTAACAGCTGAAGCAGATAAACAGCAGATTTGTTTGTGGGATTTTTTTTATTCCCAGAGGGAGAAGTTAGCTAAACTTGATCAAATTACCCAAAAGCTTCATGAAAAAGATTTTGGGTGGTGACAGCTGCACATCTATAGTCACATGAGTACAGTTTGTGAATGGGATGGAGAGCTGACCTCTGATCATTGTGTGATAATTGTTTTTCTTCACTACTGGCTTCTTGCCTTGACAGCAGGACCTGAGGGCGTGTGTGTGAATATTTTCCTGCAAGTACAGTGACTGGGTATTGGTTCACATGTAAGGAACTTGTAGTTCCTTCCTCTACCAGTTATTCAGCTGAGCTATTAATTATCAGGCAACTTCTCTGTAAAAAGCTAAAACAGGCTATAAGCACCAAAACCCCTGCACAGGTCAAGGACTGTAGCTTTTCGTAGGCTTTGTAAAACTTTCCAACATGTCCCAGAGCTGTGGAGGTACTCTGAGCATGCTAAGGCTACTCTGGGGAAATGCTCCCTTCCAAAATGAGGTTTCTGCTTCTGGTGCTTTGCAAGCAGATCAGGGGCCAGACCAGGGCACCAGGTTGCCTACAGCACAGCTAATACCGCCTGTGTCAGGAAGGCATCCAGAGTGTGGCATGCAGACAGAGACTGTTGCTCAGCTTTACCAGCTATCTAGAATAGATCTGACAAGCAATTAGAGCATGAATATATTACAGAGCCGATGGGTGATGCCTTTGTTAAAACTTGTGACCCATACTTTGCTGCTGTTTACATTGGCGGCCGCTTCGAGGGTGGGCAAGACCCTACCTGCCTGTCTCTCTCCTCTCTCCTTCCCTGTGTGGAGCGAGCCGGGGAGCTCTGCATCTCATTGGATATTTCAAATGCTTTCTGCACAAGTCATAATTAATGCCGAGTTGTGGAGCTAAGACCAGATGTGCTGCCGAGATTATCTCCCAGGGCAGATCGGCTGCTCTCCGCTCTGTAGCGCTGGGTGAATGGAAAACTGCCAGTGCTGGGACTCAGAATGTGTCTGATGCCTGAAGTCAGGACTTTCTTTCTCTGCCGCTCCTGCTGTTTGACGCTGCCTGGTTTCTGCTTGAAGCTCAGCGCCTGTCATGTAGCAGAGTGCTGCACAAGAACGAGAGGTATGAGATGATTTCCCAGAGTTTAGATTTGTTATGGTTTTCTTTTCCTAGAGGAAAAGCAGATATTTGAGTTTAGCCTTAGATAGAAGCTAAGAATCTAAAAATAGAAGCTGACTTTACCAAGAGTGAAAGAATGGGAAGGACTGAATATGGCCAAAAATACTACTGGATGTCAAGCAAGCATTTGAAGATAGTTCTGGGGAGGGGTGTTTTTCTTTGCTTTTCCACAGAATATTTAAATGGATGTATGTGGATGAGAGCAATTACCTCCTTAAATATGGAGGCTGCTCTTTGTGGGGAAAGGGGTGAGAAGACACAAAGTTCTACCACAGACCCATTTAAGCAAGTTATTTTGTAAATTTTTCCTGATTCCTAATTATCTGTTGCTTTCTTTCTTTCCCCCCATTCTTGCATTCTTTGGATGGCTGGATTGCTTAGTTGTTCAGGACTGTCTTTTTTTAGGTATATATGGCTCCTACTATGGAACTCCTTTTTTTATTGTTGCTGCAATAATTCACATAGTATGTGCTTGGGTGGGCTAGGGGATGGGAAACAAGTTACAGGTTTGTGTGTGTTTTGTGCTGTGGAAGCATTTCTGAATGTCTGCCCATGATTTTTTTCTCAGTGCTTTCATGTGTGAGGGACAGATAAATAGGAACCTAAGCAGGAAAGTTGGAAAGTAAAAGCAGGCACTTACCTGTGCACTTGAGCACGTACACAGTCTTTATATCCGTAAACTGCCTGTTTGTGAGGCACCACATGCATGCGCGGGTGTATATACTGTTGTACAGTAGCATCCAGGTGTGAGCCTCATTATCTTCCTACACATCTTCTAATGTGTGTGTGTTAAGCTGTACATACAGCTGATGTAGGTGTGTCTGGACATTTTTCCCCATTTAAGCACATACGGAGTCCTCAGTACTCCCCATGAGCAAAATCTACTCAAAAACTGGCTTTATCTGTGTCTTTAGTTTATTTTGGTTGAAATCAGAGCCCTTGTGAGGAAAAATGTAGCAGGGAGCATATATTTTCCTGCCCACTGCATGTCTGGACAGCATAGCTGAATGTATAGGCTTTGTATGCCTGGAGCTGGTGGGTGAGCTATTCAGGCCAGGACAGAGAGCATGTCTGTGTCTTAGTCAGTACATCATTCCTGGCTTGTTTTTTCCACAAAGAGTCACCTAAATCTTTAAAGAACAGAGGCAGCTTGTTGGAGTACATGAAAGAAATACTCTAGCTCTGCTAGCCCATTTTTTAGTATCTCTTGAATCTTTCTGAGATTAAGGATGTGGTTCCAGGCATGCTGGAGTTTTTTTCTGCTTTGAAACCAAACAAAAGGGCCTAGCTATAGATAAGGGTATGACAAGGAAAATTAACCCTTAGGTTGCTAGCAAGCTTTTGGCTTTACTTCCAACCTAACTCTGTGTGGAGTGTAACTGGATGGCACTGACTCCCCTTCTTCTGAATGAAGAAAAAGACTTTAATGTCTTCCAGCGGGATCATCAAATGGAGTGAAGCGCTGCCAAGTTCAGTCTGAGCTGCAGGCCCCTGTGATTAAAAGCAGGCCTGTGCCTTGAGGAGCCGACGGAGAGGCTGTGTGTGACTGGCTCCACATTAGCTTTTCTTTGCAAGGCAGGGCAGTCCCTGTCCAACCCAGAGATGCTGTCATATTGTAGTAATTTCAGCAACATTTTAGTACATCATTTTTACAAGCTCTTCTTAGACTTTACTGAAGTGAGACGAACAATACAGAGCTAGCAGGACACTGCTTCTACTGTTTGCCCTGTTTAGTCCTTGGAGACTGAAGTTAGGTGCATCTGCTACGTCTGTTGCCAGTGTGGTTGTGAGAGCCATGGTGGTAATTCTCCTGAGGGTAGGCTTCATCAAGGCCCCCCAGGAGATGCCCACATGAAAGATTTCTGCAAGCCTGGAGCTGTCAGCATCTCCAACTTGCCTTTGACAGTCCCTTTCCAGTTCCACTCCAGAGATAGCTCTTAGCTTGCCCTTTTTATGAACCGTAACACTACTTTCCTTTTCTAGAGCATGGACAAGTTCTGCGGGCACTGCACAGATGAACAGTTTCTCTGAAGCCAGCTTTCCAGTCCCACTCTAATTGCAGCTAATTTGTCTCTAAACACCAGCCATAATGCTTTACTGCCAAAAGACTTGGCTTGGAAGCAATCTTTCTTCTGAGCAGTATCTGTGGTGACCCTTGTCTATGGCTCAGAAAAAAAAGTAGGATAAAGAGAGAGGAAAAACAGAGAGCTGCAGTGTTAACTGGGAAAATGTAACAAGGGGATCTTTTCTATTGCTTCCTAAGAAAATCAGGGTTCAGCTTCAAAGAAAAGAGATAGGTATGATCTACAGTTGGAGTTGAGCTGAAGTGGGACTGCCAAACCAAGGTGGAAGCAGTTAACAGATTCACAGAATATTCTGAGTTGGAAGGTACCCACAAGGATCACAGAGTTCAACTCTTAAACAGCACCACTGCCTCCCTGGTGGGAATCAAACTGCTGGTCTCCCGCATGAGAGGTGGGGATGCTCACCACTATGCTAAAGTGGATTTCTGGGCTGGAAGAAGTCATTCACCTTGGTAATGACTTCAGAGTCATCTTCCCTGCAAAATATGACCTATGTGGACTGTGTGATCTCACTTGCACAGCCTTTAAGCACTGTCACACAAGAAGAAGCCCACACTTACGCTGGTTCCTTTCACTTCACTCATCATGTGATAGGTAGATCAGCTTCATCCTGTCACGTCACTTTCATGCCTGGTTTTTCTTGTTACCTATATGGTCTGGAGGAAAGTGGAGCAATAGTGCAGTATCAGAATATTTCAGTGCCTTTGTTTCATCCAAAGATTGTTGTTCTCATCCAGGAGAGAAAGGTGTTACCTTGATGTGTGAAGAGGTGGAAAGATGGGTTCCCTAGCATCTTGCTGTGCAGCAGACAGTAATGGTGATACTGTGCTTATGAAGGGTCCATCTACTGCTCCATCTGAATCTCAAAGCAGGTCACCCTTCTTTCTCTCTCTTACTATCTTAGCATCACCTTCCTTTATCTCTGTGACAATAGTCTCTGACTGTAGTCCACCTGTTACTTGGAAGTTGCTCACAGGTTGATTCTACCTACAGAAAACTGCTGTTGTGCTCCAAGTTGACTGTGAAGACAAGGACTGATGTTCCTGAAATGTATGAGAGCATGTTGCTGATCGCAGACCAGCAGAGGCTAGGGAAAAGTAGACAAAGCTTCAGTGAAGATTGTCCACACAGTTGTTCTGTGTGTGCTTGCTTGTGTGTGTCTGTCACTGCCTTTGTCCTTGATCTAAGACTAGAACATGAGGTTCTAGAAAAATACTATGTATGTGCTTTATGCTTAGGGAATGCAGAGCATATGCCTCTTTCCCAGAGTCTTCTCTAGACAGACCCATTAGGAAACAGGGTTGTGATTCAACAAGTTTGAGAAAACAGGGGTGCTATTGCCCTGACATCTACCACAGCCTGTCTTCCCTGAACCTGTATGTTTTGCATCTAGAAGAGTGAACAATATATATCATTTTAAGGAAATAGATATGCCCCATCATGATAGCAAGGATTACGTGATGAGATTACCAAGCAACCTGTGCAAAAGCAGGAAGACTTTCCCCGTCCTAGAACGTGACTTCAGAGATGCCCAACTCTGTAATTTCAAACAGATTAGAAATGAGAACTAGTAAAACCTTTACTCTGCCATAAATACAATATATACAGTGATAAAGGTAAGTCACTCCTGTGCTGCAGGGGATGCCCTCCTGCCAGGATGAGGAAATTTCCTTTGAGACTTTTCATGGCCCTCCGGCTTTGATACTGTAATGCTGTTCTGTAGACTGTTGTGTAAGGAGGGTTTCTGTCTTCTAATGTGTAACAAACAGGCAGGGAAAGGAAACTGGACTTAATCCTTCTTGCACCTTTTGTTCAGAGACTTGAATCTAATAATGAAAGATTTGTTTCACTAAGGCTGCATCAGGATGGGACTGAATATAGAAACCATTAAACACTACTTCTGGCTATTGGTTGTGAAACAGTGTAACTCTAATATTGCATTATTAACTTGGATGCTGTCCTCCCTGACTCCAGCACACACTGTAGCATGCTAGAATTAAGAGTTTCAGAACACAACTCAGTGACTGTCCTTTTAGATGGAGCAGGGATTGAACTAGAGCCTCTGGCTCTTATAGCCTGAACCCCTTGAGTGTTGTTGAAAAATCTGCTGCCAGTAGTGGGTTTCAGCAGTTGGTATTGGCCAGGAACTCAGTGCTCCACACAGAAATAGATAGTGCTTCATACTCAATGATGTATATCTACAGTAGATCTGATTTAAGAATTAACCTAAGTTGGTCTGGTTTTAGAGTATCTG
Source organism: Pitta sordida (assembly GCA_013390025.1). Taxonomy (NCBI): domain Eukaryota; kingdom Metazoa; phylum Chordata; class Aves; order Passeriformes; family Pittidae; genus Pitta; species Pitta sordida. The sequence goes on from WEKX01007722.1 coordinate 249,375, forward strand.
ATGCTTCTGATACCATCAGCCCTCAAATGTCACGTTACCGTTCTGGTTCCTCCCCCATGAAGCTCCCCACCCACGTTGATAGGCAGCTCATTAATATGCATATTTGCACTGTCCCCTTGCACCACCCCTCTCAGCCCTGGCACACTCCGGCGCTGTTTCGGTGTTTGTGTCGGCACTTCCCAGCGCTCGCAACCCCCCTGCACTGGAAAAAACTCCTTTTTGACCAGGGACACTGGTGCAGGGAGCCACCCATGTGGCTGTCCCAGCGTCTCCCTGGGTGGATAGACATGGTGTCCAGTATCAGACAACATGTCTACCCCAAGAAAGTCTCGGCCACCACATTTAACCTTGAGTGTAAATCTTTCATAACTGTGCATGCAGCCTCTTTGCTCTGAGCAGAGCGGGGCAAGCACAGTGCTGGGGGTCCTGCCGTAGCCTCCTCTCTTGGAGCAGAGAGGGGAGTAGGGCAGTTGTGGCACGGGTGGAGCAGAGGAGAGTGAGCCAGGCAGAACTGCTGCAACCACCTCGCTCTGAGTAGAGCGGCATGGGCACGGCATGGGCGGAGCAGTACGCCTGTGGTTCATGCCACTCGATGTGAGGGTTAATTTGAATATTCATGACTGTCTAATTTGAATATTCATGTCAGTTCACACAGGCGCAAGTGCCCCGCAAAACAGACCTCCCCAGTTGTGGAAAAACCAGACCTCTGTGAGGTGAATCCGGAAATGAGGAACCCCAAAGTAGAGAAGGTTGACTTTATTTTCAAGGTGCAAGAAGTACAGCACAGACTTTTTAGTGGGAAGGGCGATGGATTTTGCATGTATTTTCCAGGTTTTATTAATTTTCATTCAGCAACCTTAATGAATGGCTAAGCAAAGGGTTTCCCAGGATGGTGGGAGATTCTCACAATAGTCAGTTCTGATGTTAACAGCTGTATTCTGCCATGTTAGCAATCCCCTCCTGGTTGATTGTTGCCTGTTGGGCTGTTGAGCTGCAACCTACCGGAGGGCAGCTGTGTGACAGCCCAAGAGGTGGGTGCATGCAGAAAGGAAATGTGTCCCATAACGTTAATGTAGCCTTTGGTTTGGTCTTCTTGGGGCAGAAGATGCTGTGAAAGAGTAATTACATAATCCAAACTCAGCAGACCTATGCATTGCCATAAGCATAATCTTACTCACCTTCCTTGTGTATGAGATATAAACTATCTTAGGGGAGAGGATAATTTGTAGCACTCTTAAACAGAAAAAAAAATTAATTCAACGTATAATTCTTTTTAAAAATAATTTTATTCTTCAGAGTCTGTTAAAAACTGGACCTTCTCAGAAGCTCCTCACTCCATATGAGTTTCCCTCCTTATATGCCCTAAGCGATAGCTCAAGAAGAGTTTAAGCTGACACCCAGATGTCTCTCTTGCTCTCTGCTGTCAGGGATCTTTGGACAGCGGTTGGAGGACACCGTACAGTATGAGCGGAAGTATGGCCAGCGCTTGGCCCCACTGCTGGTGGAACAGTGTGTGGATTTTATTCGGGAGCGAGGTCTTACAGAGGAGGGACTGTTTCGGATGCCTGGACAAGCCAACCTTGTCAAAGATCTGCAGGATTCTTTTGATTGTGGAGAGAAACCTCTTTTTGACAGGTGAGTTGACATCACCAAATTCAGGCTGATGTATCTGTGACATGTAAAATCTGCCAGGAATGCCCTTGCAGTGACTATTCGAGCTTACATGTTCTTTCCACATCATCGTTCTTTTTATTGAAAATGCTGATGAAGCTTTCTCCTGCATGATATTGGGTGCAGAGGCTTGTATTCAGCTCAGTGCTTGAGCAGAGGGAAAATGAGCTCAATAATCTTTATGAGACTATTTCAGTGTTTCAGCTTAAGCACATGTTGAATGAAAAGGATTGCTAGTTTTGTGTGCAGCGTACTGAGCAGTTGGTGGGATCTCATCACAGAAATGGGCATGACAGAGGTGAACTAGATGTTTTATTACTTTCAGATGTTGCATTCTCCCTGCAGAAAGCACAGCAAATCTGCCTGGGGCAATATCTTGACTATTACTCTTCTTTTGTCACCAGGTTTCAGAATAGTTGCCACCATCTCACACATCTTCCCTGGCTGTTATGCCAGAGGCTGTTATGTAGATACTCAGTTTAGTATAGGTTCCCATGGGAAGAGTGTCAGCCTTGTCTCTGAGTGCTCTGGCCAAGGGCAGCAAGGGAACAGGCAGCTCTCAGCTGTGCTATCTCTGTGCTGGCCCTGAGCCCAGGCAGTCAAATCATTAGAAGGGTGAATGCTCTCAGGGCCCTTTCAGCCATATCCTGTCCATACTCTGTAACTAACATTACCTCCTCGCTGTCATACATAAATGCTGTGCAGAGTGAAGGTCAGTCAATACTGTGCTAATCTTAATAGTGCTTTGTGAAATAGGGCTGGACCCTAACAGAGACCTTGGACTTCAGGGATATTTGGATCCAAGGCCATTGTATAGATCTCGCCTGATGCTTATCACAGGTCTGTAAGTGAGATCAGGTCTGGTATCTTGTCTTGGAAACCTGGCATCGTTTCTTGCTGGAACTCACTAGCACCATTTCTCCAGGTGATGCAGGTAGCATCTGGTGTATTACCAGCACACAAACCTTAGCGGGGATCACTTTCTCTGGACCTGCAGCCAATCTTAACATTGCCAGTAACTTCCCTGCCTACTACTGCAGAAAGAGCTAGCACCCTCTTGTGTGGGCAGAAACAGTGTTTGGTCTCATCTTGGGAAGAATATCATTAGAGTTTGTTTGGAACATTCTTCTAATTCTTCCCTTCCCTCAGCTTCCCAGACCACCCATCCTCCTTTCTTTGGTTCTTAACCACAGACCTAAATGGAAGTGTCAAGTATATTTAGAAATATTTTCATGAAAAACTAAGTTTGAAATCATCAAATTATCTCACTCAATCTTTTTGTAAAAAAAGTCTTTGTATTTTTAACTGAATGTCTGGGTGTTCTGGTTCAGAATTAGAATTATCTTAATTTAATGCTTATACTCTGGAATAGGAGTATCTATAGAAGGAATTAATTAGGATTGACAGGTTTAATTTCACCTTTTACTTTAGTCCAATCTGTACTAACTTCATTGTTATGAAGATAAGTTAAGCCTACACCCAGCATTTTTAAAGCAGAATAGAATTGTAGAATGGTTTGGGTTGGAAAGGACCATAAAGGTCATCTCGTTTCAAACCTCTGCCATGCACAGGGACACCTTTCACAGGATCAGATTGCTCAGAGCCTATTCAACCTGCCTTCGAGCGCTTCCAGGGATGAGACTTCCACAACTTCTCTGGGCAACCTGTTCCAGTGCCTCACCACTCTCAGGTGTAGAAAGCACCTTTATTTTTACAGACATTTGCACTGGCTGAATGGGTCAGTATTAAGTCTTCTCTTTAACCAGAGGCACTAGAGATCTCTATTTAGGAATGCCTGCCTTTTGGGTAGTCGGTGTAATGAGGTACCTGAAGGTTCGGTACAGAATTAAAGGAAGCAAGCCTGGGATACCTGAGTAATGCGACAGTTGAAAATGCCCCCTTTTTGCTCTTTCCACTATGTCCACTGAAACTTGGAGGCCCAGCTTTCTGGTCCTGTGTATATGTAGTCTATCTTATGTATATGTATAGTCACAGAGAGCAAGAAGGGAGAGACAGCTCCACTTAAAGTGAAATACTCCTACCAAACGTGATTTTCTCTGTGCAACTAAAAATATCTATGTATGGCCTGGAATACCTAAGCAACAGAAGTGTGAAATGCTTTTTTCCAAATCAGGTGTAGTGAAAGGAATATCCTTTCTTATTTCCTAGTTGCAGTCAACGCCTTTAGATGTCTTTTGTAACTGCAGTGATCTTCTAGACACTTAGAGCCTGCATGTCCCATGGTGGATCAGATCTCTGTGATGTCTGATAATTAAAATACTTATTTTTTAAAGGCTTGCTTTTCCAAGTTAGGTTTTTAATGCATATGCATGCTAATATGAAAGGCCAGGTGTTTCTGTTGTGGAAGCACCTACAGCAGTCTGCTCCTGTTGGACTTTCATGCCACTGAAAATTTGTCTGGATTTCACATGGTATCATGGATGAAACAGTTGCTGCAACCTGCAGCCCTGAAGCTGTAGTCTGTGCTCTGCTCTCAGGGATGGTCATATCCACTGTCCATGCCTGAAAGTCTACACTAAAGGGAAAAAAAAAGTAATAGTACTGATCTAATTTGTAAACATTTGCAATCAACTGAAGAAAACCACTGTGTGAAAAGGTGGTATTCTCAAATATGGTGGAGCTGTTTAACAGGAATGGCATTAGCAGGAATAGTAGCAACTGGTATCTGCTGACAGCTTCCTATTGTAATTTTTGCAGTTTTATTTTGGCCATGTGGTTTGAAAATGCTTAAAAACATATCAAGTAGAAGAGATTTAGAGTTTGGATAGAAGAGAGATTTGCAGCTCTCTTGTCCAGTGTTTACTGATGTGTTTTTCTCCTCTTTAAAGACTGTCAAAACAATGGTGGGTAGGGAGGAGCTGGTGACAAAATCTGTTTAGACTTCCAACAGTCAAGACCTTTGAGGAGGTCATCTGCAATGGTTAACAAAGTTGTAAAACAGAAAACTTGGAATGAGGGAGAGGTACTGCCATACACCAAAAAGTTGGATAGATGTAAAGGGAAGAACAGAGACATCTTCATCATGGGATCTGATGCCTCAACCCCAACTTAAAGCAAAGGTGAAGGAAGAGGAAAAAAAAGTTCCTGGATTAGGAGAGAAAATAAAAGCTGATACCAGAACAGATGGACTAGGAAATGCCAGATACCCCAGTCTTGGAGAGATGTGACTCACAAGCCAGGCAGCCAAGCCAAATAGCAGTAGAGGACCTGACAGAAATACAGCTTCCTCCATTTTTAATGAATGATTGGCCAGGACAATTGGGAGCCTGGCCCATCAGTTGTATGTGTGTGCTGTGTGGTGGGAGTATCAGGAAGAGTCAGTAGGAGGCTTGGATGTTATGTTTCATGGAATCCGGATGCAGAGCTCTGTTGTCAATGTTGTGTGATCACTGTGTGCTTGCTTGGACTGTATTGCTCACATTCCTGACCACATTGGCTGAGGAACCACAGTGCTACCCTATCTTAAACAGTATCATGGACATATCCCTTCCTCTGCCTGTGTTGCCTGAGGTACATTTATATCTTGACAAAATGGGTGATTTTCCTTGTTTCCAGGTAGCCCTTCCTGTCTAGTACAAACATGTGACAGAAAAGCTTCCTTCCACGTGCCTACTTTGCCCTGTCCCTGTGAGAGACTTTGATGCACCCCCAAAAAAAGACACATCAAGCTTTGAGGTAGTGTGGGTTTCTAAATTTCCTTCCCTGTTCTCTATTGCAGCAACACAGATGTTCACACTGTGGCGTCCCTCCTGAAGCTTTACCTTCGAGAGCTGCCAGAGCCTGTCATCCCCTTTGCAAAATATGAAGACTTTCTTTCTTGTGGACAGCTGCTTTCAAAAGATGAGGGAGAGGTCAGTGATCCTTCTAATCTGCCTCCTTCTACCTCGAAGTTTGTTCCCAAGACTCAGTCTAGTACAGTTTTTTTTCTCATCATTCTTCAGTCTTGATTTAAATCAATGAAGTCACTGGAAACCTTCCTCTCAATTTTCCTAAAGCTGTGAATTGGGTGCTATTATCACAGCCTAGTCGTTGAAGCAGGAGCTTTTTTGAAGTCAGTCTTGGAGCCTGGTGTCTCTTTCTTCTGAACAAAGCTGTTCTGTAGCATAGTCAGCAAAAGAGGCAAAGTAGGAGATCTAGGTTCTTTTCCCAGCTTTGCTGTTGACTCATTAGCAAGCTGTATGAAGTCACTCCCTTTTTCTGTGTTTTCCATGTTATATCTCAGAAAAGCATATTCTGCTTCCCAAAGTTTTTGGTGGATGAGACAGTGATCAGTGCAATGGTCTTTGTATTTCTTAGAGGGAGGGCACTACAAAAGAGCAGGCTATGATATTATTCCAAAATGGATGGGGGAGTGTGGAAATAAAGCTAAGAATATTTTGCCAGAACCTTCTTTTGATGTTCTTTTTGGTTTCCAGACTGATAAAAACCACCCAAGTCCATGACACTCATGGAAATTTTGATTCACTGCTGGAGAGGAGCAGGATAATTTACAGTATGATTGATTGATCTGTTTCATCTGTATTGTTGTTCTTGTGGTGGTACTTTAGTCAGTTGCTGCCTGCAAAGGCACAGTGGGTTGGATCTGGTTTGATGCAAGTGGAACTGTGCCACCTTCTCAAACAGAGATTTAAAGAAGCTGTAAGGGCTGTTACTAGTGCCTTTATTTTGCTAAAGAGGCAAAGGCCTGAGGCCTTGAAAGTTGCAGTCCACAGTTCTGTCCCTTTTCTGTGTGTGGTCTCAGGAGTATGCTCGTCTTTGTGGGATTTGTAAGAACTCTTCTTCCCTTCGAGCCTGAGGTTCACCTTTGGTTCAAGTGGCAAAAGGCCTGGGGAGATTGTCCTTCATGATGCCCACAGGAAGATGTTTGTTTGCATGCATCACATATAACATATGTGGCAATTTAAGTTTTTTGGTGGTTAATAGGCAAATTCACTACTCTCTACACTCAAATGATGTAACCTCTAGTCATCTCTGAGAGAGCAAATTTCTGTGCATGACACACCGTATTACCATACATCCGGGACACAGCGTGTCATATTGTCTTTTAATTGGTAGAGTTATATGTCTACTAGCTCCAAAATTTGCTCATTTTCTTCCTTACCTTCAGTGAACTCTGGCATCTCTGCAGGGTGCTGTGTTAGAGACTGCACAGCAGTTATTTCACAAGAAGCAGCAGTTGGTTCTAAGGCAGTGGAGCTGATTTTATTTTGATCATAAGATGTGCAGACTGGGAAGTTTTGGATCCATTAAGCACTATTGCACAAGAGTGGAGACATTGCCAAATTGGGCAAACATAATTGTATATCACTGCTCAGCTTATTACCTACGCTGTTTGCCTGATTTTGCCTGCACAGGCTGCAGCAGTTTGGGAAGCAACATCTGTGTTGGTTCTGTGGGAGCAAGGTCAGGCTCAAATGACTTGTAGTGCAAAACTCTTTGTATTAGAAAGGCGATGAGAAGCGCTAGATAGCCAAAATAAAAACTTGCAGCAATGCTCATAGCACAGAGTTGTTTTGTTAAGCTGCTGCTGTAAACATAAGCAATTTTTTTTGTCAGAAAAATCTGCACGCACCAAGGGTGGAGATGCTGTACGTGCACAGTAGCATGTGGAGCAGAATGTAGCATGAAATCACACCTAGCCTGTGGGGCCTAGCCCATGTAGCCTCCCACGTGGAAAATCCCCCAGCTCAGAAATGTGGGTTTGTTGAAACCCTAATATTTAACACGGTAAGCAGGGATTTTTAAAATCAAACATTTTATTTTGTAAAAATATTTTGAAACAAAATGTAATCTTATTGGATTGGTTTGAAGTACTATTTTGTTTTCATTTTCACTTGGAAATTTTGAATGAGACTTTTGGACTCAAAATGCCATTTTCTTTAGTTTTCCACCCCCACCCCCTCCCGGCCCCTCCAACCCCCGGTAAAACCTGAATTGCTTAAGGCAAAATAGCCATTCAAATAAAACTGCTGGCACCTCATGCTGCTACATTGTGCCCAAGGGTAGGAATTACTGTGGTTTATCTTGGGTTTATCTTGGCCTAACTCCCATACTGTCCTAAGCTTTCCGTCTTTTCATCTTCATTCCACACCCAACTCATCTCTGGTGTTTGAATGCTTGCAGGAACGTAACAGAGACCTTAGATTGTGCTGAGGTCTCCGGGTATCTCAGTAGAAGTGAAGAACTAAAAAAGATTTGATTCTGATCCTGACTGACTGGGAGGAGGGATCAGAAAATAAAAACAATTTTAGAGTTAGATCTTCAAATGTCTAAAAACTCATTTGAGTTGGAGCTGACTTTACATGGTAGTATTTTAGCCTTCACTGCCACTTGTACTCTAGAGATGCGCAGAGCAGTTCAGTGAATTGAACACATGGCTTTGAGGTTTTAAAGAGTGGTCTGAATTTGAGCATCTAAAGTGTTGCTGTTTTTCCAGTCAAACTAGAAGCTCTGAAATGGTGCTGATCTGTTACACACATTGCAGAATGTTGGGTTTGGGTTAATGCATTGGAAAGCAGCATTTTCAAGGAGGTAAGAGTTATTACTACAAAATCCCACGATGAATAGCAGTGTAGTGCTTCCATTGCATGCTGCAATGCAGCCATAGGGATGGTCGGTGCTATGTGTTAATTCAGCAGTTTGGAGCTTGTGTTTTTCTTTATGCTTTCACTATGGTGTTATCAGGCTTGGCATTTTGCCCTCGGCAGTTCAGGTGGTTGGTGAGTACTAATCTGTGATAGAGCTGATAAATGCTGCAGCAGGAGAGAAAGGATTTTGTAACCTGACAGGTTGGTGAATATGAAGATACTTTCTGTCTAATACCATGTTTGAGATTGCTTGTGACAGAGCATGGATTATAAACTTTTAGAACCTTTTTTTCTTTCAGGTAGCATCTTGTACCTTTAGGTCATGTTCCCTGCTGTTCACAGCTGCCTGCAGGTTTCTGTTCCAAAGTCTCCTCTTGAATCCAATGGAGCCATGGTATTTTAATTCAGAACACTTGAAATACAGTGTCAAATACAGTCTTGATTTCCTTATTTGAAATAAATTGGGTTACAAAGCAAAATTCAAGAGGGAATTTGATCTGTTAGCTCACGTATTTCTAGTTCACACTTGTCACTTGAAAGCTGATTGACCTGAACAACTGACTTTAACCTTCGTATCCTTGATTCTAAAATTTTCAGTTCAAAAAAAGAGAATTGTGGTTTTCAAAAGTGACTGGCCTTTTGTATTGGTGTCTCCATTGTTGTGCCTTTTAAAAGAGCATGATGTTTAAGCTGAGGAATTAAAAGGGCCTGCTGCTTTGGAGAATTCTGTTTCAAGTTTCAGGTTTTTATTAGAGAACATTTTTTTTTGTGCTGGGATGTACAGGAATAAAAAAAGCACCTATACATTTAGGAAGAAGGCAGGAATAGAGACTTATGCTCTGGATCTTTCTGACTTGTCTGAATCAGAGAAATCAGGAAGATCTTGCAGGAGTCTGGTCAAAAGAATTCTCTCCCCAACAGTCCTTAATAAAGTGAGGAGAGTTTGAAATGAATGCCCAACTGCACTTCTTTGACTCAGAACCAGTGGCTTCTGGAATTTCTCCATCACTAGTTAGCAGCCCTCCATCATTTATTAGCAGCTATCACTCTTTGTAAATGTGCTTCAGTATGTATTTTTCCACAAAAGTTTTAATTGTATCCAAAATTAAGCAAATCTCCAGGGCAACTGCAGCATTGACAGAAACAAACAAATATAATATAATAAATAACACTTGGGACTGTAGCAGGACAATAGCCTTCTGTGTCAGAGGTTTTCATTATATGGTTTAAAGAGCTTCAGGGGTTTAAGTCATTCCTTTAGCTGATGTCTCATCTTACATTTTAATGTAAAGACAGAAACTTTGTGAGGAAGTGTGTCTCAGGTCAGAATGACTGCAAATGGAAGCATGTAGTTAAAAAGCAGGCAGTTAAATTGGAGTGTCATTTAGCTTTTTAAAGAAAAACCCTCTGCTCAGTTGAGAATTACTACTATTGTCACTATTTATATTTCACTCAAGGCTTCAAAGTTTCAAATAGGCCAGTTGCTGCAAAGGCGCATCTGCTGGTGCCAGTGGGCAGGAATTGAAGGCTGGCAGGCCTCACTAATTAAAGGCTTCTATATCAACCATTAAAGTTGACTGCAGGATTTCCACTGAAGTTATGAACATTGGAGTTTTGGTAAAGCATAGCATGTTAGATGACACCTTTTTTAAAGCAAAGCATCCTTGTGTTGTTCATCATTTGATCATGGAAAGGAGGCTTTGTAGTACTGATGGAAAGTCATGTCTGCTTTGGAGCATTTACATTAATAGCTCTCCTTCTTGTTTTTCCTGTCCCTCAGGGTACCCAGGAACTGGTTAAACAGGTGAAGAATTTGCCCCAAGCCAACTACAACCTCCTCAAATACATATGCAAGTAAGTGAAATTAATTAACACTTGGAAAAGTATCTAAGTTTTGTGAGGCTGTCTTATATGCAAATAGTATACTTGGAACGTATGAATATTCAAACATCACTTACATGTAAGTTACTGCTCCTATAAAACACATGAAGGTGAACAGCCTGCCTGAAGGAAGCTCTTGGTTTATCCAAGAGCAGCAGCCAAGCAAATTGATGTCACCCACAGCCTTGGCAGCAGGCATGAACAATACTAATATATGATATAGTTTATTTCCAAAGCACTTACAGACCACTAAAGAAAGACATTTTTTCCAGGTGCTGCACGCTTGGAAGATTCATGACCCAAACTAAGTAGCAGATGCAGTCAGAATAGCCAGTCTGCATCTGCTGTGATTTGGAAGTGGGGTTAGAAGTGGCTTCTTCTTGAATTACCAGGGACTCCACAGCCTTGTCTCCCCTCATCTCTGTGCTGATTCACCCAGTTTTTGGGCTGCCTTTTTATCTGGAAGTTGTAATGAGATGGTCTTTAGAGGTCCCGTCCACCCATTTCAAGTCAAGCCACAAAGCTCTTTCCACAGGCTGCTGGTTCTAGGACAAGGAGATGAATGAAATGTCTTTTTTGATTTTGTTATATCTGTAAGTGAAAACTGGTCATAGTCAAGCTGTGTAATTGGAGAATTCCAGTAAAAATGTGAAAAATCTGTCCTTTCAGACCCGGTAGAAGACCAGATCCCTGCTAGATGGGTACTTCTGGCAGAAACCATCCTGTCTTCTATAGTTCATACACTAGATGTGATCTGGGGTTATTATGGAGTATCTAAGCTGCATTAGTCCCTAGAATTATTTCCAGTGTCAGGGTTGTATGAAAACAAGACAAAACTGTCCCTGCCCCAGAATGCCTGCAGTCTGAGACATGATTGACTTAATATTCCCATCTTTATTTTTTTTCAAGGTTCCTTGATGAAGTTCAGGCTCACTCCAGCATTAACAAGATGAGTGTCCAGAACCTGGCTACAGTATTTGGACCAAATATACTACGACCCAAAATGGAAGATCCAATGACCATGATGGAAGGTAGGTACTGTTGTTGTGAGATAGCACAATAGCTGTGTTTTGGAGTTGAAAGTCATACATCGTTGGTAACTGATCAGTTGACTGCACAGTCAGCACAAGTCAAGCCATCCCTCACTGCCTGTGAAGGCATGTTCCAGTTGGGCTTTCTTATCCCATTCACCACTGGTCTGGGAGTGTCTCTCCTTTCCACCATGGGAAGATGCCTCTGCCACCTGGAAAACCTCTTTGAACCTACTGCTAAAATGAAAGCTCAGATGTTTTGCAGAAGGACCATACTTATGTACTAAACTGCTATCATTTAGTATTCGTGCATTTTAGTAGATATACAGCTCCTATAGAGTATATGCAGGCCACAGAGAGAGGACTGGTCTGCCCAGGGAGGTGGTGGAGTCACCATCCCTGGAGGTGTTTAAGAAAAGACTTGATGAGGAGCTCAGTGACATGGTCTAGTTGGTGGGAGGCTTGGATGGATGGAGCATGGTGCCTGTGGTTCCACGCTTGTGGGCCTGATCCCTGGGTGGGCGTTCACTTGGGAGTTGGACTAGATGATCCTGTGGGTCCCTTCCAACTCAGAATAACCTGTGAACCTGTGACTGGTTGTGCCTGACCAACCTGATCTCCTTTTATGATCTGGTGACTCTCCTGATTTACGAAAAAAAGGTCATGGATGTTGTGTACTTGGGTCTTAGCAAAGCCTTTGACACTGTTTCCTGTGGTAAGCTTCGGGAGAAATTCTTGGAGCGTGGACTGGATATGAGCATTTTATGTTGTGTTAGGAATTGGTTGGATGGACGAGCTCAGAGAGTCCTGGTGAATGGTACCACATCCAGCTGGCAGCCAGTNAGGCGACCTCATTGCTGTTTACAACTACCAAAGGGGAGGTTGCAGTCAGATGGGTGTGAATCTCTTCTCTCTGGCTGACACCACCAGAACAAGAGGACATGGCCTTAAGCTATGCCAGGGAAGGTTTAGACTGGATGTTAGGAAGAGTTTTTTCACAGAGAGAGTGATCTCTCAGTGGAATGGTCTGCCCAGGGAGGTGGTGGAATCGCCATCCCTGGAGGTGTTTAAGAAAAGACTGGACGAGGAGCTCAGTGACATGGTCTAGTTGGTGGGAGGCTTGGATGGATGGAGCATGGTGCCCATGGTTCCACACTTGTGGGTCTGGTCCCTGGGTGGGCATTTGCTTGGGAGTTGGACGAGATGATCCTGTGGATCCCTTCCAACTCAGAATAACCTGTGAACCTGTGACTGTAGTTTTTGCTGTACCAGAGGCTATAACTACGTGTCTTAGAAGTGTTGTTTTCTAACTAGACTGTATATGGGTCAGATGTGTACAAAATCCAAGCAGAGAGTTGAAAATCACTGTTGATTTTGAATGTAAAAATCTGAAGCTTTAAAATTATCTGCCTCCATGTGAGTCAAACAGGCTGGGATATAGCTCCTCTCCCAGGTGGCAGTGGAACACAACTACTGTGGTGCAAGTTTTAGCAGTCTTTGCACTGAGTTTTGTGGGAGCTTGATAAGCCTGCAAAAGGAATTAATGTATTCATCCAGCATTAGGCACAGATGGAGATGATGTGCCCAGAATGTCCTAACTCAACTCTGGCGCTGCTCCCTAGCTGCAGGGGACAGCTGATGTGGTGTTCTGCATGATGGAAACACCAGTGTTGTCAGGCCTTAGCAGCAGCAGTGCCTTTAGCTCTGCACCAGTGATCTGCAGGTGTTGCCCACAATGGCAACTCACAGGATGACTTCAGTGCATGACCTGATATATTAGTTGTTCAGGGATTCAAAGCCTACCACAGACATGTGGGCCCATATTATTAAAGGTAGATTTGAGACCTTCCCCTCCGAGTGAGGAAGATACAAAAGTCTGGGGAGGAGAAGAGAGTGTGGAAGCAGATTCTGATTATTCGGTGTTACAGGGTTGAGGGCAGCTGAAAGCAGTCTGTGCGCTATGTTGTGACTTCCCCTAGTGGCCACAGGGCCAGTACTGGTACAGCTTTCTCAGCCTTAGGCAATAGTATGCTCTTTGTTTCTGCTGGTACAGGTGACAAGTCTGAGTTCAGTTCACCACAGGCATTTCATTAAGCAGCTCGTCTGATGGCAGAGGTACTTGTACTGTGTAGGTGCACAGGTGCCACAGATGCTGTGGTCTCATGGTCCCTCCGAATCATCATATAAAAACACTTCAGTGATCTGACCTGGAGTTCTGTATTGCCACAGATCTGAACTGTAGAAAATTTGGATATGTAGACTAGATTTTCAGACTTAATCAGTATACTAATAACAACAGCAATAGCAAAGTTTTGTTTTATTTTTAGTTGAAGATAGAAGGTTGGTTTGATAGAAATAACAGAAGTGGGAAGACTCAATAAATATTTGTTTCAGGGTAATTTGAATTTGCTAATAAACTGGTAAGATCTGGGTTCAGTATTTTACTGGGACTATTCAGACTATAAAACTGCGTGCAACCTAGTTGTGGAAACGTGCTGGTTGTGAAAGCTGGACAAGAAGTGCTACATCCCAGCAAATAGGTATGTTCAGGATCTAGCATGCTGTGCTGTCCTGTGTGGATGCAAACACTGAGATTGATGTTGGCTCTGAAGCCCATGCCTTGGTGTGGTAGACGTGCCCCCTGTTTTCCAGGCATGCTCCACCTCTGTTATCCTCCAAGGTCAGTTAAGCTTCCAGCCTCTTTAAACAGGTCAGTTTATTAATCATTGCTAGTGATTTTTTGTACTCTGGTAGTCAGCTACATTCATGAGTTGGACTGAGACCTGCATCCTTCATAGTCCCCTTTTCCAGTAAAGGCAGTGATTCCTGTCCCTTGCAGTCCTGTATGGAGAGGCCCAAAGTAGCTGTTTGTGCAGACCTGTTGAAATGCACGGCAGCCACAGGCCTCACAAGGAGCTCAGGGGACATCCCGCAAGCTGGGGCTGAGTCTCAGAGGTCTTCTGTGTGTTCTCAAATGCTTGCCTATGTTTTTCACCCACAGGCACCTCACTAGTTCAACACCTGATGACAGTGCTGATAAGTGAACAGGGGCGAATCTTTGCTGTCCCTCAGGCCGATGTGCCAGGGAGCCAGCTGGAAATCAGGCCTGTGCGCCAGCGCAGTACTGTGGAGTGGATCTCCGAGGAGGATGGGGGGGACAGCAGGTCAGAGCACAGCGTTCCCAGCCCTACTGATCTGCCTTCTAGCAATGATGTGGCATTAGAGGCCACCTCGGGACCTGCAGTGAAAATAACTCCTCCAGAGCACAGTGGCAAATTGACTCAGCCTGCCACCAGCCCCAGCAAAAGAGTGCAGACATTGCCTCCATGGAAATACTCCTTCCGCCAGCAGGGAGCACGGTCTGTGAGTCCAAAGCTAGGCAGCTCATCCTTAGACATCCCCAACCTCTCCTCCAGCGGGAACTGGTTGATGAATGGATTGTACTCGCTCCGAGGCCACCGCCGGACAGCCTCTGGGGAACGAGTAAAAGACTCATGTTCCTCCCAGAGACTCTCTACTTACGACAACGTTCCTTCATCCAGCCTGTCCCTCAGCACACACAGCATGGCCAGCACCACATGGTCTACGTCATCATGTGAGATCTCTGTGATGGACTCAGTCAGCAGCTGTCCAGCCTGCCGGGCCAGTGACTCTTCTGCTTTAAGCTCTCTCAAAACCGAGTGGATAACTCAGGGCTCGCTGTCTCCAAGTGAGGGCAAGACTGCAGATCTGGAGAACAGCATGGACAGGTTTGAAGCATGCAGCAGCAGCAGTGAACAGAGCGACCCAACTGCCGCTTCCCAAGACTCTGTCCAATGCTCCAGGGCCTTACAGAGCTTGGTGGTGGAGCTAAAGACAGAACTGAGCAAACAGAGGACTGAGTATGAGACTAGTATCAAAAGGTAATGTCATCTGCAAGGGGGACAGGGAAGTTGTCTGACGACATTAACCCTGCCTGAACATGGGCTATGGAAGGGTATCAGGATATCAGACCTGAAGTTCGGGTTTGGGTGACAGCACATTTGGTTCTGCTTTTTCCTCACTGCTCTCTGAATCCAGCTTTTCTTTCTTTTAAGAGGTCACCAGAAAAAAAAAAAAAAGGTATTTCTATCACACAAGGAAATCCAGTATTTTACAGTCTGTTTTCAGTGGAAATGAGAACTGCACCAGTAACACCAGTGTGCTCGTGGTGTCCTCAGAGAAATACCAAAGCAAACATCTTGGAGGGAGGAACTGGGACCCAGGGTGGCCAGGCCTCAGCAAGGAACTCTGTTGGTCTGTGCAGGTGCTGATATTTGTACCAAATCAGTCTGAAATTGAGGGCTTTTTGTGTTCGTTTTTTTTCCCCCAACAGAAACATTCTTGGGGAAGTTGCTCTTGACTATCCCTCAGTGGGTGTTTTGTGGTTGTTGGTGTTGGGGCTGCATCTCAGGTACAACTTTTCCAACAGCCGTTTTGTGCTGAACATCCAGAAAACTTGCCTTTGGTTTCTGGTGTAAAAAGTGGTCCCTGGCTTAGAGTAGCATCAAGCTGCTGCTTGTAGAGCAGACACAAGAAAAGTGTCATTATCTGCCAGCTGGTGTTTCCTTGCACAACTGCAACTGCTGGTGCTGTGTTTAAGATCTGAGTTCAGAAAAATTCCTTCTAGTTTTCAGGAGAGCTGTGTGTGAGGGCAGGGACTGTATGAAGTATTAAGAACTAGGAAGTCATACTTATTTATTAGTATATAGTATAAATATAGTTGGTATATTAGGTTTTATGAGTGTGTGTGCTTAACAGAATGACTTTCAGGCAAGCACTTACTTACAGAAATATGCACAGGAAATCCACTTCCTTTAAGTAACAATATATGTTTAACATACAGCCATATATAAAATTGCCCACCGTGCATACATAAGCATAGTTATTGGCTTGGGTTCTAGAGCACCAGTACTTTGCACTGAAGAAGGGCTGGAGTCCCATTTCTTAAAAATAGTTGAGTTCTCAGTGTTTGGGGTTTTTTTTGTGTGTTAAAAACCATACCTCACTTTCCCATGAATCTCCTAAAGATGGTACCAAAAGCACAATGGACTGTTGGGATAGCACAGCTTTAGGCTGCATTTATTGCAACTTCTTTCTTGTTAGAGTAGTTATCAGAATCAGAAATGTATTGGAAATGTATTGGAATTCTGATTGGAAATCAATCAGAAATGTATTGGAACCATAATCTCTTCCTATGAGCGAGGTGTTAAGGTAGGAATTCTACTTGCTACCTTCCTGTTTTATTTTATGATTTCCTAGGATGGTGGCCTGCCAGCTTCTGCAGCATTTCTGCTTTTGGCATTGTAGTGGAGCTGGTAGGATATTCAGGTTGTGTAGCAGTTTTAGTTCCCACCTAACATCACAGAGTTATGTTAGGAGAAAAGCCTACCCCCCACCTTGTTGTGTTCCAGGTAGAGAAGCAGATGCAAAGACCACCAGCTGCAAGCATGAGGTGTCGGAGAAGTTCTGTGGATGAGGATGGTAGCTCATGGCTTACTTAGTTTCTTCAGATGCCCTAC
Organism: Pitta sordida; assembly: GCA_013390025.1. Classification (NCBI taxonomy): domain Eukaryota; kingdom Metazoa; phylum Chordata; class Aves; order Passeriformes; family Pittidae; genus Pitta; species Pitta sordida. The sequence goes on from WEKX01007722.1 coordinate 266,106, forward strand.
TGATGCAGAAGGGGAGGGAGATGAGGGTATGCGCCTTGCATTTAATTCGGCAGGGTTGCCCTGGCAAGCATTGATGCAATGATACAGAGTAATAAACAGAAACACCAGGCTGCAGAACTTAGAAGTGTGTAAGCTACACATTCTTAACGGCTGCCTGGGGGAAACCATCCCCCTCTCTTATCACCTCTTATCAGTAAACTGCTCCAACAGGGCCTTAAGCTGTGGACATAAGGGGCATCCAGGAAGACCTGTTCATTCCAGCTGTTAAGCAGTTTCAGCTGCTTGAGCTCTTAACACCTGCCTTTCCCCTTGAGCTGGACAGGGCAGAGCGCACTGTGACTGGAGGGGAGGAGTGTAAACTGGCCAGGTCTCACAGGCAAAGTAGCTGAGAGGAAAATGCATAATGAACTAGTAGTTTCATAAAACCAGGCAAGATGCAATCACTACCTTTCTATATTACACAGGATGGCTCCAGCTGTTCAGGATTACAGCCTGAAGGATTGTGCTGTCAAGTCTAAGATTTTCAAGCCAAATTATTCAGCTCTCAAAAATTTTGCAATGTTTTTACTACATCTGCAGCAATTTTCATGTGTAAAAATATGCTGCTTTTGGGATTCCATGAAGTTTGTTTTGTGGAAAAACAGGAGCTAGCAAAGAGGGAAGGCTGCTTAGAAGGAAAAATTTAGACTGCCTCACTGTCTTTATTTTATTGATGATAATTTAGTCCCCCACACTAATAATTAGTTGCTTTACAACTGTACATGTGCTTGTGTGGTTTGCAGAACTCTGTGTTTGTGTGTAGCAGGACAAGTTTTAATGAAAGAATATGAGCTTTTTGTTGGCACATACATAAGTGGTGGGAAAGCAGAGTCAGTACCTGCCTGCGGCAGAGGTAAGGAACACTTGCTGATGGAAAAGCTGTTATTTCTCATCAACTGCCCATTTTCTCTCTCTTAGTCAGAGGGAGGCAAGTTTTATGGCCTTCCTGTAACCAGTCTGTTCCAGAGCATTTCTCCCTCAAGGTTAATGTAATTATCAGACATTCTCTGTTGAGTTTCAGTAATTCATGTTTACCACCTGGGACTCTTAAGAAAATGGAAGTATCTTGGAGAGGCCTGTTTTGTTGTTTATGTAGAAATACATTATGTACTGTGACCCCGTGTAATTCAGAACATGGGCAGCTAATCTCAGCTGCAGTAGCTGACCTCGTTTATCAGTGGTAGAAAAACGTATTAGCAGCTCAGAGCTGTAGGATGTAACAAAAATGTTTCCAAGTGCATGTGTGTGTAAGCATCCCAGCTTCACAAGAGATGTATTAGAGAAGACAGCTGTCTGGTGATAAAGGTCTGCCTTCATCAAGATGGGCTGGTTTTTTGCTGGAGTTGGTGCAGGTCAGTGCACCTGTGTGACTTTGTGATTAATTTTGGAAATTGTGACAAGAATCGTATCGCTATCTTTAGCTGTACATAAAGCAACATAAAGGAACAGTTTAGGGGGCCGCACTGCACTGCCAGCGTAATTGCCTCTTGGTGGGTCACAAAATGGAATTCAGACCATTCTGGGACTGCATAAAATCCCTTGTTTGTTGTTTTTGTTTTGCTGTGCAGTCAGTAGCATTGAGTACCATTTACCCTCTCTAAAAATAACCAAATTCCAGTTTCACAGGGACATCAGCACCCAAGCTTCACAGCTGGGTATTATACCCAGGAGTAAGAGGTGAGGGTGATTTGGTGTTTGGGTTTTTTTTTTTCCTAGGAAAAGCCTAATTCTTAAAATCGTATCTTAGTGATCCAAAATTCATACCTGGAAATATTCCCACCTCTGCATTAACATCATAACTCTGCCTTGTGATTAGGCAACATGATGGGGAGGACAGTAAGTGCTGCACCTTCTGTGCTTCTTTCAAGTCACAAAACCATGACTCTTCTTCTTTAACCTCCTTAGTGAAAAGCTCCGAGTCCTGCACCAGAGCTTTGTGCCTAGATGAATTTAAGGACTGTTATTCAGATTCTTCCTCACATGAAATGCTGGGGTTTGTAAAATCTTTTACCCCACCCCCATGTCAATGACAAACTTTACAGACAATATCATTAAATGGATGGTGAAAAAGGACTATGACCTGATCTCTAAGGATATGTTCCTCTGTACTATATAGCTATAGACAGAAACATAGTATCAGGATGAAAACAGAGGTTAAAAGATTATTTTGGAATTATATATTTGAACTCAGCCTAACTGAGGAGTTAGTACATCTCCTCAGACATCCAGCCTGGTGCCTGAAAGTAAGCATTGTTTTCTTAGATTCGAGCATACTTTCTCAAGATACAAATAGAGGAGGCTTCAGCTTTCAGGGAGTCTCTCCCTTAAAATCAGCATTAATGAAATGGCAGTTAGTTCTCTCCTTTAAAACTCTGAGAGCTAAAATTTTCTGTGTGGAACAGTTAAATTTATTCTAGTTAGCTGTATTTATCCAGTTACTTAAAAAGCCTCTTTTTTTTTCCCCTCTCTTTCCATTGGTTTTAAGAATTGAAGAAACAAGTGCAGACCTGAGGAAACAAGTGGTTAGGTTAGAAGAAGAACTGGACCAAGAACGAAAGAAATACACAATGCTGGAGATAAAGCTGAGGAATTCTGAACGTGCTCGTGAAGATGCTGAGAAGAGAAATTTCCTCCTGCAGAAGGAAATGGAAGAGTTTTTTTCAACATTGGGATGTTTAACTGTTGAGAGTCAAAGTGCTAAAGTCCCCAAGTAGAACAAGCATAGAAACGTCTATTTCTGGCAAAATGAGTGAAAATGCACATTTTACTCCGGTATACTCATGTATCATGAGTTATTCTACAGTGATTGAGCTCTTGGTGTCACTTGCTCTGTTGTCTTTACATGTGCTATAGTATTTGGGCCAGCTGGGAAAGACTGCTGACCATGCTGCTTGAAAGTGTGGACATCAGATGGCCAAGAAAGAAGGGGCCCCCTTTGTATCCACAGACCAGAAGATGCTCTTCTCCAGTTGTCCTGATGCCATCTGTGGACTCGACTGCACCATCCTTTTGCTGGCTCCAAAACACTGGAAAGTCCTGCAGGGTGGGTGGATGGCCAGAACCGATGGACAGGCTAAAGCTGGAGCTGAGGGCCTCCTGCACTTGTGCTTGGGAAGATGGCAGTTCCAGTTTGGCACCACTGCCAGTGAGGTTTACCAGAGGGATTTAATGAGGTGGTTTTCTCCCAACTCCTTACATAAAGTTTACTCAAATTTCTAATTCCTAAAGTGGTATTATTTTATGAAGACATTGTGAAAACAAAATCCGCAAAAAAGCTGACGATACCAAAATCTTGACAATTCAGTGTTATCCCTTATCTGCCAAACAGTTTCGGTGTTTCATAAAAATGCTACTTATTAAATTGTATGTGATTAATAATGAGATTGTCTACATGGAACTTTAAATATGCACATTTTGCCCTAGGTATCTGAGAGTTTTCTGAGCCAAAAAATAGACCAGTATTAGCTGCAAGGAAAAAAAAATCATCTCATGAGTTGATAAATGTACTGCTCAGTCATCAAGGTAGAATATGGAAGATTCTTATCATCAAAAGATATCCAAGTGATCCAACTGCTGAGGGGGTTTTAATCCATAAAACCTTAACAGCAAAACCTATGGTAAGAGAAGTAAGTGCAATTGGGGTGGGGGGCGTGACGGTAGTAAAGAGGGGTAAGGGTGGGGATCTATCTTTAACTTTCCCTGGACAATTGATATGTGGCTGCCTTGTATCATTTCTCATTACAGCAAGCGGATTTTTTATTGTTAGTTCTCACAGGGAGATGAGGGGACAGGAGGAATATTGCAAACAACCTGTCAGCCCAAGTTCATTATTTCTGCTGGGGAAAAATCATTAGAATGAAGCTCTGTTCTGGTAATTAGCTGCCAGGGCTGACTTCCCCTCTAAGGGACTTTAAGAAGTTCTGCATAGTATTTGTAGCACCCTGAGCCATGTGGAGTCTGCACAGAAAATTGTTTCACCAGGTTGAGCCTGAACTCTCACCTGCACTCACAGCACTGTTCATTCTATCTTGGCACTTGATCTTAGACAGCTAAGGTAGCTTGAGACTCTCTTAAGGAGAAAGATTTTTAACAGAAAAGTGCCAGAACGACATGAACTGTCTAAAGTGAAAGTACAGAAGCAGCAGTGAAGGACTCTGCTTTATTTTAAGTATTTTCAAACATGCCCTGAATCTTGTTTCTTACTAAAGAAGACTTCACCTTACCTGTCTGGAAATAACTAACCTTCTAATGGGCTTTTTTACATAACAGAAGCTAGTACACTTTTCAGTACAGACTTCATAATCTCACAGATACCCAGGTATTTCAGTGTTTGAACATCTAGATTTTAATGTGTTTCCACTGCACTGTAACACTTCTCCCTATAAAAATGTAGACTGTTTAAAGTGAGCAAAACCCCAGCTTTCTGCCCTCATCTGTCAAGCAAGCTGGTACAGTAAACCATGTGAATAGGTTAATTCAGTTATTTCAAAGGGTTTTTTTTCCTCCTTCCCAGGCTACCCAGCAGCACTGGATTCCTTCCTGCCCCTGGCGTGAAGCAGCAGGTACCTGCACATTTGCCAGCACCCGCCTGCCCAAAGCATCACCCCCATCTTTTTTCTCCATCTCTGCCGTGGGTTATTACTGATGGTCACAGGCATCACACAACAAGGAATAGGATGGCTATTTAAAACAGCATTAACTGCAGAAGGTGAGAAAGCAGCAGCTGTTGCAACAGTGACTCTGAGCTGGAAGAGCAGTTTGTCAGGTAGCTGTGGGTACCAGGCCAGTTGTCACAAAATAAACCTTAATATTGGAGAGTGGCCTAAACCAAGGTGCAAGTAGACCATGAGGACTGATGAAAAGGAAATTTCTACTGATACAGTCAATCAAAGCAGTAATAACAGCCAGGGTACTTTAATGCCCTCTTCTATCCCTAACCCAACTGTGGAAAACTCTATCCATCCTGATAGCCTGAACGTCCCTTAGACTATTTACACTGCATTGTCTTCTGTATGTATCAAGTGCAGAGAGCTCTTTTTAGTTTGGGCACATTACAGACTTAAGAACTGAACCATGCTGATTCAGACTAAACACCAAATATGCAAGACAAGCAGTGAACAGGACTGCTGGCTAACTCTCTTAAGTATTTAACCCTGGGCTACATACAGCAGAACCATCAGCTCCAGGACAGGATCATCAGTCAGATCTGTAGTAGTAGTAAAGGATAAAATTATTCTTTTCAGTATCCCAAACAAAAATGTATCCACTAAAAATGACCAGTGAAACTAATCATTGCTGCCTCTTGTTCACAAGCAATAATTTTCATCTTCTTTTGAAGATGAGCTGCTGCAGTAA